>OX244028.2:15796349-16324962 GCA_945859785.2 Tridacna gigas
CAGAATGTGCAGTCTGATCTTGGATCTACACTGTCCGATAAGGAAATATCTTTCCTTCAAAAAACATTTGAAATAGAAAAATTTGGGGTCATAATATCGGCTTGAAAGTATCGTTTCTTTTATTCAGCAACATAAGGGTTAATATCTACTCCAGCAGAACTGATACTCCCCAGTAGATGTTGTTAAGTAGAATTTGGACAATAAAGTACATACTTTCTAACCATTTCAATATGAGTCATGCTCTGGCAAAAGGGGACTTAATGCATCTCCGAACTACATGATACCAAGCAAGCCATCACATGATTATAGATCCACAAAGGGGGCTTAATGCATCTTCGTAATGCATCATACCAAGCAAGACACCACCTAAGTATAGATCCACAAAATCCACTTACGCAAACAGCCGACAGAATCATGAGTTAATCTTTGACTGTTCCTTGGCACGCAAAAAATTTAAAGATAACGAAAAGTTTCAGCCAAGGTCAGCCTGCGCGGACTGCACAGGCTGACCTGGGCAGATACCTTTTCGCAAATACATTATGCCCCCTTTTCAAGGAGCATGGCTCAATTGTTTTTTCTTAAATGCCAACTCATGTAAGATCCTAAATAATCTTCTGTCAAAATAGTTCACCGCGTCTTGTTTTGTTCATATTTCAGGTGGTTGGTGTCGTCTGGGCCGAGTTGTACTACGCATTCCAAAACCCAAAACCCTACGAGCCGTATTATAATTACAAGATACTGTTGTCGATGTTAACGCCTGATACTTTCCTTGAACAAGTCGTTGCCGACGAGCTGGGACTAGACAAGTTTGTTTTTTACTATGATTCTATCTGTCTTCATTTTTTAATGTGATCTTTTGTTGACCCAAAGAAGAGCTAAAGAGTTTCAAGATCTAGCAACCCATGGCAGATGGCTTTTAAAAATATTCCGGGGAAAGGAGATAATTACTCAATACATGTACTATTTAATCCGTATTTGTTCTTTTTTTCCCCCACAATCCTTTCTGCCTTTCGTCTATGAATTCCCTATTTTGAGCAATATTTAGCTTGCAAATGCTTGCAAAGATATATTTGTGTGATTTGTTGATCGGATGATGTTTTACGCCGCTGTCAACTTTATCTCCGTTATAACAAGGCGACAGGTCACACATTCATGTAATACTGTGTACTGCGTTTTACCAGTACTAGGCTAGGGCTTTGAAGTGTCTTGCCTAAAGGATCCTCAAAACCGTTTACCACACCATCACAAGTTTTAACGATCCTGACAAAAAAGACTTTTGAAAACATGGTGAGAAAAAGAAGAAAATGCTGGTAACCATCATTTTCTCCCTTTCCCACGATATTTTCTCCAATTTCAAAGACAGAAATTATCTTTTTAGTGTCATTGAATATGTCGTCCACGAATTGTTTTTATTTTCGACATGTCCAAACATTTGATGTGTCGGAAAGGGTGAAAAACACACCTTCAAGTTAGGATCGAAGCTGGGGCCTCCAGGTTGTTATTCCTACTCTTTACACATGAGCCAAGCACTACTCTTTACTGCTGAGCTCCGCGTAAGGTTCGAACATATGGCCTCCTGAGTAGGAATCCTATATTCTACAACTGAGCCACCCAGGATCGCTAGATCTTTCAGAATGCATCGTCTTGCGGACTGTGATGTTGGTGTTCAGCATCTCTAACATTTAAGGTTCTAGGTTCGAATCCCCCGATGAGCTGGTTTAGCCTTTGGACCCATCGACGGTTAGAGCACTGGTTGAAGTTTTCAGTACAGCAACCATTGAGAGTAAGGAAATCTTTCAGCTCTACATTCGGTTCCACATGATTACCTCCCTTTAATAACTGCTTACAAATTCAAATAAGTTAATTCTGTCTGTCTCAAATCTATTTTAGCTATTCTCTGGCAAAAGGGGGCTTAATGCATCTCCGTAATGCGTCATACCATGCAAGACATCAGATAATTAGGGATCCTTCAAATTCATTATGTCTAACAACCGACTGTATCATAAGGTAGAATGGTCCTTTCACATACAGAAAAAAATGACTAAAAGTTTCGGCCCAGGTTAGCCCCGCAGGCTGACATAAGTCGATACTTTTCACAGATGCATTAAGCCCACTTTTCACATAGCATGGTTCATTTATGTTAGTCTTTTTTAGCGTAACTGCCCCACAATGTATACGATCCGACTTGACCCTCGAACTTATGCCACTGATGGAGGGAGAAACGATGCCCAAAGCAAGATTTGTCCTGTCAGGTAAATGTTAACCCTCGTTATGCCATACGCGACTTCAGACGTGTTAAGCGGACCCTGTTGATCAAGTTCAACCTGCACATATATGCAGTCCGATCCTGGTCTTCGGCCAAGCCCGCTTATCTATAAATCCTGATTGATATACCAGTAAGTGTAAGGAAACCCACCTATATTAATGGTCTATAATATATGTTTGGTAAGAAATATTCAAGACAACTTATCTCTACATCTCCTGATTAAGGGTAATTTCGTACATGAAAGACATGCACAGAGAGAGAGAGAGAGAGAGAGACAGACAGACAGACAGACAGACAGACCGACAGGCTAAAATGGGGAGAAAAACAGAATGAGAGGGAGAGCATTTTAATAAGAGTCATAGTGTATTTCAAGCAACTGTCCTTTTCTAACAGTATTACCCCACTAACTGTTTTGCGGGGCCGGAAAAGTCTACATTTTATCGTTTTGATCTATAGATATTAGCCATGTTATGTGAAAAGGGGGTTTACAGCATCAGCAAAAAGTGTCGACCAAGTCAGCCTGCGCAGTCCTCGCAGGTTAACCTGGTCCGAAACTTTTTGCTATCGGTAAATTTTCTGCGTGTCAAAGGACCAGTATACCTCATAATTCAATCGGTTGTTAGACAAATGGATTTAACGGATTCATAATTAGATGATGTCTTGCTTGGTATGGATGATTACGGAGATGGCTTAATAATCTTCTTTTTATTTACACTTATTTTATAGGCTCAGATGGTATGGTCGTAAAATACTATTGGACCTCGTGCCCTGAGAAATACATCTGGATTTTCAAATGCACCAGACCGAACGGAAATTACTGTCCAAAATCAGGAATCGAACTTGGACTCGCCGTCCAACTCCGCACACCGACTTTCAGGAGTCTCGAGAACCTACCGTGGGCCTCCATGCTGACTGACCTTCGGCAGACCTCGAGGATCATATTTGGAACCGACGACCTGTATTGGTCCTGGACTTTTGGAGATAGCAGTAAGTCTTTGCTGAACCTTATTTGTTGCGACAGTTTTTTTTGCGTTAGTGTCCTTTGGCTAGGCATCGCAGAGCCCCAACCCAACTGTGGCCTTTAATTCAAGACTTTGCTCAGTTTCTCAAATGTTTGTCACATACAATACACAAGAAAGCGCGGGTAAATGTACTGGTTGAACCGTTTGAGCCTGGATGACTCAATATTGAGACAGTTTCCCTGGATATAGCCGATTAAAGACGATTGAGGGTAACTCCACATCCGCCATCATTATTATCTCAAAATCAAGGAACATAACTCTACAACACTACAAGTTATGCGTCATTTTAACATGAAGAGTTATTGTTCTTAATACCCTACACTTTCACCCGAAGATAACTAAAAAACTGTTTAAACGACACTAAACTCCAGCAAAACATAGAAATCGAAAGAGTCGCGGACTGCGAAAAGGGGTTCAATGTATCTGCAAAAAGTATCGATCTTTGTCAGCCTGTGCATGCTGATATGGGTCGAAACTTGTTATCATTTGTAAATTTTCTACATGTCCAAGGACCAGTCTACAGAGTTCCAGATAGAGGGAGTGATTTTGATTTCAAAATTGAAAATAATTATTTATTCTCCGCTAAACCCTATGTTATGGGTCCTCATTAGAATCGTCTCATCGAGACGATTCTAATGAGTACCCACAACATAGGGTTTGGAAGAGAAATAATGGATTTAGAATACCATCACTCCCTCTGGAGCTCTGAGTCTACCTCTAAATTCAGTCGGTTGTTGGATTAAATGGATTTTATGGATCCATAATTATGTGATGACTTGTTTGGTATAAAGTATCACAGAAGCGCATTAAATATTCTTTTCGTAGAGCGCCATGTATTTTGAATCAACCCTTCAACAGGCTTGCAACTAGAGCTTGTTCAGGAAGTTTGAACTCTTAACCCTTAGGATGCTTAGCGAGACTAACTGACCTTTTGCGGACAGTGTAGTTCAAGATCAAGCAGCAAAAAACGTGCGGTCTGGTTTTGATCTACATTGTCCGATGTAAAACAGACATGTTTAAACTAACCTATTATTGTTGTTGTCATAATTTTTACTACCACTACTGTCTGGTACTAAACATGTCTTTCCTCTATTTCTTTTCAGTTTATTGTAACTAAACTTTGTCCACACTGGAGATGTCAAATGGACCTGACCAAACTAACTGATTATTTGAAAAAACATCATAATAATGTGTAAATGCTTTCATGATCTGTTACAAGAATCGTTGAAATTTGAAAACGCCCCATGATCTGTGGTTATAATGATGTATAAACGCGTAAGCTTTAAAAGAATTTATTATATCAATACTGTATATAAACGTTTCTCTGGTTTGTTAACAAAGTTGTTTTAATAATTAAACCTTATGCTGCTAAGCGCGACTCACTGACCTTTTGCGGACAGTGCAGTCTGATCTTGGATCTACACTGTCCGATAATGAGATGTTCTTTTTTCCCCAAAAAATAATTGGGCTTGAGCCACTTCAAACATCAAGAAATTGCTTTCAACAGTTTGTTTCAAAGTTATATGCTCATAATGAAAAACAAAAGGGCCATGATGGCCCTGGATCGCTCACCTGAGTCAGTAGGCGAAATTTCACTCCAGGGTCATAATGACCCAATTTAATACTCATCTGAGATATCATTAACCCTTAACCACACAATCATGGGTTTTAACGACCCTGTGGAAGAAGCCTTTTGAAAACATTGCGGGAAAAGGAGAAAATGCTGGTAACCAGCATTTTCTCCTTTTCCCACAATGTTTTCTTCCCTATCCATAACAAATTTCAAATTTTCAGTCCCATTTATTTTGTCTTCTGCAAATGCTTTCAATTTGGACCAGTCTAAAAGTTTGTCGTTTGGTAAAGAGTTAAGGCAAACATTCTGACCTATTGTCAGATCAATTGAGCTGAAAATGTGGCCTTTAGAGTGTCCAAAATGTATTTCTTCAATTTGACCTAGTGACCTAGTTTATGGTCATCCGAGATTTAATTAGGGCAAACATTCTGACCAATTTTCAAGTCATTTGAGCAAAAAAAAATGTGGCCTCTAGAGTGCCCACAAGGTATTTCTTTAATTTGACCTAGTGACCTAGTTTATGACCCTAGTGAAAAGGGGGCCTACTGCATCTGCGAAAAATATCGACCCAGGTCAGTCTGCGCAGTCCGCGCAGACTGACCGTGCCTCAACTGGAGCCGTTACAAAGGTTGTCCCCGATCTCGATTTGAACCTGGGACATCTGATGTCAGGAGCCGGTGCCCTACCCTTTTGTCCTCCAAGCAAAACTCCTATTTTTGTAGTCATGTGTGAAAGCCATTCTGACCTGTTTACAGAAGTATCATACTGATGACTGAAAACCCGTTTGACACGTTCAAAGTATTATTATAAAAGTGTCAAAGCACACTTCTCAGCTGTTTACAGATCTAATACATGACTGAGCCATGCCCTGGCAAAAGGGGGGCTTAATGCATCTCCGTGATAAATCGTACCAAGCAAAGACATCACATGATCAGGGATCCAAAAAATTCATCATGTCTAACAAGCATCTCCGTGATGCATCATACCAAACAAGGCATCACATGATCACGGATCCGTAAAATCTATTATGTCTAACAACCGAGTGTATAATAAGATAGAGTGGTCCTTTGACATGCAGAAAATTGACCAATAGCGAAAAGTTTCGGCCCAGGTCAGCCTGCGCGGATTGCGCAGGCTGACCTGGGTCGATATTTTTCGCAGATGCATTAGGCTCACTTTTCACTGAACATGACTCACGTATAATATCAGTATTATCATAATAGGATATTTATGAACGTCTTTCTCTGCTGTTTAAAAAAAGAATACAATGACACAGAAACGCCGTTTTGACTTGTTCACAGAATCAAGACAACAATGAATGAAAGACTTTCTTAGTTCAAAGTTTTATAATAATAGGGTATAAACACCTTCAGCGCTATTCACAGAATTGATATACTTGAAAAAGATGTAGAGACGCCTGTCTGACTTGGTCATGGTATTGTACATTTTTCTCCTCGGTTCGTGCATGTTAACAAATCATTTGCGCATGCGCATGGGCTTGAGCCACTTCAAACATCAAGAAATTACTTTTAACATTTTGTTTCAAAATTATATGCTCATAATGAAAAATAAACAGTAATTCATTCAGAATTAGCACAAATTCCGAGACATATTGCAGTGATAGCGACTGACAATATACTAAATAGAACAGTAAATACAGGATCTATATCCCGAATTACTTTGGGCCAGCTCTCACACTCACAAGTGTAATCAATTTCATCTCTTCCAAGATTATCTTCTGTATTGGTTTCGATACTTTCGTCTGTTACTTTCACGCTAGAAACCTCTTCCACAGTCTGATTGGCGGATACCTTATTTGCTCTGACTTTCGGTTTATTTTTTGCATTATCTTTTCGTTCTCGGTGCAAAGAGCACTGCCTAAAACGTGAAAGCGCAATAAGCCACTTAGGTATGGGATCTTCTCTAACGTCCTTATGACTGTAACGGACTTGCACTATAGCTATAATGCAAATTAGCACACTTTGTGCGGTCATTATCATGACATAGATTGAGAATAAAGCAACCGCTTCAGGCAGGATCGAAGATGTGACCGTGAAAAAGACGGCAAAGGCCAGAAATACGGTAACCGCGTAACTGACTCTCTCACCAGAATCACATGGTAATAAAAACACAAATAAATTCAGGATCACTAAC
This sequence comes from Tridacna gigas, assembly GCA_945859785.2. Taxonomy (NCBI): domain Eukaryota; kingdom Metazoa; phylum Mollusca; class Bivalvia; order Cardiida; family Cardiidae; genus Tridacna; species Tridacna gigas. Next base: position 15,803,365 of record OX244028.2, read on the forward strand.
AGTAAAACAGGCGAAAGTACAGTAAATATAACATAAGTTGGGTTCCGTTTCAGTTTAAGTCTAAATACGAGGGAAATATCATTGTCCCCTTGTTCTAGATTTGAACTTGTCTCCAGGATGTCCCACTGGGGATTTGGCTCATATTCTCGGATACGGAGCCCGTCCGGGTTGTCGAGAAGGTCCACCTGAAGTAGATGTTGTAGCTATTGTTTAACAGCCGAGACCCGGCAGCGCAGTCTATAGCGTGCAGGACTTGAGAGCAGGGGGTCGATGGTTCGAATCCCCAGCTCGACTAATATCTTTCCGAGGATGATAGTCATTGCGACAGGATTCATTCCTCTCTCACTGCTCATCATTGTTTCGACGATGGCCATGTGGGAAAGCAGCCAGTGGCTTGGTAAGAATATTGTGCGAAGTACCTGAACCGATACTTTGTGCAGATGCGTCAAACTCCCTTTTCACAGAGCTTGGCTCATATCTATTTAATGCTTGCTATAAGGATATTTCTGCTTTCATCTGCCAAGACCAATAATACAGGGGTTGTGAGTTCAAATTCTGCTTGGGCTAAAAATTTGTCAGTGCGTGAAAGCCATTGCCGCTTCATTTATTTCTCTCTGAAAGCCCAACAATTTTACGGCAATGTCTATGGTAGAATCAAACAGAGAGACGCTTGGGTACAATGAAGTGTACTGTGTAAAGAAAGAAAGAAAGAAAGAAAGAATGTGCAATGGTTGACACACTTATCTCTTGAAAACGGTGTTTAAGAAAGAAAGAAAGAAAGAAAGAATTTAATTTCTTTTAAAGAAAAGAAGAAGAAATGTTGCGCAAAGATGAGAAAGTAGGATAAAAATAGAAAGAATAAACAAACCTGTGACGGATTATAACCCCAAGCCACAAACTTTAGAGCACATGTTTGTACATCGAATGGAAAATAAGTTACCGTCATTGGGCATGTTGAGGTGAAAACCTAGAATAGACAATAGGTTACGGACTGACCGACCTACCAATCAGCTCACCGACCAATCGACCAGCGAAAAGGGTGATTTTTCAGCTGACTGACCGACCAACCGACTGACCAACTCAAAACGATTCAGACAGTCGCAGATTCTGTTAACTTTCGTGTGATTTCTTTCTGTTAATTTCTCTCTTTACCTTTTATCACAGAATCTCGAGTTATAACGACCCTAAGAAACAAGGCTTTGGAAAACACTGTGGGAAAAGAAGAAAGTGCTGGTTACCAGCATTTTCTCCTTTTCCCACAACATTTTCTATCCTGCTAATTTCAATTTGGACGCGTCTACAATTTTGTCGTTAGGTAAGGAATAAAAGGGTTGCTGTTACTTTCATGCCGCGAATTAGGATGCTACTGTATAAGTTCATGAAAATCAAAGTCCTTTGAAAGCGGATTTGTGGAGTAGAATAAAGCTGTAATATGTTGTTATAAAAAAATAACATCACATACAACACATGTGCAATCATTTTAAAAAGAAGTTAGCAAGGGCAGCCTAAGTCTAAATTGTTCTGTTACTGTTTAAGGAGTGGTAACTTGATCTGTCAATCTTACGTAGTTTTTTTGCTGGTATTAGATTTCGGACTATAGGTATACACGTGTAGGACAGTATAAACGTTAGTGACAAAAGCGAGGTTGAGGTGTATTAGCTAAAACTAAATGTAGAGTGGGCGCAAGCGTGAATGACAGTATTATTTGCTTCAGGTCAAACAGATATCATTGTACAGTGTGAGCGCGCATGCGTCGTTACGCATGATGTATTTGGTTCCGGTCAGAACGATCACAGTAAGCGGATTTGCTACACAAATCCGCTAAAAACTATGTAGACTAAAGTAATATTGCCTACTTCATGTAACCTGACCTAGGTCAACAACATTTCATATATCAAAATTCTTTTTTTACCCTCTGCATCGCACGGGGATGCTTTCAGCATATGTCCCGGATGGTAATGGAAATATTTCCTAAGGTATGCTCGAATTAAATTACTTACCTCTGTATTTAAGTACCTGACTGAGAACTAGCTCAAGTCCTCTGTAACTAACTAACTTTCCCGATTAATAGTTGGAGTTCTTTTTATATGCCCACTTATATATTTAGAAGAAGTTGAGGATCGGGTTAAATGCAGTAATCAATATTAAAATGATCAATAACTGGTTTGAACGAAGATGCCTTTTTTTTTTTTTTTAATAATTAAAGACAAAAACACCCAGCTGCTCTATAAGCATATAAGCCACACACTGGCAAAAGGAAAAGTATCTCTGTGATGCATTTAACGATCAAGTCATCACATAATTATTGATCCCTTAACTCTTTACCAAACTTCAAAATTTTAGACTGGTCCAAATTGAAAGCATTTGCAAACTACAAAATAAATATTACAGAAAAATGGAAGTTTGTTTTGGATAGGGCAGAAAACATTGTGGGAAAAGGAGAAAATGCTGGTTACCAGCATTTTCTCCTTTTCCCACAATGTTTTCAAAAGGCTTCTTTCTCAGAGTCGTTAAAAGTCGGAATTGTGTGGTAAAGGTTTAAAGTCCATCTTGTCCAACAACTGACTGAATCTGTAGGTAGTATGGTCCTAGGACATAGAGAAAATTTACACATAGCAATAAGTTTCTACCTATGTCAGCCTGCGCGGACTGCGCAGGCTGACATTGGTCGATACTTTTTGCAGATGCATTAAACCTCCTTTTCACAGAGCATAGCTCATATCTAACAAACTTATTCTTGCCTTCATTTCATGGAAAATATATCGATAAATTATGTTTGTTTATGCATTTATCATTGGATTGAATGTGCATGTATTTTAAACCTACGTAAAGAAGGATAAGTGAAATATCTAAAGGACGATTTTCTCTACCCTCACCAATACTTTAGTCGTATCGCTGCGACATAAAGTATTTGAAGGAAGAACTTTGACAAAGAAGGACCTACCTTGAAGGTTAACCACGTGACATCACCGTTGCTATCGTTAATGACCTCCAGGCCGGAGTCTCCGAAAGGTTCATAATCGCTGTGCGAGTTACGTAGTCCAACCACAGGCTTCCAAACATCGTCCTGTGGTATATAATTATACTGATGTTTTTTAATGAAAAGAAAGATTTGAGCCATGTTCTGTGAAAAGGTGGGCTTAATGTATCAACCCATGTCAGCCTGCGCAGTCCGCGCAGGTTGACATGGGTTGATACTGTTTGTATTTGTAATTTTTCTGCATGTCAAAGGACTTTTCTACAGATTCAGTCCTTTCTTTGACTAAATAGATTCCATGAATCAATAATTATCTGATGACTTGCGTGGTATTATGCATCACGGAAATGCATCAAACACCCTTTTCCCAGAGCAGGCACATTTGTAAATACAACGGTACATGAAGTATTTGACTTAGTTCTTACATGGACAAGTCCTTAAATCTGTCGGTCAGTAAGCCTATCAGGCAGACGGTCTGTCAGTCACACAGTCAGACATTCAGACAGGCAGGCAGGCAGGCAGACAGATAGATAGACAGACAGACAGACAGACAGACAGACAGACAGACGGACGGACGGACGGACAGGCAGGCAGGCAGACAGATAGACAGACAGACGGACGGACGGACGGACGGACGGACAGACAGGCAGGCAGGCAGACACACACAGGCAGACAGACAGACAGGCAGACAGCCGGTCTTCAGATCTGTGAGTCTGTCAGTCAGGCACAGACAGACAGACAGACATACAGACATACAGACAGACAGATATTCGGACATTCAGACAGACAGACAGGCAGACAGCCGGTCTTCAGATCTGTGAGTTTGTCAGTCAGGCACAGACAGACAGACAGACAGACAGACAGACAGACCCCCCCCCCCTACACATGCAGACAGACGGTCAGTAAATCTAGGAGTCTGCCAGTCAGGCAGGCAGGCACAACAAGGCCGACAGGCAGTCACCCAGGCACACAGATACAGACACACAGATTTACCCGTAGCAAATGATAATTCACCAATCCATCGTAATCCCACTCGTCCCACCTCAAAAATCCGTCATTCCAAATAAGCCCAAGATCACCAGCTACTGTCAATGTCTCCTTCTTGACGGACAAACGCACAGACAGACATACACACATACGCTAACGGACACACAAACTGACATACAGATTTACCTGTCCATCATACCCCTCTCAACCTACGTCAAAAAATTCATAATTCCAAGCAAGCTCCAGATAATCAGTTACTCTTATTGTTTCATATATGACAGACAGACAGACAAGCAGACAGACAGACAGACAGACAGACAGACCTGTGGCCAATTATACATCATCAAACCACCGTAATCCCTTTCATCCCACGTCAAGAATTCATCATTCCAAACAAGCTCCAGATAACCGGTGACCCTCATTGTTTCCTTGGTGACGTCAACCTCGTTTATTGTCAGCAAGAAAAAGGTTATAAATAGATCTGTCAAAAAGACAACATACTCGTACATGGTTTTACGCAAGTATAAAATGGCTGCCAAAATCAAATGTTGTATAAAAGTATAGGAGCCATGCTCTGGCAAAAAGGGGTTTAATGCATTTGCGAAAAGTATCGACCCAGTCCGCGCAGGCTGACCTGGGCAGAAACTTTTCGCTATTGATCAATTTCCTGTATGTCAAAGGACCAGTGAAAAACTGTAGGATTACATTCAGTAAAAAAGTGCAGTTTTGCGCGTTCAATTAATGGGATGGTCTTTTTGCTGTCGATAATTCCGTCTGTTTTTTATGAGATCAGACATGACGTCACAATAATGATTTGAATACGAATCCACATAATCGACGCGCGTTATTGATCATGTGACATTCCCACAAGACTTTGCGAAACTCATACCTGATATCTAAAAATACATCCAAAGCCGATATCTAAAAATACATCTAAAACCGACGCAGACCACTGAGGAATTACTACTGATTATTTTTTATCTTACATTTGTCTTTCTTCTATACCGATGGTGAGACTAAGAATCTGAATAGCCACCTTTAAAGCTTGAATAAAGGGTTGTAACTAGACGTTCTTCATGAAGTATATAATACATGCTCCATGAAAAGGGGTCAAATGCATCTGCAAAAAGTATCGACCAAGTCCATGCAGGCTGACTTGGGTCAAAACTTTTTGCTTTTGGTCAATTTTCTGTATGTCAAGGGACCACTCAACCTCATGGTTCAGGCGGCTGTAAGACAAAATGGATTATATAGATGAGTCATGCTCTGGCAAAAGGGGGCTTAATGCATATCCGTGATGCATGATACCAAGCAAGCCATCACATAACTATGGATCCATTAAATCCATTTTGTCGTACAACCAATTGAATCTTGGGGTAAACTTGTCATTGGACATACAGAAAATTGACCTACTGCGAAAAGTTTCGGCCCATGTCAGCCTGTGGGTACTGCACAGGCTGACCTGGGTCGATACTTTTCGCAGATGCATTAAGCCCCCTTTTCACAGAGCACGGTTCAGAGGCATAGTTACGAGATAGCTTGCTTATGCTTTTTATAATGGAGATGCATTAAAACCTCTTCTGCAAGAGCGTGGTTCATGAATGTTTTCTTTTCAGTTCACAGTTGAAGATAGAGGTAAACAACAGACAGAAAAGCCCCTACCTATCGGCGTTGTCTGGTCGACTACAGGTCTATATCGTTTGTCATAGCTCTGGTTGACAAAAAGATGTTCCCGTAATTGTCTAACATCTGATATTGTCTGTCCATAAACACTGATGTCGATAACATGTAATAATCGTAACAAGACACAGGCACAGTTCATGTAATAAAGCCTCATCTTTTTATCTTACGGCGTCCTATAAATTGTGTTAGGTTTTTAATTGGTAACTTAAAGTTTCTTTATTAAACGATCGCATACGTTTTACGAGCCTGAGTAAATAGGATTCTGAAAACATCATAGGAAAAGGAGAAAATGCTGGTAGCCAGCATCTTCTCATTACCTACAATGCTCTTTGTCTTACCTAATACATATTTCATTATTTGATTAACACTTTGTATCATGTTTAGAAATAAAGGGACATTATGAACCAAATGTAAAAAAAAAAAAAAAACAACTAGGTCCGTTTCCAGCAACCATTCTTTAGAACAATCTTGCTGTAATTCTAGATTAACAAAGTAACTCAAATTCTGATTGGCTAAATCATTTGATTCAGTCAATCAAAAGCTGTGTTATTTTCCAGTTTAGATATCAACTGAGATTAAGACTAGGAATGTTCTAAAAAATGTTTGGGGATTACAGACCAAGAAAGATTTCAAATTCAAAGATTCTTCCTTCGGAAGAATTTTACCTAAGTGGAAGGTGTATTTCAAGATCATACCCCTTATTCTGTGCAGTCTGATCTTGAATCTACATTGTCTGTCAAAGTACACTTAGTCCGCCCTAGACAGTCTTAACGCTAGCACCAGGGCTGCCTTTCACTAAAATGCGACCCAAGATATTTGCATACGCCGTTTATGTAAGCAAGCATCCAGTCTGAAAAGAAGTTTCACTAAACTGCATAACTTGACGATTTGAGTAAAGATTTGCATAACTTTTCGCTAGCTCGTATCTTTAAAGTAGGGACCGTATCCGTGTATATGCACCCCCCCCCTCAAAAAAAAAAATGCGTAAATCTACGAAGTTTAGTGAAACGCAGCCCAGGTAACGATATCCATCACCTACGTGGATGTTAAATAGTTGACTATCCAAAACTCATTAATTCTACAGACTTTTTCGTTTTACAGCAGACGAATTTTATAAAAGATTGTGTAAGAAGGAGAAAGTGGTTTCTGCTTTTTCCACATTATTTACGTTAATATTAAATTATCATTTTTTATTTTATGTAAATGATCCCATATTCAACACGATTTTTTTTTTTCGAAATAACCTGCCCCAGTTCGCTTTGAGGAGATTATATTTAAAACAACTATACGCGGGAACAATAAACTTCAGAGAAATAATAGAATTAAATGGAAGCTGGCGTGTTTTTTTGTCCCCTTTGAATAATTTTATCGACCTATTAGGCTTTGAAACATTTTAGCCATGCCCTGTGAAAAGGGGGATTAATGCATATGCGAAAAGTATCGACTCAGGTCAGCCTGCGCAGTCTGCGCAGGCTGACCTGGGTCGAAACTTTTCGCTTTTGGTAAATTTCTGCGTGTCAAAGGACCAGTCTACCTCATGATTTAGTCGGTTGTTAGACAAAATGTATTTTATGGTTTCATAATCATGTGATGATTTGCTCTGTATAATGGACCACGGAGACGCGGTAAACCACCCTTTTTTTTGCCAGACCGCCGATCATTTGGACTTGACGCTTCACTTTTCAGGCCCCAACTATATCAACTCGACCTCTTTCGATAGCTGAAAACATTGAAACCCAGATAATTTTTTTTTTGTTATTTTATAGGCTTGACGAAACAAGCGCACGGCATAGATGCAAGATCAGTCTGCACATTCTGTACAGCCCTATCTTGATCTATGTCGTCCGCAAAAGCCCGTGTTTACACCTTTGACGCTACCTCTGTGTGTGTGTGTGTGTGTGTGTGTGTGTATCTGTCTGTCTGTCTTTCTTTCTTTCTGTGTATATGTCGTTGTGTGGATCTGTCTGTCTGTCCCTCTTCGTCCGTCCGTCCGCCTGCGCGTCCGTCCGTCTTCTGCCCGCCCGCCCGCATGTCATTCTGTCTGTTTCGGAAAACCATTAAAATTTTATTTCATATGTATTAATCCTCAGTTGTACCAATATATACCTGTGAGTAAATAGCCTCACGATCTCTTCTATTCTTGACAATCAGCTGTCAATCATGACTATTTGCGATCACATTATTTACCCCTTTTCCACACAATCCCGAGTTTTAAACGACCCTGTGGAAGAAGGCCTTTGAAAACATTGTGGTAAAAGGAGCAAATGCTAGTAACAAGCATTTTCTCCTTTTACCACAATGTTTTCTGATCTTTATCATACAAAACTCATCATCTGAGCTACATTTAATTTGTCGTCTGCACACGCTTTCAATTTGGACCAGTCTATAATTTTGTCGTTTGGTAAAGAGTTAAAATGCTTTTCTATTATACCAAGGTATTTTTATTGAACCGTTGATCCTCAAAGCGGTTGAAGAATGAATAGACCTTTGTCAATCAGGTAAATGGAAAAAAATGTATTGCAATCCAAGGATGTTTTTTTTTTTACATTTGTTCTGTCAGAATACTTAACAATATAGCGGACAGTGCAGAATCAAGATCAGACTGTACATTATGTTCAGTCTGATCTCAATCTTCACTGAACGCAAAAGCGCTCTGAGTCCTACTCAGTAACCTAAGTTTCACCAATTTCTAGGATTACCAAAGACTTGATGGACTAATAGGTAATCGTTTGTCAGTTATGTAAAATGTTTTTCAGTAACAAAATAGTATTTTTTTTTTCATCCATTTACTCTTAACAGAATATTTAACCAAATAATAGATAACAGATCCAAGATCATACTGCACGTTCTACGTACTAAGATCATGATCTACACTCTACGCAGAAAAAGCACGGATTCCCGCTAAAAAGCTTTTGCATTAACGATTTTCTGATAAACAATGGCTTATGAAGTATTAGACAATCGCTCGACATTTACTTGTGTATTTCCCAGTATATTAAAATGCTTTTCAATCACACAATTGTATCTTTAATTCATTTGTTTACTCTTTACCCCTTAACCAAGGTGGTTTTGTCCGGGTTCGTAACTCAGAGTGTACGTCTTTAACTCTTTACCACACGACAAAAATGTAGACTTGTCCAAATTGAAAGCATTTGCAGACGACAACTTAAATGTTGTTTAAATGATGGAATTTGTCATTGATAGGATAGAAAACATTGTGGGTAAAGGAGAAAATGCTGGTTACCAGCATTTTCTCCTTTTCTCAAAATGTTTTCAAAAGGCTTCTTGCTCAGGGTCGTTAATACTTGGGATTGTGTGGTAATGGGTTTTAAAGTCTGGTTGAACAAAACATTATGTGTCACCATATCAGTCTGCGTACAGTTGTCGTACTCAATTTACAGTCGCAAGTCACTATGTTTGATTTGAATGACCGTGACAAGCTTAAATATTGTATTCAAAGGGCATATTCTGTCTGATTTTATCCACTTACTCAGAGAATCAACACCACATAAAGCTAGATCTGAAGCGGATCCTATCTCGGACAGTTCCTTCAGTAATAGGAAAATCCAATATTCGTCAGTTCGTCAAAAAGACATCTCGTAAATAGATATACATGCTTTTTTATCAAATGCTAATAAAGTGCACAACCAAACACCGTCAAATTCCCAGTTTATTTTTTAAAAAGATGGGTAAGATTTGGGACAGATTTAGGACAGATTTGGGTAGATTTGGGAATTCCGTCCTGCCGGTTTTGTCATGTATTTGTACTCTATAATATACGCCTGAAGACCCTAACCTATTTTTATTATATGTTTATGTGTAAGAACGAGTGGATATTAAATATAGTTCCACTAATGGCAGCTTCCTTATTCATAATGTAAATGTCACATGGTGTCAGATGAAATGGGATTTCTGCTGTAAAATGGCGGAATTCAAGGCTCCAGAACTGCTCATGTTTAGCGGAAATTTATCCGAGAACTGGAGAAGATGGATACAGATGTTTGATCTATATCTAACGGCCTCGGGAAAAGTGAAAGAAAATGGAAAAACGAAAGTAGCTATTTCGTTAAATTTGTTTGGCGAAGAACGCATAGAAATTTACAATAATTTCACATTTGCACCTGGTGAAGGAGATACACCCCCCCCGACCCAAATGACCTTAAAGCTTTGCTCGATAAACTCCAGTCATATTGCAACCCACACACACAAAAAAAAAAAAACAGTAATAAAATGCGACACATTTTGGGGAATAAAACAAAGAGACGGTGCAACGCGATCAGTTTGTGAATTAATTGAAAACCACAGTAAAAAAGTTGCGAACTAGGGGATCAAACAAATCTCATGATAAAAGATCGAATGATATTTGGATACAAAACGAACACTTAAAGTCTTTCAAGAGAAAGCGAAAACTCAAATCTGGACAGAGTAATCGAAATGTGTAGAGCAGCAGAGATAAGCAAGAAACAAATAAAAAACACTGCAAGGAGAGATTCCCACCGACATGATCAAAAAGAAAACAAGAAGAACGCAACACTACAAGCCAAAAGTGCAAAATGAAAGTAGAAATCAAACTGCTCCATCAATTCAAAATAAATCAAAGACAAGCAAGTCAATTGTAGGAAATGTGGAACAAAACCTTTGCCAAAGAAATGCCCGACATATGAAAAAATGTAACATACGCAAAAAATTGAGCTTCTTTAATAAGAAAGTTCATGAAAATGAAGTAGACTGGGATGACACTGATGAAGAACAACTATTTTTTTTTTGTGGGCAAATATCATTTTACTCACTGTAACAAGACCAGGATAAAGAAAAATCATGGTATTCAAGAATAGCTTTGAACAATATAACAATCAAGTTTAAATATCACACAAGAGCTGAAGCTAATGTAACACCTACACACTTGAGGACAAAACTGAGTTGTAAAAATTAACTGCTAAAGACCAACGCAAAACTGTCAACATATGGAAATAATGTTGTGAAACCCCTTGGGAAGATCAGTCTAACCTGTCAAAACCAAAGAAATGAATAACAGCATCATTTTGACTTCTATGTTGTAAATTTCAAAGCAACAACAATCCTTGGGCTACAAGCATGCAAAATATCTGAATTTGATTGAAAAAGTTGACTTAATCGAGGACAATTAAAAAAAAAAAAAAAAAAAAGAATATTTTATTAAAAGGTTTTAAAAGCAACTTCACAAGTCTTGGAAAATGTGAAGGTGAATACATAATAGAATTGGACCCAAATGCAAAACCAGTAATTAATGCTGCATGAGTAGTTCCAAGAACATTGATGCTAAAATTAAAGAAAACTTTAGAAAATCTAGAAAAAAATGGTGTAATACATGCAGTTGAAGAAGCCACTGACAGGTTAAAAACCTGGTTATTGTTGAAAAAAGCAATGGAAATTTAAAATTATGCTTAGATCCAAGAAAATTGAACAAAGCCGTCAAGCGACAGCATTTCGAAATAGCCACACTGAATGATGTTACTTCAAAACTACGTGGGAAGACAGTTTTCACCATACTGAATGAAAAAAGATGGATACCACCAAGTAGAACTAGATGAACAGAGCTCATATTTTTGCACGTTTCACGCTCCATTGGGGAGATTTAGATGGAAGAGGATGCCTTTTGGTATTTGTTCAGCTAGTGAGGTATTCCAAAGAAAGAAAAAACACACAGACATTTGGTGATAATAAGGGTGTATACATGATACATGATGACATGATCTTTGCTGGTACTGATGAAAAAGAAAACTATGAAATTCTGTTGAAGGTGATGAAACGAGCTCAAGAGAAAAAAACATTAAGTTCAACAGAGACAAAATACAATTGAAGGTAAAGAAGTCAAATACATGGGGAGTATTCTAGAGGAAGGTGGGGTAAAGCTAGACCCTGAAAAAGTGAAAGCAATCGTTAAAATGCCAAAGCCATCAGACAAAAAAGGTATAGAAAGACTTTTAGGGACAGAGAACTTCCTTCTTTCGTCATAAATTCCAACTATGTCTGAAATCACAGCACCAATAAGAGAATTAATGTAGAAAGATGTCGTGTCTTTAATGGAAAAAAAAAAAAAAAAAACCAAACAAAGAAAAGCCTTTGAACAATTTAAAACCACATTGACTAACAATCCAGTGTTGAATGTCTATGATGTAACAAGAGATGTTACAATTCAATCGGACTAGAAAGAGTAGAATCATGCCCACTACAACAAGGACATTCAATAGCTTATGCATTAAGAGCTTTAACAGACTCAGAAAAATTATGCCCAAATTGAACTGGAATTACTTGCGATCGCGTGCGAACGAAAAATTCAACCAATACATGTATGGAAAACCTATAACAATACAGACAAATCATAAACCATTACAAGCGATCTAAAAAAACCTAAACTCTCTACAAAGCACCCCAAGATTGCAAAGAATGTTGCTAAGGTTACAGAACTACCAACTCATTCTGCAATATACTCCTGGAATACACATACATAGCAGACACTCTGTCGCGTGAATACCTGAAAACAGTACATGGCGATAAAACAGAAACAGAGGAAGATATGGAAGCCATAATTGACACAATCATAGAGAATATACCATTTGGGGAGGAAAAGCTGAAAGCTCTTAAAACATCTACAGAAAATGATAGAGGGTTGACAAAGCTAAAAGAGGTAGTGGAAAGAGGTTGGTCCTATCAAAAAAACAATTTTGTGGATGAAGCTAAAACTTACTGGAACAGACAGCTGAAATATATGTTGGTGAAGAATTAGTTTTCGTTGGAGAGAGAAAGTAAGCGTCGTAATATACTATACGGATGTAGAAATATTTAGGCAACTTGCACAAATTATACCCTGGTATCAACAAAATTCAATAACCATCGATACTCCAAAGTTATATTGTATGTTGTGTAAATACCCAAAAGTCACTCCAACAAATTATGACATTTTTGTATTTGTATTTTGGGCCGGTGGCCTTATGCATTCTGAAATAAAGTTATATTATGTTATGTTATGTTAATAATAATTCCATCAGAACAGCAGTCCTATATTCTATCACTTTTACATGAAAGTCATTTAAGTATGGAAAAATGTAAGACAAGAGCTAGAAGTCCCTGTATAGGCCAAACATGAATAGAGACACAGAAAAAACTTGTTCATATCAAATTTGCATAAGGTTCCACAACGCCTATGGCAAAAGGTTTGCATAGACTTGTTTGAATACAACTCAAACGAATTTGTCCTGGTTTTCGATTATTACCCAAATTTCATTGAAGTAAGATTTTTGCACGGTAGAACAGCTAAATCAGTTGCCTACAGTGTGATGACAATTTTCAGTGTTCGTGAATTGCCAGAAGAAATAGTAGCAGATAGTATATCATTTAATAGAAAATACTTCCGGAACTCTGGAAAAATGAATGGTATAAAAATCACTACAAGTAGCCGAACACACAGCCAGAACAATGGTATAGCTGAAAGACGCATACAAACAGTGAAAAATCTGTTCAAGAAAGCACACGCTGAAGTAAAGGATGAATATATCGCCATGCTAGAATGTCGAAATACACCAATTTCAGGTTGTGATCATTCACCTGCTCAATTACTGATGAACATGATACTTCACGATAAAGTACCGACGAAACCAAGTCATTTGTATTCCAAAGTACCAGAAAATGCAAGAGAACAACTGATTTAAAGAAAAAAAGTCAGAAATATCAATATGACAAAACAGCAAAGGACATGTCAGTACTAAAACATGGTGATTCTGTTCGATACAAAAAAGACAAAACATGTAAACAAGCCGTTGTTATGAAAAAGTTGGACACACCAAGGTCATACGAGATCTCTAATGAATATGGACAAAAAACTAAGGCGAAGTAGGATTCATTTAAAGAAAACAAACAAAAAACCAACACCACATAATGAACCACGCAACGACCTTTTAAATGAAAACATACCATCAGAAAACAACAAACCGACTACAACAGCTATTTAAACATCAGAAGCAAGAAATGGTAGTACTACATTCAACACCAACAAACAGACAACCAAACAAATGAACTTACGAACAAGAAGAAACATCCAGAAACCAGCAAGATACAGAGATAAAAATTTTGTTAGTTATTAAATTCAGTTCATAATCAGACGGTAAAAGTCTGATAAGAAAGAGATACGCGCTAGTAACCGCTGTCTCTCACCATATTGTAAAAGATTAAAGTGTAACTTTCAATATTACCAAATGAACAAATTAACTTAAAGAGTATTTTATAATTCTTTGTTAAAAGAGATGTTGTACTAGTCACGTATATCCAGTCATTTAAGTCAAATGGGATCGATATTTAGACCAGGTAGTCTATTGAGGCCAATCTGTTCACTCATAAATCAGAAACTGTAATCAATGCAACCTAGTAAAGAAGTTAGTAGGATTATATAAATAAAAAAGAAAAAAAAAAAAAAAAAAAAAAAAAAATGGTGAACTATCCTTACTGAGAAAGAACAAAAAATTTGAGCGACACTCATAGAAGATAGAGTGATTATAAAAGTGACTTGACATTTAAGGGAGAAAATACCAATTCTCAAAAGTGACTCATCATTTCATAGTTAGTTCCTGAAAGCTTGAAAGACACTAGAGGATTTTAAAAGTAATATTTAAGAGAATTGGTTTTACTTTTTGATTTAAAATTTTACGGTAAATCTTACTTTAAAAGAATTGAGATTTCATGTATACGTACTCAATATACGTCTGAAGACCCTACCATATTTTATTATATGGTTATGTGTAAGTACGGCTGGATATTAACTATAGTTCCACTAAAGGCGGCTTTCTTATTCATTACGTAAATGTCACAGGTTTATCATACAAAACTTAAATCCATGTTCTACTACAACTGTGTCTTTGAAGCTGAGTCCTGGAGAGAGAGAGAGAGACAGACAGACAGACAGAGAGAGACAGAGACAGAGAGAGTTTAGATCTGGATAATAATGTTCACTGAGATTCTGTCATTATGCACTTGAAATATGAAATATTGTTAACACACACACACACACACACACACACACACACACACAGAGTTAAAATGGACCAATGAAAATAGTTGTAAAAAAATGAAGAGAAATGAAGAAACAATTAGCCTACTCTGTTCCTTTAACGTTCATGTTTCACAGATTGCATAAAGTTTGAAAACAAGAATGTTGAAAGTATCTTCGAAATAAAAGAACCCAAAGTCCTGGAAAGCGGATTTGTGGAGTAGCATAAAGCTGTATTATGTTGTAATAAAAAAAATAACATCGCATGCAACACATGTGCAATCATTTTAAAATGGAGTTAGCAAGGGCAGGGTAAGTCAAAATTGATCTGCCGAGCGGGCCCCTCAGTAACTGTTATTCGATTACTGTTTAAGGAGTGGTAATTTTATCCGTCAATCCTACCCAGTTTTGTGCTGACCAGTATTAAATTTCGGAATCAATATGTATACACGTGTAGGACAGTATGTACAATAGTGAGAAAAGCGAGGTTGAGGTGTATTAGCTAAAACTGAAAGTAGAAAGGGAGCAAGCGTGAATGACAGTATATTTGATTCAGGTCAAACCGATATCATCGTACAGTGTGAGCGCGCATGCGTCGTTACGTATGATGTATTTGGTTCCGGTCAGAACGATCAAAGTAAGCGGATTTGCTGTACAAATGCGCTAAAGAGCATCTGCTCACTATACGTATAGTGGATCTTGCATGTGTGTTTATGTATCATTATTATTTTTGTTAAACAACTTGACTAAAAACGTCTGATTCGAGCCTTGTATGATTCTATATATGACATAATATAAATGACAGACATAAGGAATATTATATTTTAGTACCTTTTTCTGGTGCTTGTTATGATTCGAGCCGCGTGAGAAAATTTGGAATCGAGCAAGACCGACGGTCGCACGAGACGTCAATATTTTCTTACGCAGCGAGAAGCAAATACAAGCACTTGGAAAGTTACAACAATATAATTTTTGTTTCATTACATAACTACGACTTCCAAAGTGCACCAGATTTTGATGTATTTTCTTTTCTTTTCATTTCCTGATGATAGTTCGTGTGTTCCTGTGATTCCGGTATTTCACTGCCAAAGTGGATGACAGGTATCTAAGCGCTGTGATGTACTTGGTAGGCGCAGATTGACACACACGTGTCATGAGAAAGTTTCTATCTTTTTTAATCCTATTTTGACCATTCGTTAGTATAGGACCTGGATCTGTTACAGAGGGTAAGTCCATTTTAATTTCTAACCTCAAATTTAATGATGCTTTTTTTTTTGTTCGAACACCTTTTGCTTTCAAATGCAGTGGTATGGATAAACGCATGTTGGAGTTCATTTTTTTTTTATTCTAGCCCTGTAAAACCAAGTCAGTTTGCGGGATATGTATTATTTCTATCTTGATGCTTCGTTTTCATTACTTAATTATTTGGTCTACATACGAACACTTTTATTCTACCGCCCGACAGGAGACAGGGCTTGTCTTAAACTTGTATGACTCTTTCTGTAGGCTATCGTGATATTGATATTAGATCTATGACATTTCTTTTTTGTCTCTTCGAAAGTGATAGTTAAAGTGACAAGAAAGTAATGACAACCGATATTAATAACTGGATTGAATTCGAATTTTACAATAGAAGAAATTACCTGTCGTTATTTCGTAATCTGCACCATCCGAACTCTTCCTCAGAATCGAACAATGGATTGAATTCTATATTTCACAATAGAAGAAATAACCTGCCGTTATTCAGTAATCTATCTGCACTATCCAAACCATTTTCGTCTGAAAAGGTGGTTTCTTCCTCAGAATCGTATGGTTCGACCTGATTTGGTACCGGCAATTCAATTGCTGACTTTCTTCGCTAGTCTGTAGTAAATCAGAATTTCTTTCGTAAGAACCCAAAGGAGAAAAGCAACAAAAAAGTGATAAATCATAGCTGCTCTAAGAATGGTCCGGAACGTTATCGGAGTCCATTTCCCCCTGTTTTAAAGTCCAAGTGTTATATAGAGATACCAGTAAAATAATGTGCGGGGTTCATGCTATGACATCACGCGTAATCTCTCGTCGTTCAATTGGTAAGGTGGTAAAGTCCGGGTTATACAGGTGCAAATCCGATTTTCAAACTGCGATTTCTTGCAAATTACATTTTTTTTTGAAAGCGAGTAACGCAAATTATCTATAATATATAAAGAACTTGTGAAATTTATTTTTGGGTTGGAGGTGCTCTTTCATCGACAGAACATTAAAATTATAGTCATTTTATTCGAAAGTGGTAAACAAAATAGAACAAATGGTGGTGTAGCGGATAGTAAATTCGATTTTGTGAAGGCGAATGGGTATTGTAGCGTAATACTTTGACCAATCAAATCGCAAATGAATACATACATATTCTACTCGTCACAACTAGGCCTATTTCGTAAATACATCTAACCCCGTCTGTATCAAGACGGTGTCCATTTTGAAATACTGCCGGTTACATTAACTGAAACATGGCGGCGCCAATATAAATCAACCAGTAACGGCAACAACAGTCACGGTGATAAGCAACCAGTCGCTGAAAAATGCCAGCAGACTTGATATACTGAGTAAGGAAATAAATGTGCAAACTGTTTGTCATCGAAAAGATCCCCACAGAAAATTGTACCAAGTGTTTTCTTTTTTTTAAGTGGAGTCTTTAAGAATGGTAAAGCGGTGTATGTACCGTGTGAACTTGATCAAGGGATCGTCGCCGGAGTTTTGTTGTCAGACGGCGTGATCAAGGTTAAAGATAAAGAGAATAAGATCCACAGAATGCAGAAAACTATTGATTTTTTTTTTTAAATCTGAAAACATTGTTTCATACAGATAGGTTTTTGTAAAATCATTGTTTCAAACAGACATGTTTGATCTTTAAACCTGGTTTTTACATATATTTCATCATTTAATATTTAGTATATTCAAAAAAGTTATGAATTGTTCCCATTGTTGGAAAGTAGAAGAGTGTCTGATAGGAGCTATCTCATATATATACTGTATTAAAGTCTTGTCTTCAAGGCATGAAATTGTCTGTCGTCTGCCTATCTGTCTGTCTGTCTATCAAAATATTAGGGTATTGTAAGATGAATTTTAACAAAATGCATTTGTGATCATCGTTTTCTCTCGTTTTTACCGGTTCCCTGTTTTTTTTAATTATTTATGTAAAATATTATTTGTTTAAAACTGGCGTTACACGTGCTCATAGAAAAGATGCACTTTGACATAGTCTAGAAAATTTGAATCCATTGTCTCTGACATCAGGTGTATGAATATATTTTCATCGGCCAGTACAGATTATGGCTAATATCGTATACATGTGCACATATACTTATGTCATTGTCTCTACACCTTGTTAATGCACTCTGTGACTAATCGTGGGTTGCGAAAGTAAGATACAATGTTTTACTGAGCGATTTTTGACACGTGATATGCATACCGCTGTTAAACCTATTAGTGACAATCTTCCATTTTGCAGTGGTCCCTGCTTATTAATCATAGGCAGATATTTATGAGACTGCTTAATTAAGAAAAGGAATAAAAATGTCAAGCTAATGATGATATTCCACGTATTGATATTTTAGAGCTCTCATACGTAACAGAAATAATGTAGTATTGACCAGTGTAAGCTAGGATTAAATTGCACGTCTTATGCGTCTTGATCTTGATCTGTACGGTTAGCAAGAAAGCATCTAATTGCGCCCATTTTTTTTTTTTTTTTTGGCTCATTCACTGCCAATGTCGCCAGTGTCGCCTTGGATAGCTTTTCCGGAAGGCGTAGATCAAGATCAAGATCGGACTGCACAAAAGTGAAGCCTGATCTTGGATCTACAACAGCTGCTACCTAATGCTAAACTCTAAGTAAATATCTTCAGTCTCAATGAAAAAATGCGTTTATACCTCCGAGAAGAGTCGAATCAATTTAGGTGGCAGCTAAAGAGTTAATATTAATTTGCATTCCTCTCTCTATTTCTCTTGTAGTCCATAGTCAGTATTGATTTACATATTTAACAGTTATTTTGTTTTTATAAATGAGACAATGCAATGTATATGTTTAATATGCATTCCTCTCTCTCTCTCTGTGTGTGTGTGTGTGTGTTCTTATTCACCAAGTACTTAAATGTTAAATAGTTATTTTGCTGTTATCATGAGATAATGCTATGCAAATTATCAACTCTCTCTCTCTCTCTCTACATAAATAGTTTCTGGTCAGTTACATATTATATATGTTGTATATCATTATTTTTGTTGTAAATGAAGCAATTTTGCCATGCACGTTGTATTATTCTATGCATCTCCCTCTCGTTATAATTTCCATTTCATTCCTTGCTATGTCGTGAGCGGTCCGACGAATCACCGAAGTACCACCGACACACCGAAATACCCTTATTTTTGTTAATGACTTCAGATAACTGATATAAGTAGGCAGTATTTTTCTTTCTTTTTTCTGACAGAACACACGCTTAATCAAAGTATTTATCATTATTGAGAAGAATGATGTTGTTAATATACACTGATCATTGATTTACATGGAGAATAATCAACGTAAAAATTGCGTGCCTCCTCTGTTAAACATCGAAATACGCCTCTTTATTACGCCAGTCTAGACGAAAGAATTATCAGTATTACATCGTCACTTATATCTATTATTTCTTCGAATGATAAACACACATACAGAAGAGAGCGCTGATGCACTTCATTTGCGAACGAAGTAGACCAAAATAAAACATTGCATGATGCAGGTCTCTGATCCATCGAAACGCACAAGTAGCTCGGCACGTTCTATTCTATTCTGTTAAAGTGAAGCCACCATAATTGAAGGTGTTCGGCTGATATAGTCCCACTTATTTGATGTGTAGGTTTGTCATTGTTATTTTTAAAGTGATTTGTTTATCAAGCCCTATTCATAATCTTATCGGCGGAATTATTGCCTTATTAATTCACGCCGGTAACGTGTTAACCACAGATTCAAAATGGCTGCCGGTTTTCTAATCTGGTGTTTTTTAATGTCATATGCCAGTTTATGAATACAGATGAGACATATCAATCTTGTGCGAAAGCTACTATAGTGAGATTGCAGAGGTACAATTCCTGAAACGACAAAAATTAGTACTACCAGTGAGTATTTCGGTGGATATTTACAGTACGGGTAGGCTATTCCGGTGCACAGTTTTCAATGCTGACTGCAATGCCATGTTGATATTTTGTCATTAGGTTTTAAACTAGCCCTCCTTCATCAATGTAACTATAGGTTATGTCAAAAACCACAACTTCGATCTTCTGAAAAAATGGGGTATTTCGGTGTTTCGATGGTATTTTGGTGATACACGATGTATTATTATATGCATCTCCCTCTCTGTTTAATTTCCCTTTCATTTCTTGGTATTGTCATGAGTATAGGGATATCGCCGTGCAGATTAATAAGCTGGCATTTTCCTTCCCCATCCTTCCTGTTTCTCTCTGTTTATTTTGCATTTGTTGTTTCTTATGATCTAAGCAACTCTGACATGCATATTATGAAATTGACAACTCTCTCTCTCATATGTCTGACCTTACAGAGTTCTCTCTCTGTCTGTCTGCCTGTCTAATTTATTTTCATTTTATTTTGTAGTTACTTTAGTGATATAAGCATACATGCAATTATATTTCGCTCTCTGAAGAAATATATCTTTCATTTGATCATCATAAATATACTAATATACTTGATCGCTATCAAAGTATTCAATTTATATCAATGCTACGCATAAGTATCTCCCCTCTCTCTCTCTCTCTCTCTCTCTCTCATGATAAGAAGTACTGCAAATTATCAATTTCTAGTTTTTGAACCATCAAGTTGTGTTTGCAACTAACATTTCTTAGCATCATAATGAACTATAACATTTACTGAGGAAATTCGATCTATATTATACAGTCATGGCTCTTCAATGTTGCAAGTGATTAAAAATATCATTCGAATTTTGAAAATATGTATAACAGTTCAATGACGCTATTATTGTTTTATTTGTTTATATGTAGTGCATTTTCCATTTTTAATTACTTACCTTTTGTTTTATTGTTACATTATCTTTTCAAGATTGGTCGAGATTGTGCAGAGTGTAGACAGATGTGGAGATGTGTGTGTGGAGATGGACAGATGTGTGTGTCTATCTATCGAAGTCATTCTATACTTGATCAAAATGTTGGAGCGTCTTTGACGTATGCCGTGCTTTCACACGTTTTTTTGTTTGCTTATTGGTGTAAAATGAACAATATTGTATAGATATTGCTTTGCCGACATACCGTCCGAGTTTTCTTTTTGTCTCAGCAGAACTCTGGTACTGTTTTATGCAGTCCATTTGTCTCCCCCGCATCTTTTTTCTGTATCGTGGAATTTTAGGCACTTATGCACTATAATTCGATTAATTGAATATCATCATAAAAGGAGAGTACTTCTGAACCAGAAACATACTCAAAATGTTTTTTTCTCTTTCCCTTCTGATGAGTTTTGTATTTTTCGATACTGCATATATTTCAACTATGTTAATATCTTTGTGGCTCTTGTCCGGTGACGTTCATCCTAATCCTTATCCTCTCTCAGATACTTCATCAACATCATTTTGCACTATTGAGCTGTACTATTTCCTGAGTCTTCAGAATCATCTATCCATAGTTCATTACAATGTGCGAAGGACTGCAAATAAGTTGGAGTTGGATATTTTGACGACGGAATTATCGTACTTCGACGTGCTGTCCTTCTCAGAAACATGGTTGGAACTGTGTAGGAAAATGGGAATTGCATAGGAAAAATGGCGGTGGTAAGACGCAGTACTCGATTGGGGTACTAGAGCTGTCGATACTCACATTAGGATCATCGAAACAACTCGAATTTAGAATACAGACTCTGAGGGATGATACTTTAATGTTAGTGAGTGTTCTCGGAATAGTGCATTTTGTTATTTTGAGTTTATTAGACTTCATTATATCTCCGATAAATACAAAAGTGGGTGGGATGCTGAATTTTCATTAAATAAGAGTCGCCCCCAGGCACGCTCGAAATTCTTCGTCGCGCATGAATGATTTTCTGTGGGTGGTATAAGAACTCAAGAGTCTATAGGTCACATTTCAACTGTATTAGAGGTGGAACAAGGGAGATTTTTCATTATTGGGTGACCTACATTATGGCAGCAGTTAGTTTCCTTAGTCAAAAAATCGCGAGAAAAGGTAAATAGTCAGTTGCTACGTCTACAGAGTGATCTACAAAATAAATCATTTAAATCCGACCACGATTACTCTGACACATAGGATGAACTCTCTCAATCGCTCCCTCAGCAGTTTTATCAAGATTTGGACCTAAGGGAAAGCCCTTGGTGTCTTCGTTTCTTCTCTCCTAAAACTGTGTGGAACAGACTATTACAAACTAATTGCATATCGAGAACGCTTAGCAGAACGAGCAAAGACGTCGGTAGGCTGTCCAACAACAAGGCTTATCCGACGACGAACTACACTTGCATCTATCAAAGAGAAAAAATGTGGCAATGATTGCTATAAATTACAGGCATTTATTCACGGTGAACGTTAAAAAAAATCCTCGAAGCATTCTCTACTAAATCACAGAATGCGGCATACAAAGAGGACGATGAGGTCGAAATCGACAATGAGCAGTTCGTTAAACCAGATACATGCGGAATATTAAATAAGGTGCTCTCAACTGTGAACGAAGTAGTAAGACAACTGGCAAGCGACTCATTCGCGATACAGCAGATAAAAAGCGAAATATCATCAATTACATTTCAGTTCAACAGATTCGAAGGATCACTCAATAGAATAATAGCCATTTTACCTAGAGACAGCCGTAGTAATAATTTCGACATTGAAAAGCTGCAACATGATGTCTTAAGCTGGAAACTGCCATCACAGCTATGAACCAACGACTAGTTAAACACGTAAACGACATAGGTGTGGAAGCTAGGATCCAGTCATTGGCCCCTAATGTGGAAAACACTAAAAACCTGTCAAAACATTCGCGGAAGTGGTATATTCCCCTCCACCAGCAGCCTCTATCACGAGTGTGACAAGTACCAATAGCATAACCCCAAACAATGAACAAGAACCGACAGATCACCAAGACATATGTGTTGCCGATAAATATGATAACCTCACTAAACAGTCCGATAAGCCAGGATTGACTGAGTGTAAACATGATAATCACGAGTAAACAAATACAAGCAACAAAAATGCTACGTTGAGGTAAGCACTTGCAACTATCAATCAATAACAAAACACAATGATAAATACGAAACTAGACATTCCAAGAACGTCTCGATATATGACGTTAATCAATGCTCCGCACACTACATAGAGCAAAATAGTACAGGAAAATTTATTGCAGTTCGGCGTAGAAATAATGTTGTTTCATATTCAATCGCAAATATAGATTCGTCTGTCAGCGAAAGTGATGTTAGGGACTATGTGGCAGAAAACGGAATCCGTATCAAAAAGTTAACCATGTCTTACGGACGCAACGGGTCATTAGCCAGAATTACCTTCTACTCTGAGGATGCAGTTATAGTTGAAGCAGCGACATTCAGGCCAGAGGGTGTCATCATACGAAAATGGCTGAGTCAAACAGAATGGGAACGAACCCGTCCTAGCCGACGCCCCTTTCTGAGACAACGCAACCGTTCACGCTACGGGAACCCCCAATTCAGATATAGAAATAACCGTTTCCAACGCGATACGAGGTACGAGTACTCAGACGACGAGTACGACTATAATCGTTCAAAGAGAGAGACAGTTTAAGCCACGAGCAAACACGGCATAAGTATAGTTATAATGACAGAACTAGCGTTTGGGCTTCGAAACGTGACAACAGTTGGGATCCAGACTACGATTAATTGAAAGTTTCAATAATAAATCAGTACAAGACAATATCTTTACTTTTTTTCATGTTTTCAAACATACGTTCTTGGAACTGCAGAGGCATCATGTCATCTGCATACCCGCTTTCCCAGATTTTGGATACTTACAGCGTGGATATAGCTCATATAGTCGAGCTTAAACTTCTGCCGCGTTCAGCGTCATTTATGGACACGCTACACACCAATTCTCGCTAGTTAATATAGGACGGTCATTAAACTGCTATGCCAACACAAGATATGGGAAAGCGGGAACAGCTATTCTTATAAAGAAAAAAATGATGTGTAACATACAACGTATCCACAACAGTAATAATGACTGAATTCTTGGAGTAGAGATTCCCGCTGAGAATACGGTACCATTGTATTTGTTTTGTATCTATATGCATGCAGATACTGATCTGAACCTATATAGGGAGTCATTGCGTGATGTTAAATCTCTATTTGACTCTTATTCGAAACTGGGAAATGTAGTACTAGTGGGTGATTTTAATGCAAAAATCTGTCCACACGCTGAAAATGACTACAGTAAAACAGCCACATTATCCAATTTCATCATGTCATCTGCATACCCGCTTTCCCAGATCTTGGATACTTACAGCGTGGATATAACTCTTATAGTCGAGCAAGTGCACGGAATGTCAGCGCGTTATACCCCGAACAAAACGTCTATTGACCACATATTCGTTGAAAACGCGCATATAAATCTATATACATCATTCAGTATACTCGACGAAAGGGAAATTATAACATCTGACCACTTACCTTTACTGTTCTCAGTCTCAAAAAATTGGTTTACACCTTCAATACTTACCCCGCGAAAAACTATAGACTGACAAAAATTCAAAGATCTTCATATCAGTACGTATAAGACCGAAATCGACCGTGAAGAAAGTAAAATACTCAACGAAGAAGACAACACCGAATGCACGCCAGACTTTGTCAATGAAGATAGTGAACATGCTTCTTCGACCCTACATAGGGGCAATTTTAACAAACATCCTAAACCACACTGGTCCACAGAAGTTAAAGAGTCCTACATTCGTTCGCTTCGCCTCCGTAATTAATGGTTTAGGGCAGGTAGACCCAAAGGTCAATCTACATCGTTTCTAGCTTACAAAGAAGCAAAAACAGCCTTTAGACGAACGGAGAGACGAGCCCGCGAAAATTACGATAACCTCAATAGAGCAGCAGAGAACATTCTGGAAGCTTCTTCGTCAAAAAAGCAGGAAACAATTTAATCATTGTTCCAAAATCGTCGTCGGCGACAAAAGCTTTGAAAACACCAATGTAGTCGAGGGCTTCAAAGAGCACTTTGCTCAAGTGTTCGATTATGTTAATACTGATGACTTATTGAATGATACTTCGAAAGAAGAGCTCGTAGATTGTATGAACACAGAGGGCAGTCCAATTATAAAAACCCGTACGAGTCAATTTAGTAAAGAAGAAGTCAAAAATGCTATACATTCTTTGTACAAGCGAAAATCGCCAGGACACAACGGGATTCTTAACAAGCATATTATATATGCAGACCGCTCGGCCGTCAGAATGTTGCACACATTATTCAGTACCATTCTGAAATACGAGAAAGTTCCTACACAATAGCACTCTAGTATTTTAATTCCGATCTACAAAGGACAGAGAAAAAGTAGGTCTGATCCATAAAGCTATCGCCCAATGTCCCTGATACCGTGTTTTAGCAAATTATTTGAAAAAAATATTACTTAATCGAGTAAACAATTACATATCAGCCACCAAAATAGAATTTCCTTGTGGACAACAACAAGGATTCCAAAAACAATTAAGTTGCATCACTACGTCATTTATCCCCGACTGACCTATTTTCGTGGGGTACCTGTTTTCGAACCCCAAATGATATCCAAGTTTTCTCGTGAACTATGAAGTGAATGACGCCTCTGTTTTGTGTGAACCGCTCATTTGAATGTACACAACAGCGCCACTGCAGCTGATTTATAAAATGCATCGAAAACAAGACAGTATGCACGTTTCTGAAGGAATGATCGGTTTTAGTGACAAATTTCTTATTACCTTTTTCAGCCCGATACGTACCCAATTCAATTTCTCCCTCTGATATTTCATTTTAATCCTGAAAAAGTCCTGACATGTGACATAGTCAGTCTTGATGCCAAACAGTCATGTGATCATACTGCAATAATATGACAAGAGTCTGGTCTATAAATAGATCGGAGAATTTCGTGACCTATTTCGTTCGGTTGTTTATGAATGGACAATTTTTCCGGAACAATTCGCTGCTACAGAGAGAAAATGTTTCCGACCATTTTATTAAGACACTCAATGTTTTCAGATTTTTTATGATAAAGTGGTGTTTAAAACAATTCTTAATCTGTCCTCATAGGTGTACATAAATTGATAGAAGGGACCAAAATGCCTTAATTTTTGTTATTCTGATATTCTGGTGCTGCCGTCACGAGAGGGCCAATGGCCGCCATTACACTAATCCATCCGTTTCATCGCGCTTCAAAAACTTAGGATTATTGACTCAGAGCTGTTCATTTTCATTGTTTAAAACAGTCCCTTGTCATGATAGTTAACACCTTTGATGAGTTTTGGTGTATATGATGATTTTCAGTTCTTTATTTATGAGCTGTTCTACAGGTATTGAAAGCCACGAAATGAGGGCATGTTTTCCCATGCGCCAATTCAGCTTCCGGCACAAAATTTGAAGGGTGAAATATGTTGTTGCCGTTGAACATGCATGATTCAGACAGAATTTGTGGCTTCATATGCATTTAAATTAATTTTTTTGTTTATAATAGGTTTTTTTGTAATCAGTTCTTCATTTAGATATGCGTAGGCTAAACTTGTCAATTTAGTCCCACGAAAACTGGTAAGACCACCATAACCTACAAGAAGCCATGTATAATAACGTCGAACACTCCAGTGACGTTTACGTCGCTAGTATGGATCAAAAGGGGGAATTTGATTCTTTCAGACAGTCATCCTTACTTCTTAAACTTGGACGCTTCGGGTTCGTGGGGAAAATTCCTTCGAAATATAAAAGCTGAATATACCGGTCTACAGTGTGTGGCACGCTATTCCAACATTGCAACATTGCCGTTCGACGTTGTCTGTGGCGTCCGTCAGGGTGGGGTCTTGTCTACGTTCTTATATCTCGTTTATATTAACGAGCTTGTTTCCTTGTTACAAGATAATGAACTAATGAAGTACAATAATGTCCATTTCTGTGAGCAATCCTACATTCGCTGACGATATTTCGGTGTTAGCTATATCTCCTCTGAATTTACAGAAAATGGTTGATATTGTTTTTAATTATTGCCAAACATGGAGGATCGAAATTAACGTTTCTAAATCAAATGTCATTGTTTTTAGCACAAAACGTAACACACCCAAGACAGGAATTATGTTTGGAAATCAATTCCTGACACAAGTTAGATCCATTTTACATCTTGGTATTATCCATGATTCATCACTTAAACTAAGCCGTCGTATAGATATAATCGTATACATAAAGATCCTAATGCACTGTTCGCAATGGTAAGTCAGGGTCTTCATCCTGAAGGCGTAAATCCACATGTCTCTGCAAGCCTACATGCTAAATTTGTCCGCCCGACGCTTTTATACGGGGCAGAACTATGGAATAGTATATCAGTAAAAGATCGGCAGGGTCTAGCTATTTTTCAACACGTTTTGCAAAAAGAAATTAAGGGGTTTGAGACCCGCACACGGTCCGACATGGCCGAGTCGATGTTAGGAACTTTCCGAATAAGTAGCGAAATTGATCAGAAAAACTTATGTTCCTATATAACATATAATGTCTACCCGAGACCGGTATTACAAAAGAAATTTTTGCAGCCAAATATACGATGTATTTAAGAAATAAAAACTTTGTTTCACTAGCTTTTATACCTGATATCTCCCGCGTTCTGACCAAATATAATTTGATATCGTTATTGAATGACTATGTCCGTAACAACGCTTTACCAAGTAAACTTACATGAAAACGCTTGGTTAGCACCGCAATTAAGACGCGCGAACAAAGTCTGCGGGAGACGCGGGTATTTGCAGACCTAGAGTTTATATTCTTCCAAGTGCTACAGCCCGAAATTGAACCGAGCATTGTTTATAAAACTTCAAACCGAAATAGTTTTAGGATCATTCGAAGTACCGTGGCCAAACTATGGTCAATTCATTTTACCACTGCTATATGCCAAAAATGCAATGCCCATTATTTGGAAGAAACGGTGCATCTTCTGTCAGAGTGTATAGGCACGCGCAGAGTTTTCCAGAGAGTTGAGGTTGGTATTCGGCAATGCAATAGCGGACGAGCTCGACTCTCGGGAGAGCTTCGCGTGGTCGCTACGCATCATCGGCACTGCGCTTCCACCATTTTTAGATGGCAGCATTGAACATGATTTCCTGCAAGCCAGCTACAAATACATTGTGCGCTGCATTGAAGCATACTAAACAGACTGATTGATAATACCTGTCGAGAGACTTACGTAGAGTTTGTGTTTCGTCTAACTTGTGATTGTTCATTCCTTTCTTTTCTTTCCCTGTACATGTAATGTTTTTCATTAATTCCTCAAATATCTGTTTATCGTGTTTAAACTGTACACACTAAATTATTGTTCACTGCACTTTTCTCAGATTGGTTTATATAAATGTACTATGCAATATCTTCTGATAAGGAGGCAATAAAGAATTGTACTGTATTGTATTGTATTGTTTTTGTATTGTATTGTAGGCTACTTGTGTCGGTCCGGTATAACTTAGTTACTCCATCTTATATAACACGTGAGAGAGAGAGAGAGAGAGAGAGAGCGATCGAGATCAAACGTAGAGAGCATGAGGTAAAAGAGCAAGAGGCGAGAGAGCGAGAGAGCGAGTGAGAGAGAGAGAGTGCGAGTGCCTACTTAACCTAGCTTTTTCAACGTAAAATCAACACTTCTCTCCAGGTAAAAACATCAACAATCGTAATCTGCAGGTTAAACTTTTTGCCTGAAATGACCTTTATCTTACGTAATTAATGATGCAAAAGAAAACTATGACAAGATCTAAAAACTTAAAACAGTAATTTCAAAGTTATTTGTGACTTGTGAAGATTGCAAACTCTGCATAAATAGCTGTACAAATCATTTTCGACCTTTGCACTGCAGGCTGCAGTTCTTTCGTCTGCTGATGTGCACATTGAATTCTGGGTGGCGGCTGTTTTTGCGAGCTGCGGGCGAATTTGTCAGCTGATCGATCCGGCAGAATGATTCGGACTTTACTCTCTCGTGCCGTAAGTATCAGACTAAACGTTTTTTTTTCTTGGTGTGCATTTGCTTTTATTAATATTTCTATAAATAGATTGCCTAAATATACACGTAACTGATGCAAAGTGTGCTACGTTCTCTTTCTTGACCCCGATCATGTGTTAATCTAAAAAAAAGTACCGTGTGTAGGGTTACTTTTTTAAAACGTTTTGGTAATATGCCACTCAAATACTAATAGAAAAAAGAAACTGGTTTTAAGTTAGTACATTTGTGTGCAAATATTGTCAAGGCAGTATTTAAACTCTACGGGTTGTGCCAGTAATTTTCGAATTAGAAAGAATCTCTGGAAGAAAGGGTTATTTTGACATGTACTAAGTTTGACATAATTTTTAAAGCATTGATTAGAGGGTGTTTTTTTTTTTATAAGGATCTAATTCGATTCACACAATAACAAGAGGTAATACTGTTTTATCATTACTTTTTCAGCAAATGAACTTTATAAATCACTGAAATTAAATAGCCTACGGGCTATTCTGTAATAAGTAGTCAGGGGAAAGAATATTTTTGTTCGTAGGTACTTGCAAGGAAAGTCGAAAAATTGAGAAAAAAATCTGGTTTCACGTCATTTCTCATATTAATATTATCAAATGGTCTATACTCCATGAGTGTTAATGCCTCTTATACATGTACATGTACATATACTCTAGTACATGTATGAGTTAAAGAGTTTCATGAATGAATGAAGTTCAGAGTTAGAAAGGTAGATCAAGTGCAGGATTTATTGTGTGAACTTTAATAGATCTACACTTACAGTATTTTCTGAGATGTTCTTGCAAAATAAAATTTCTCTTCATCGAGTCTTTGTATTTGATTGAAAATGTCGTCTTCCTCTTTTGTTCACTTAGAAATTGCTTTCTTTACATAAATTAGAAATAAGGCTTTTATGTTGCTGTCGTTAAAAGCTTTAAAAACTGTTGTAGGAGAAGGGTTAATAACTATGTTTTCCATAAAATATGGAGTTTCTGTATTTCTGTAAAATGTAAGGACTGTATGTAATCACCTTACAGATACGTCAGGCGTGTAATATAACGGTATTTAAACACAAAATGCCGTCACCACCGGTTACAAAGTTAAAAGGGCGCATGCTTTCTGTACAAGCTGCCTTACCCAGATTCCCCGTAGCCCCTCTGGATCAGACCCTGGAGAAATACTTGAGGACCGCCAGACCCCTGTTAACAGATGAGGAGTATAGGCACACAGAACAAGTAAGTCTTGCGGTTTTTACGCCATAAGTAGAATCCAGACTTTTGGAAGTCTTCATCAGATAACACAAGTACATATGTAAACTTAACAATATTGAAGGACATTGCAGAATACAAAATAAATATGACTTGTATGATAGCATTTTTCATTGAAAAGGTACAAAATATTGTACAAATGCTGGTAACCAAAAGACATGGCTTAAATACCTAATCTTTTACCGTTCAATCAAGGTTTTTAACGTCACTGAGTAATAAAGATTTTTAGAGCATTGTGGGAAAAGAAAATGGTGGAAACAGCATTTTTCCCATCTCGCACAATGTTTTCTGCCCTTTCAAAGGGAAACCCACAATTTTAAGTAGATTCAAATTGTTTTCTGCAAAGGCTTTCAGTTTGGAAGTGTCTAGAATTTTGTCACCACTGAATGACATTAAAAGGAAAATATGCCAACATCACATTTTACGTTTACTTTTTTTCTATTTTTCAGGTTTGTTTAAAATTTAAGCAGGGAATTGGTAGGGAGCTGCAAGGTAAATTGGTGGAAAGAGCCCAAAAACATACAAACTGGGTAAAAAGTTATAGATTATATATTTGTTCTTAAATCTTTCAGCATTAATGGCGAAAAGGGGGCTTGTGCGGACGGCAAAATTCCAAGGTCAGAGTGCACAAAACGTGCAGTCTGATCTAAGATCTATACTGTCCACTTGTTTAGCTAAAACTCAAAGATATACGATCTGACATGAGTTGGCATGTGAGGCTTGGCAAAAATTATTAACCGTTCACCACACAATCCCGGCTTTTAACGACCCCGAGGAAGAAGCCTTTTGAAAATATTGTTGGAAAAGGAGAAAATGCTGGTAACCGGCATTTTCTCCTTCTCCCACAATGTTTTCTACTCTTCCCAAAACAAATTCCATTTTTAAAGTGGCATTTATTTTTTGTCTGCAAATGCTTTCAATTTAAACCAGTGCAATTGTTTTAGTTTGGTAAAGAGTTAAGCCAACCTGCTGTTAATAATGATTTGTGCCAAAAGGCAACGGAATGTCAGATTCTGTCAACCACATATAGAATTATAGGCCAGAATATGCAAAATCATGTACATATACCTGTGCGAATTTCCCTAAATGTTACGTGTCGTTGTGGCAAAAGTTAATAAGTCAATGAAGTCATAATGTGCTACACTTAAATCCATAACCAGTTCATATGTCTACGTGTAAATAAACGTAGAAAGTCCAAAATACATATGAACCGTGCTCTGTGAAAAGGGATTTAATGGGGGGGGGGGGGGGGTAATCGAATTCCACTTTTTCAGATTTTTTCTTTAAGTGCATTCATTTTTTTGTCAGAATCTGAAAACAAAATACCGCTTACTTATCAAGACAGAATTGTAAGCATACCTAATAAAGAGAACATCAATTTTTTAACGGACGTTGATGACGTTTTTTTTTTTACTCTGTTTCATGTTGTTGCGTTTTACCCAAATCAGTTGCTAATATCTACGCTGTACACCAGAGAATTTTAGATGTAGTTCTTGCCTAAAAGATTTCATGCAAAATTGTTAAAGAAGGTGCATTAAAAAACGCTACAAATTTGATGTGATATCGACATTTAAACTACTAAATGAATGATAAATGTAATTTTCTCGCTACTGTTACCACGTAAATATAGCGATTTCGCAGCTCTTTTCGCCGATAAAGTCTCACAATATAGGACAGTGAAGATCTAAAAACCAGACTGCTACCTCACATCCATAAAAGGTAGGAAGTCGCCGGACAGAAGTTCGCCAAGACAGGGTATTGAACTCGTGACCTCAAGATCATGTGTCAGATAAGCTATCCACAGCGCTTAACCGGCCGCGTTTCGACTTTTGAAGATTCAGTAAACATCTTTTTGTTAATTGATCCTGTTGTTGATTAAATAATTGATAAATACGCAGCATAGAATCTTTTAAATCGATCGCGACACATACGATCTGCAATATGCTTCCTCTTATTATGATTTTCATTCGCCTCTCATGTCTAATGTAAGTGATAATAAAGTAAATGGTTGGAAAGAATGTTGTGCGGTTTTTAGTGTGATTAAGCAAGAAGAAACACGGATAGGTGCTATGATCGCTGTAATATGACCACAGACGATGAAATCGGCATTAAACTCTAGCCATTCCCATTCCGTTATAATTTATTATATACGAGAACACGTAGAACACGGATTTGGAGTTCTTCAATATACTTTTGATAAAAACAAAGCTTGTCCTGTGTTACAATACCTCTAGATCATGTTTACTTTGTATATTTCATAATAAATGTAAGCAAAAAGAGTGATAGGTTACCTTTTCACCTTTGGACATTTGTATTTAATACTACAACATGTTTATCTCGAAACTTAAGCGTATCAATTAAACTTATCTTACAACTTTGAACGAAATACCGTTTGTACAGTGCTCTGTTATCATATTAGCAATAAAAAGTTGAATAGAAAATACATTTGTCTCAGAAAATCGGGCACCGCATGAAATGGAGACACCACCGTTCTCATTTCGGCAATTTCTGTTGCTTAAGGTGCATTTAATTCGCCCACGTTTGTTTGACTAATAATGTTAACTGGACGTAGAACAAGTACATGTACGTATGTCTTGTAAACATATCTGTCGGTACGTCTTAGCCGATGTGGCGTCAACTGCCGAAAGAAAATGACAATAAAAATATTCTACATACACATTCCCTTGACAACTGTATTTTAATTAAAACGCAAAAAATACGTACATGTATTTGAAGACATAGTCCTAAATTCCAATGCCTTTTTTTTAAGCCGGTATCTGGAGAATGAACGTGGTATTAGAAAAATTAGCCAGAGAAGTGTGTGTGTGGTGGAGGGGGGGGGGGGGCAAGAGAGAGAGAAATATTTTTTTTGTAAATTCGTTGACTTACAAACAAAAAAAGAGAGAAAATAATTAATAACCAGACATTAAATCAGTTCTATTTGAAATGATCACTCTCGGTTCTTCTAACTAAAAAAATCGCCGAGCAAAGTCGCGCGGTCAGTAGCGTACAGGACTTGATATCAGGTTGTTTCTGGCTCGAATCCCCAGCTCGGCGAATTTGTTTTTTCGGACTAGTAATAGTCACTGCAATTCTGCACAGTAATAGTCACTGCATTCCTCTTGAAACCGCTGTTCATAGTTTCGACGATAGTTTTGTGGGAAAGCAGTGGTTGGCTTGGAAAGAATATTCCCCTATAATGGAGATAATTTGGGATAGCATGTATGAACACAAAAAGTAAAAACTTGACAAGATTCAAAATGAGGCAGCCAGGATTTTCACAGGACTAAACTCGTGTCAATTGCAGACCTTACTAGAGAATCGGGCTGGGGGACGCTGAGAGAGCACAGCACAGAAACAAACATAAACCATGTTTTTTGCTCCCGAAGCGTTAAATGGTTTAGTTCCAAGGTACTTTTGCTCTTTTATACCACGGTTAGAAATAATACAACATGCGATCTTCGTGATTCGAACGATTTGTTAAATATCGTTAGCAGAAGTAACCTTTACATGAAATGTTTTCTACTTTCAGTTGTAAATGCATTGAACTCCTTGCAGCAAGCTACGAGAGAAACAGTCTCTCACTCTCTCTCATCTTTTCAACGTTTGTTTTATATAGGTAAAAAGGTAAAAATTACCTACAGCCCCTTTGAATAGGGGATAGAAAACTGCAGGATATGCATGCTCGTCTTAGAAATAACTGTAGTGATTTAATACAACACCTCAGTTAAGTAGTCTTTTGAAAAGAAACTCCCCGTTGTCGTTCCGGAGAAATAGAATCTATTGGTTGATTGTATGGTGTTTAACGCCGTTTTCAACATTATTTCAGTTATATCACGGCAGCCAGTGCACCTATCCATGCTCTCCTGGAGTTTCCTTTACCAGTACTCCGCACAATATTCTTTCCAAGCCACTAGCTGCTTTCCCACATAACCATCGTCGAAACGATGGTCAGCGGTGAGAGAGGAATGAATCCTGTTGCGATGACCATCATCAGTCCTGGGAAAGACATTGGCCAAGCCGGGGATCGAACCAGCGAACTCCTGTTCTCAAGCCCTGTACGCTACCGACTGAGCTGCGGGGCTTGGCAAAAATTAGATTCTAACAAATACTGCTTCTGATAGCAGGACAGCATTCAAGCAATGTAATATATCGAAATATCCGCTTTTAATATTGGTACTGTCCTGAAAAATTGAGGATTAATAAACACGCGTAGTATGATAGTTCCCTTGCTTGTAATGTAAAATGGATCTAGAGTCTCGTCAAAACAAGTGATAATAATGAATAGTGATATTATAGTTTCTAGATGCCTCTACCATGAGTCTCTGATTAGTCACTGGAGAACTGGAGAGTCCAAAATGCATTTCCACATAATCGTAAAATATGAATGCTCCGATAGTGAATGCTGTTCACTCCTTGTGATTAAGTTCAATTTCAACCTGATTGTAACTGGCTCTCCTGTCGATTTTCGAAAAGCACATTTAGTCGTGTAGAACATCAATTACTTCTCCTTTGCGGGGTAAGGGATAAGCATCCTTTACACTGCGTTTATTAAGCATTCTATAGTCTACACACGTGCGTAGTTTCCCATTTTTCTTTCTCACAAGGTGAATGTTCGAACACCAGGGAGAACACAATTTCCTATTTTTTCCTGATTCAGACAACTGATCAAGGTGTCTCCTTACTTCATCAACCATTTGCGGCAGCATTCGTCTGTGAGAATATTTAAAAGGCGTCTCAAATCCAGGGAGAAGATCTTTTTTAGAAGATGTTTTATTTTATTACAATAACCTATATCATCATCATCCTTTGAAAATATGTCATTATCTGTAACAAAGATGTAAGTCTTCTTCTTTGTTGCATATCTAGACTTTTGTTGGAGTCCAAATTGAAGAGATTTAGAACTTCACGGTTGTCAGTTTCCTTGCTAAGTCCTGTATTTGCATTTTCAGTAGAAAGTGGTTAAAGCTCGCATGAAACTGACTTTGGAGATATGGCAATTGTGTTTTTGCTCAAGTTGGAGGGTTGTCCCAAAACTCCGTGACAATGCCATTTACAAAAGAACATGAAACGCTACAGATGCAACTTTCAGATATGTTTTTAATTCATATGACTTAGACATACGGATATAAAATCACACAAAAAATCTTTACAAATAAGAACATTATAGCATAAATACCACAACAACCATTCACACAGCGGCACACGTCAGGCGTCAAAAACGACGCCAATGTTAAGTTTACATGCCTCTTTTCAGAGGATTCTCCATGAAATTAAAACCAGATAGCAGACATTGAGCCCATCTTACGCTGAAGCGTGATATGTTCAGTTTGTTCGTAAGTATTATGTGGATATAAGACCTTGAAATGGCGGTTGACGACGATATCTCTCTTGCCTGTTAGTCTCCGATCTGCGAAGATGCATCTCTTTACCAAATCATACGATTCTTCAATTATAGAAATCAGTCTTCCATTTCGTGCTTTCTCCTTTTCACGGCGTCTTTTCCTGCCATGCCATTGTGGACTACAGCCCGAGAAACGTTTTCAGTACGCCACATTTGTTTTATAGGCTGGAAGGTTGTCATTTTTATAACTGTCTGCTGCGCCGCGCGATCTTCCAACGTCAACATTTCAAATTTCTTATTTTCTACTCATCGTTTTTGTTTGTCTGTATACTGTCCGTTGTTTACGTGATCACATTCAAATTTTCTGTGGCGTGGTCAAAGTATCAGAAAAATACGTCCGTGTGATATTTAGCAGAAATAAAATTAAATATTGAAATCATCTGTGCATGACTTGAGTTAATAATAAAACATAAGAGAATAAATTGACGCGCGCCGGTAAATGACACTCCCTAACAACAGCACTCAAACTTTTGAGCCACTTTTTTTCATAGCACAGTCTGTCGTCAAAGATTCAACCGAGTCGCAAATGTAGTATTTTCTAGGAGCACTACAAGTGGTTTCTCCCTAATTACAATACAACAGAGTTCCTGATACTGTTTCTAAGCTTTTAAGAAACTCAAACTGACTCTAAAACTTGTCCAACACTTTCTGTACTGTCATTCCAGAGTCCATTCTAATTAATATTTCGTGTGCTTTTCCTATCATTTCTCCTGTAATATTCTAAACACCAGTTGTAAATATGTATAAGTTGTCTCCTTCATCAACTCCTGTAGGATGTACTTGACCTATGGCAATGTCGCATCTCCTTTTCCTTCTCCCCAGAACTTTGGTTATCTAAGTTTGTACTTCTGAATGCATGCCATCTTCGCGTGTTATCGATGAAAGTCTATTTCCCGATGTTTGGGATCCTAAAGCAATGTCTTTCCAACCATTATGATTAAATTTCACATGTTTATCCCGACTGTTCTCTAAAATCCTGATCAAAGTGTCTGTATCCAATTTCTTCTTTGCCTTGAGGGCGTAAAAGTCTATATCAGTTTCCTTTTCCTCCTCCGATGTATCTCATCCGGTGAGCCAGATGCCATTTTTCAAAAACTGAGTGACAGAATTGAAAATATTGTTTTACGGAATCAAACAGTTTACTTAAGGTATGATGTGTATGTTTACAATATGTAAGTCATACTGTTTTATCACACACACAGATAATTAATCAAGTATTAGAACCAACAACATCTATGAAATAGTCAATATACCAACTGGCTGCCATAATTTTAAAGAAACCAACAATATCTATGAAATAGTCAATATACCAACTGACTGCCATAATTTTAAAGAAATGTTATTGAAAACAGTTTTATGCTCCAAATAAACATATAAT
This sequence comes from Tridacna gigas, assembly GCA_945859785.2. Classification (NCBI taxonomy): domain Eukaryota; kingdom Metazoa; phylum Mollusca; class Bivalvia; order Cardiida; family Cardiidae; genus Tridacna; species Tridacna gigas. Next base: position 15,840,272 of record OX244028.2, read on the forward strand.
TCTATCGAGAAATGAAGCAGTAACATCTTTACAATGCTTTGATTCAGTTATCAGATTGGTTGAGAGATGTTGCATACCTAGATGTTCGGTCCCCGTGTGTCATCAACTCCAACCCAGGAGTGCTGTTCCCCAAGTGGGAATTTAGTGATCTTGGTGGACAAATTGAGTAAGTGTTCAGTTACTTTGTAAAGATCTCTTTCAGAAACCGAAATAGTTTGGATGTGGCTTTATTTGGAAAGCATTATAGTTTGAAGAAAACTTTTTACCACCTTGTATAAGGCAACTTTAAACGGGTAACTGTTCTGTTTGTCATAATATTTTCCATGCTGTGACTCTTTACCAGATATTCCTGTATTTTAATGACACCGAGGAAAATGACTTTAGAAAACATGGTGGAAAAAGGATTAAATGCTGACAACAAGCATTTCTTCCTTTTTTTCTCAATTTTTTTACCATTCCAAAGATAGAAAAAATATTTAAGCTTCGCTGAATTTTTTGTCCGCCAATGCTTTCAACTTTCACAAGTCTGAAATTGTGTTGTTTGGTATGAAAGAGTTGATATAATTTTATTTTGCTTCCCTTTTCTATGTTTGTGCATTGTGGCATTTATTGCAGGACTTCGTAAATCCTAATGATGGCTGATTGTATGGTGATTAATGACGTTTTCAACATTATTGGCTGAGCAGTGTTCGAAGAAAACGTCGAGGTATTGTCATAGCCGTGGCATCGTCGTCGTCTGCGCCGTCGTCATTTGCGTCGTCATGCAAAAACCGTGCCATTTTGTATTATCTTTGTTGTTACTGAAGATATCTACTTCACACTTAGATAAGTTGTTAACTATCAAAAAGGAAACCCATGCAACAGGGGCAGGTAACCATCAGAATATTTTTAACACAGTTATGCCTCTTTTTTGACTTATAATTTTTACTGAAACTCAAGCACCTGCCTCCGAGTAATGGTACCCGTGGCGGTGCTCTTGTATCGATTATATTCCGGCTGCTAGTGAACCTATCCTGGCTTTCCTGGAATTTCTTTTATCGGTACTTAAACAATATTCTTCTGAAGCCAATAGCTACGTATCTATAGTAAAAACAATGATCAGCGGTGAGAGATGAACGAATCCTTTCGCAATGAGTATCATCCATTCGAAGAAAAAAAATGGCCGAACTGATATACGAATAAGTGAGCCCTGTGGCAAAGTCCCGTACGCTTCCGACTGCGCTACCGGGAGTCCGCTGGTAGATCTTAGAATAGCACATTTAGTTTTTGGCTAAAATTTGTCTGTGGCTGCGAAGTTGTGGCCGCTCATTAGTATTGACACATTTGATCCTTGAGGAAACTTTTTTTCATATTCTTGATGATGTCTTGATGAAAAATAAGTGTTTGTGGGCATGGCTTATTTCCTCTTCATATGAATTCAGGACTGATCACAGATATATGTTATTGTCTATGCCAATTACAAATCCTAAAAATCAAAGCGCCAAAGACACCGAAAGCCTGGGCATCTGAAGGGGTGAAGAGGAAGAAAGAAGAGGCCCAGAAGCTCAAAATTTCTATCACATTTGTACAGGCTTGAAAATTCTAAATCACATTTGTACAGACGAATAAAAATATCTCTACATTGTCTCACAATGACAGTCTGTAGAGTTGACAACAGAATGGAAAAACATAAATTTGTAAAGGCTCATGCAACCAATCAAAATGAGCAGGATGCAAAAAGGAATAGGCCTACTGCTGATAAATGTGACCTGTATGGTGCACACAAGGTTTTTCTGATTCATAAACGTGACCTACTTTTTGATACTACACAAATTAATATCAAACTTGTACGAGATGTCATTAAGACAAAAATTAAAATCACTTTTCAAGAGTATTTGACTGAAAATTTTATCTCCGAGTGCAAACAAGGTTTTCCTACGATTTTCCCTGTTGACCTACTTTTTGACCCGATATGATTCATTTTAAACTTGTCTGAAATATTTATCGAGGCAAATATTCTGATTGATTGATTGATTTATAGTGTTAAACACCCATTTGAAAATTATTTCAGTTATTTCACGGCAGCCTGTGCACCTATCCATGCTTTCCTTGAGTTTCTTTTACCAGTACTACGCACAATATTCTTTCCAAGCCACTTGCTGCTTTCCCACATAACCATCGTCAAAACAATGATCAGCAGTGAGAGAAGAATGAATCCTGTCGCATTGACTATCATCAATCCTTGGAAAGAAATTGGCCCAGCCAGGGATCGAACCAGCGACCCCCTACTTTCAAGTCCTGTACGCTACCGACTGAGCCACAGGGGCTGGACTCACATATTCTGCCCAGTTTCAAAGTTACATTTTACTGTGTTTTAGGGAAACGCTGGTTTAAAATTACAAATATTCTGCCCAATTTCAATTTAAAGCCAAAGCTACCCTAAAACACAGTGAAATCTAACATTTTGACCAAGTTTCATTGACATTGGGCGGGAGGGTAACCTGGTTGATATCCCTTTAGGATTTTCCATGCTTATACTGCTTTGTATACAAATGGACCTATCGGCATTGTAAAGTCAAAAAGATTATCTAGACAAAATTTTGGCCCAACAATTTTCAGTAAATTTGGAAAAAACTTGCTTCTATCGTTTAACTTTATTTTCAACATTATTTCAATTATGTTGCAAAGGCCAGTGCACCTATACATGCCTTCCTAGAATTGGTTTAACTTGTACTTTTTAAGCCATTGGCTACTTTACCACATAAACATAGTTGAAAAAATATACAGCAGTGAAAGGGGTTGAATCCTCTTCCCATGACTATCATCAATTGTCTGAAAGAAATAGGCAGAGCTCAGCAAACCTGGCTTTCAAGCCTTGTATTTAATAGACTGAACCACTTGTCTTGGCTTGGCTTTAAACACAAAAGGAAATTTGCATGGCATACTATTAAGACAGATGGACAGATCAGGATCTCTATTTACTTATCATTCCTAAGAACTTTCTCAGTCTTATTCTCCTGAATTTTCTAGATTTGAAAGTAACACTTCTGATTGGCTAAACCATCTGGTTTAGCCAATCAGAAGTAGTGTTTTACTTTCAAATTTTGAAAATCCTGGAGAATAAGACAAAGAACGTTCTTAAGAACAGTTTGTGAATATGAACTCAGTTCATGTAATCAAAATATGGTCTCAAAAGTATAAACAAGTTGTCAGTGTTGTGACCAGGGGAGCAACGATTGGAAATCATCTAAGATAATTCTAATTTATTGCCAAAACAAGAGGACCATGATGGTCCTATATCGCTCACCTGAGTACTAAGCAGTACAGGTTAACAATGAAGATAAATACCAAATACTGAAGTTCAAGGCCAAATGATTATGAAAGAGAGACAACTCACAACTTTAACAGAGGTCTAGGCCTTTGGTTACCCAGAAAATTTTCTTATAATTGCACGAAAGATACCTAAGTACAAACGTCTAAGCCCCGCGGCTGGACCTGTAATGATCCCAGGGGCATCTTGTGTGCAAAATTTCTTGAGGTCCACAAGGTGATGCTTCATGCAAAGTATCATAGTTCTAGGCATTTTGGGTTTAAACATAAAGATTTTTCAGTTTGCATTATATATACATGTAGATGCTACAGAGTAAACCAAGTCAAATACAGCAACTCTAATTGAAGGGCAAATAACTCATGTTGTTTGGGTCTAATAAGACCCATAATCAAAACCCACCCGAGATCTTATGGTCATATAAATTTTTACCAAGTTTGGTACTGATTGGTACCAATACTGATTGGTATTTGTAGATGCTAGAGTGTAAACAAAGTCAAATATGGAAATTTTGTCCAGTTCAAGGGCAAATAGCTCTGGATGTTCTGGTTCAATTTGACCCATAACTAAACTCTTCCGAGACCTTATGGGAATATATATTTTGACCCAGTTTGGTACTGATTGGTCAATATTTGCAGATGCTAGAGTGTAAACAAAGTCAAATATGGCAAATTTTCTAATTCAAGGGCAGACAACTCAGACAGTTCTGGTTCGATTAGATCCATAATTGAACTAATCTGAGATCTTATGATCACACACACTTTGACAATGTTTGGTGCTGATTGAGTAATATTTGTAGATGCTAGAGTGTAAACAAAGTCAGATTCAGTGATTCTTGCAAATTCAAGGGCAAATAACTCCTGATGTTCTGATTGAATTTGATCCAAAATCGAAATCATCCGAGACCTTATGGGCATATACATTGTGGCCAAGTTTGGTACTGATTGGTCAATATTTGTAGATGCTAGAGTGTAAACAAGAAGATTTTTAAAATTTTTGTGTAATCCGAGAACCCACAACATAGGGCCAATTTCAACAACAGCGCCATAATTTGAAGTATTTTGGTAGAGGGCTATTAGATGATGCTACATGCCAAATATGAAAGCTCTAGCCCTTACGGTTTGGGACAAGAAGATTTTTAAAGTTTTTTCTCTCGGTTGCCATGGCAACCAGAGTTCTTCATGGAATTCAAATCTTTGAAGTATTCTGAAAGTGCATCACCTAAGGATAATTTCTGTGAAGTTTCATTTAAATCTGTTGGGCGGTTTCAGAGGAGAAGATTTTTTAAGTAATTGTTCACGGACGGACGGACGGACACACGGACGGACGCCGGACAACGATCGATCACAATAGCTCACCCTGAGCACTATGTGCTCAGATGATTTAAAAAGGAAAACATGCTAGTTACAAGTATTTCCTCTTTTTCCCACAATATTTTCAAGAGCCTTATTTCTCACAGACGTTAAAACTTGGGATTGTGTGGTAAAGGGTTAAATAGAACAAGACTTTTAAAAGTTCATTCTGTATACCTTTATGTCCTGTTTTGACCCAGGGGCATCATTTGAACAAAATTGGTAGAAGTCCACAAGGAAATGCCACATACCAAATATCAAAGCTCTAGGCCTTCTAGTTTCAGACAAAGACATTTTTAAAGTTCGCTCTATATACAATTTTGCCCAAAATTGTGACCCCTGGAGTTAAAGGGTTAATTCAATTCTTTTAACAACTTTGGTAGAACTTCACCCAAGGTATATGCCTGTCAAGTTTCAACATGACTGGTTTAGGAGGAGAAGATGTTTAAAGGAATTGTGGAAAGACAGACGCTGGACAACGACGAATCACAATACCTCACCCAGCACTTCATGCTCAGGTGAGCTAACAAATAGGCCTAACCATTGTCTGTGGCTTGTGATAAACAACATAAAGATGAAGTTTCATAACATTTTGTCCTGTAGTTAAAGAGATATTAATCCATAATGAAAATATATGTGAAGCCCCCTTTTTCCATGACATGACATTTAATCAAAAAAGCTAAACTAATGATGTTGGCGGACTATCATAAGGAACGCATGTATGAAGTTTCACAAATTTTTGTCCAGGATTTTGAGTTGAAGATACATGTATATTGATCCTTAACAGAAATATACATGAAGCCCCTTTTTCCTAGTTTCAATTTCAAAAGTTTATTGTACAAAGGCCTCCGGCCCATACACAAACATATAAACAAACATATACATTACAAATACAAGACAGTAAATGGATAAATGGCTGACAAACAGTTGGTAAAACAAATGTTCCTAACTGAAAATGTCCAAATAGTTTTTTCTTTCTTCGAGGGCATAATAGATGTACATAGCAAGATTTCTTATAGTATTTGTATTTGAGTTAGACATAAGATTGTAAAATTTCTCCAGTGTAGGATGTTCCCTGTAAAATAATGGAATATAATTAGATCTTAGATCAGAATACAGAGGACATATTAACAAAAAGTGGAATTCATCCTCAACGTAACAATCACAGTATGGACATATGCGCTCAACTCTATTAATACCATAATATCTACCTGTTTCAATAAGCAGACTATGTAAAGAACATCTAAATGAGGCAAAACACTTGCGAAATTTTACAATATCGAGTACATTTACATAAGATTCAACAGATAAATTTGTCTTAAAATAAACATAAGATGAAAGTTTTCTATTTTCAATACATCCCGATCTCCAAGTCTGTAAATATTGATCTTTTAGCCTATTTGTGTACCCATATAAAAACAATTTAACACTGGTAATTGATTGTGTCTCCCAGATGTGACCAAAACCATTCATATAAAGATTTTCTTTCACAGACGTTACCCAGTTACGATAACCTATGCCATCATAATACACAAGCATATTATAGCACAGCTTAGGGTACCTGGTATCTGGCATATTCAAAAGTCTTATCCAGTATTTAATGCAACGTTTTGAAGAATAAATATACATTGGATAACGACCCAAGTCCCCAAGAACAGCATCATTGCAAGCACTATGATGTAATTTTAAAAACCTCTTACAACCTAGAATATGTACATTTTCTATACAAGCATTGTAATTCAACCCCCACAACTCCGACCCATATAACATGATAGGTGCAATTTTCATATCAAATATTTTGAAAAATGTTTTATATAGTAAACAACTAAAATTTTTCATGGAACTCAAAATGTTTTCCTTTAACAGCCATATGCTCTGACATTCTATATAAAGATAATCTAGAAGTAAAATGCATTCCAACATAATCAAAACCCTTTACAACTTCCAGATTACTGTTACCATAAAACCACTTTTCATGTTTTGATGTATTTCCACCTTTTTTGAAAACAATAACTTTTGTTTTTTCTGTATTTACGTCCAACTTATAATCATTAGAAAAATTGTGGAGCAGATTTAACTGTCTTTGTAAACCATTTATAGTGTCAGATACACATGCAACATCGTCTGCAAACATTATCAAAAATATTTCTGTTAAATCTGGAAATAATTGAACGCCCCTTACGTTATTATCGAGAAAAAAGGTATTGAGCTCATTGATGAATAAAGCGAACAATATTGGACTTAAACTACAACCCTGGCGCAAACCCAATGGCATTTCAAATATACCGGAGAGTCCTGCTTTTGTTTTTACCACACCTTTTACAGATGTATATATAGCCAGAATAGAATTATACAAAAATCCTGAAATATTGTTTTTACGTAAAACATCATACAGCAGTGATCGATTAACAGAATCAAACGCCTTTTTAAAATCAATAAAGGCGACATAGATAGGCTTACGTTTCCTTTGAAGGTACTTGGTAATAATGGAATAAAGAATAAAAGCATTGTCAGTTGTGCAATAATTCTTTCTAAAGCCGGCCTGACTTTCTGATAGTTTGCCATATGCTTCAACATAAAATGTTAACCTTGTCGTAATAATGGTTATATAAACTTTACTAAGAACATCGATAAGAGATATACCTCTATAATTGTCAGGGTTGTTTAGATTACCTTTCTTATGTAAAGGAACAATAACGCAGTGAGTCCACTTTTCGGGAAAAGAACCTGATACAAATATTTTATTGAAAAGTTTACTCATATAAGGTAAAAGAATATCAATTCCATATAGAACGTGTGAGGGCAGGAGATATCCTCCAGTGGATTTGTTCATTTTCAAATCACCAACTGAATCAATGATTTCTTCTTCAGAAATGGGATTATTAAAGAGAAAGTCTTCAATTTCATCAATGTTTAGATTATTCAAGTCCTTGCAATGGGAGTTTTCATTTACATCATAACCAGGTGTAAGTAAACTTTTAAAATGAACATACCAAGTATTTATATCGATTGGAGAATCTTTTTGAGATGGCTTTGATAAACTATTTATTTCCTTCCAGAAAAACTTAGAACTGTGGATATTATTATCAATATTTGATAAATACTGTCTCTCATATAACAAACGCTTTCTTTTGCAAGTAGATTTGTAGTTATTCCTTTTCCTTAAATAGTTCTCCAAATTTTCAGTATTGTTAGAAATGCGAAACAAATTCAAAGCCATTCTAGTATCTTGCTTGGCTTGTCTGCATTCGCAATCGAACCAAGCATTTCTTCTGACATTTATGGCACTTGCCTTGGGTGTGTACGTAAATTTCTCACTACATATTTTAATAACAGATTCTAGCACTTCAAGAATATCATCAATTTCATAATCATTATCTAAGTAAGATTCTAGCTCATTAAACAGATCACTCTCTAAGCCGTCCGATAAAGCGGTAATATATAAATCTCTAGTACTACTGTCCAGCTTACAATACTGGACTTGATTCAAAGTAAAATTTGAAGTATCTACATGACTATACCTTTCGACGTCTAATGATACACATATTGGAAAATGAGAGCTCTCCACTCTATCAATAACCATAAAATCAGCAACCATATCCAAAACATCTTTTGTGGCAATACAGTAATCAATTACACTACAACCATTTTGATTTGTAAATGTATAATTATTGTAGGAACTATCAATATTCTCGTGAATGCGACGCCCATTCAAAATGTAACATGAGTATGCCATACATAAATTAAGTAAAATTCTGCCACGACTATTGATAGTACTATCCTTTGACGACCTACTAATTTTAATGTCGTTTTCAAAAATATCTTTCACGTCTTGTAACACTGGCACATCGGTGTACGATGTATAATCTGCTAAATTTCCGGTCGTGGCATTAAAATCGCCACATAGTAAAAAATCATAGCTTGTAAGGTCATTTTCTCCGATAACATCTTCGAGTCTTTGTAGGCAAGTATGAGGTATATTAGAATAAACGGGGGAGTTTTCAGGAGGTGCATACAGAGATATCAATAATATATCTTTGGTAGAATTGAATAACGACCTATCTAGGATAAGGATTACCCCAAATTCAAAATCAAGACATACTCGCCTACATAAATTAACAAGAAACCTTTTGACTAATATAACGACACCCCCCATCGATCGACCACCAACATTTGAAACCTTGGCATTACAAGCAAATACATCATAGTCAGAGAATTCAGAATGGCATATAGAACAGTTATTAGTATCCCATGTTTCTTGTAAACAAATTACCTCATAACCGGTAAGAAAAGTGTGAATATTATAATTAGCCAGCTTAGCGCCAAGACCTTCTATGTTCCAACACAGTAAGTTCAATTTGTCTTTTGGGCTTTGGCCATAATACTATGCATTATTATTGGCTTTACGTGAATCAGCGAGGTAGTCGTCGGTTATTTCAATACTAGTGGGAGGGTCTAACTGTCGATTCTCAGTACCATTAACGACAGCAGCATAACTTTGGCGAACTGCCTTCTTAAACACCCTAGTTTCGACTTTAGGTTTACTATTCGGCAAAATTACTAGCTTACCATTTTTGAAGTACCCCTGTAAGCCACGACTATGGAGTTCTTTTATCTCTTTACGCTGAAAGAAAGACAGATCATTAGATATGCGTATTCCATTTTCTCTCAACTTATTTCGATATTTGAATAATGCAAATTTGTCATTAGCATCCTTAAATTTTACAATGACTAACCTAGGACCTTTTCCTGTTTGACCGACCCTTCTAGCACTTATCATAGAGTTAATATCAATTTCATGATCCGGCCTTGCATGAGAGAAAACCCTATCATCAACTAACTTCTCAAGACTCAAATTTTCATTCTCACACTCGTCTAACCCAAAAATTCTAAGTGAACATTTTAGCTTTTCGGACTCACCAATCATAATGTGCTGCTCAATAATATCCAGTCTATCACGTGTTTTTTCATCATGCAAGGCTAGCTCACGAATATCAGATTCAAAAACTTCATTCATTCTGATAGAAGAAAGCTCTGATTTCATGTCTTTTAATTCAGTTTTGACACTTGAAAGTTCACCCAAAACCTGTTGCAATTCAGCTTTCACATCGTTCATAGCAGTTAATAACAATCTAGTGTCTTCACTTGGCCCTGGATTGAATTCAACATCAGCAGAAAGAATTAACATCCGATTAGCATACGAAGAGTACAAATTGTTGATAAGACAACTGTCCATCGCCAATGTCCCGCTACTGACCTCATATGACTTAAATGGACACACCGGTACGTTAGTGGATGAATAATTGTCCACAATAAATGCATGGCAACTGCTGATACCGTGTATAGAAAGAAAGAACCACAGCCAAACTACACAACACAGGAAGCTGCGCTGATGAATGTCAGTACCTGTAGTAAACGGGTTGTATTTACCATATTTCGTAGGTTTAAACCGGAAATGGCACTGAGAGTCGAAGGAACCGATTCTAGCACGGTACAAATTACTGTCAATAGTCATATTTAATATATTATATTTGATGTACTGCAGCCCCAAAAGCAATGAAAAATTCAGGTATAAATCTGCCAAACTCTGGAATTCCGATATGGAAATATACGTTAAGTATATTGAATATGCTGAGCACTGAACCGCTGAATCGCTCCACCGAAGACCATTTGTCACAAGTACCAAGTCCACTTGAAAACTTATTGGTCAACCCACACATCAATAACCACAATACACATGCAGTCCGAAGCCGATAATTGTGTGTGTAATTACTGTGATTACTGTGTTGACGATGATGTACCCAGTATACAGGTAGACATACAGGTACCTACCTGTTCCGCATGGGTTAATCTTTTATCACAGAGACTAATTACACAGTTAAATGAACAAGTTTAAACAATGTTTTATCACAAAATATGACGAACTAAGACTAAATTTCCAAAATCCAAGATGTCCATCAGTTAGGTATCTCAAAATCAAACACGTTGGTACTTTTTATGGTCCAAACTAATAATTATTCACGGAAAAAAAAAACTTTGTTAACTCAGAGCCACAATAAACGTGCCTACCACTGTACTGCCTTACTATACGTTCATGTATGAAGTTTCACAAATTTTTGTCCAGGATTTTGAGTTGAAGATACATGTATATTGATCCTTAACAGAAATATACATGAAGCCCCTTTTTCCTATGAGACAGTATTTGATATCAAAAAGGAAAAAAAAAAAAAAAAAAAAAAAAAAAACACACAATAAATATCAGCAGACATCATTAGGAACGCCTGTATGAATTTCTATTAGTTTTTGTTAAGGATTTTAGAAGATATCTGTCCTGAAAGATGGACAAACAGATGGTCATTGGTCCATGACGAAATTAAACATTTAGCCCCCTTTTTTCATGACATGGCGTTTCATGAAATAAAAACAAATAACTATTGTCTGTGGCTTGCAATAAACAATGAGAAGATGAAGTTTCATGACATTTTGTCCTGTAGTTAAAGAGATATTGGTCCACATTGAAAATATATGTAAAGCCCCCTTTTTCCATGACACAGCAATAACTGGTCCTATTAGACCTACAATCAAACTCATTCGAGATCTTACGGTCATATATATTTAGACCAAGTTTGGTGCTGATTGGTTAATATTTGTAGATGCTAGGGTGTAAACAAAGTCAAATGTAGCAATTTTTTTAATTCAAGGGCTAATAACTCCAGTCGTTCTGGTCCGATTACACCCATAATCGAACTCATCCAAGATCTTATGGTCATATACATTTTGACCAAGTTTGGTGCTAATTGGTTATTATTTGTAGATGCTATGGTGTAAACAAAGTCAAACAAAGCAATTCTTCTAATTCAAGGGCAAATAACTCCAGTGGTTCTGGTCCGATTACACCCATAATCGAACTCATCCGAGATCTTATGGTCATATACATTTTGACCAAGTTTGGTGCTGATTGGTTAATATTTGTAGATGCTAGAGCGTAAACAAAAAAATGTGGACGGACGGACGACGGACGGACGGACGGACGGTCGGACGACGGACGCCGACGGACGGTGAGTGATCACAATAGCTCATCCTGAGCACTTTGTGCTCAGGTGAGCTAAAAAGATGAAGTTTCATGACATTTTGTCCTGTAGTTAAAGAAATATTGGTCCACAATGAAAATATACGTCAAGCCCCCTTTTTCCATGACACAGCAATAACTGGTCCTATTAGACCTACAATAAAACTCATACGAAATCTTACGGTCATGTATATTTTGACCAAGTTTGGTGCTGATTGGTTTAAATTTGTAGATGCTACAGTGTAAACAAAGTCAAATGTAGCAATTTTTTTAATTCAAGGGCAAATAACTCCAGTCGTTCTGGTCCGATTAGACCCATAATTGAACTCATTCGAGATCTTATGGTCATGTACATTTTGACCAAGTTTGGTGCTGATTGGTTAATATTTGTAGATGCTAGAGTGTAAACAAAGTCAAATATAGCAATTTTTCTAATTCAAGGGCAAATAACTCCAGTCGTTCTGGTCCGATTACACCCATAATCGAAGTCATCCGAGATCTTATAGTCCTATACATTTTGACCAAGTTTGGTGCTGATTGGTTAATATTTGTAGATGCTAGAGTGTAAACAAAGTCAAATATAGCAATTTTTCTAATTCAAGGGCAAATAACTCCAGATGTTCTGGTCCGATTAGACCCATATTCGAACTCATCCGAGATCTTATGGTCATATACATTTTGACCAAGTTTGGTGCTGATTGGTTAATATTTGTAGATGCTAGAGTGTAAACAAGAAAATGTGGACGGACGGACGACGAACGGACGACGAACGGACGGACAGACGGACGGACGGACGGCCGCAGACGGACGGTGAGTGATCACAATAGCTCATCCTGAGCACTTTGTGCTCAGGTGAGCTAAAAACCCGACAAGAGTGATTGTAATCTGTCTTGTGTGACCTATTTATTTTTACCAAGATTGACCAAAATTTAAACTAGTGACCGTTGTAATTAGGAAACAAACTTGCTAACCCAATTTTCATATTTGCATAGTGGCAGTTGTCAAAATTATCTTAACTCCTTATCAAATAACAAAATTTTAGACTTAACCAAATTGAAATCTACTGGAAACGACAAATTGAATGTGATGCTAATGCTGACATTGGAAAGTGTAGCAAAACAATGTGGAAAAAGGAGAAAATACTGGTCACCAGCAATTTCTCCTGAGCCCCTCTTTCAGTATTTTCTAAACCCTCCTTCATCGCAGTTGTTAAAACTCAGGATTGTGTGGTAAAGGATTAAATATTAATATAAAGACAAATACTAGGACTAAATTTGGTGAAGATTTGGCCAGAGATGTAGTCTTCAGATGATTGGTGTTTGCTACAGGTTTACTTTTAACTTTATCCAAGACATGGTGCATAGAAATGATTTGCTGATGGTCAATATTTTTGGAGCAAAACATGGCCCTTTTTGGGGTAAAAAGAAAATGGCTCTCTTTTTTGTAAACAACCAATTTGCTTTCTATTCTTTTTGATTCTTTAAAATTTAAGAACACTGGGCCTGTTATTAACTTGTTTAATTCATTTTCTGCATTTTCGAAGTGATTCAAGATACTGCTGCTTTTATGTATACTAGCATTTTCCACTTTTCCCACAATGCTTTCAACCCAATCTGGGACAAATTCCATCATTTGCAAAGTCTTTCAATTGGGTTAAGTCTAAAATTTAATATTTGGTAAAAAGTTAAAACCAATTACAGCAGTCGAGCCCCATTAGCACAGTAATTAGCATACCAGACTTGAGAACATGGGGAGGGGGGGGGTTCACTGGTTTGCATCCTCAGCCAATTTTTTTCGATGATTGATGGTAGTCATTACGACACAATTCAATCATCTCTCACTTAAGCAGTGAGCTTTTATATTGCCTTAATTCTGAATTTTGATGATTGGCAATCTTGGTATTTAGAAGTAGCCAATGATGGCGACAAATTTGAGATTGTTCCCCCATTGCTGATGGTGAAAATTCTAAGAAAACCAGTGATTCACAGACATTAATTAAGGAAGAAAAAAAAATCTTCTTAATTGTAGATATATGATGTTACTTGACTTTTTAATTCATGTTTCACTTAAAATTCATTTTAATAAAGTAGGGTGCAATAATGTGAGACAAACAAGCCTGGATGAAAAAGCCCAGGGATGACCATGCCCATGGCCAAGCTATAGTTTTTGGACAAACTAGCCTCGAACCAAATGTATGATTGGACGATAAAACATTTTTCTTACATTATTCTTAGTAACATTGTGGATTTACACAGATAAGTACTAATATTGACGGTCTTGAATTGCCCTGCACTCCGACACCTTTGAAAATTCATCAGCTTTAAAATATGTTCCTATCATTTTGGAAGGAGCGGTTCATCTGCACACAGTAACTTTATTAATGAATTAAAATCACATTTGTCTGCAACAACTGGCAGTAAATATATGGATCCGTAAACAGTGTGTTTAAAACCTAACTCTTTCAGTACCTATTATCACTTAACCCTTAACTCTTTACCAAACGACAAAATTTTAGATCTGTCCAAATTCAAAGCAGTTGCAGACGACAAAATAAATGTGACTGAAAAATTGAAATCTTTTTCGGGAAGGATAGAAAACATTATCAGAAAAGGAGGAAATGCTGGTTACCAGCATTCTATTCCCTTTGCCCACAATGTTTTCAAAAGGCTTCTTTCTCAGGGTCATTAAATGTTGGGATTGTTTGGTAAAGGGTTGAATTGTTCAGTACAATGGATGAAGTTTTCAAGCCACTTATATATGCTGTAACATGGCGATTGCAAAATTGTTGTTGGTAGAAAATAACTCATCATATCAGACAATGTAGATTCAAGATCAGAATGCACGTTCTGTGCAGTCTGATCTTAATCTACGCTATCCGTAAAAGAGCATCGAGTTGCGCTGAGAAGCCAAAGGGTTAAATATCCCGTATTGACAGCTTCAGCATGCCCACTGGGTTTTCAATTTGGGGGTACATGCACCCTCCAGGCTTTGAATTGGGGGAACAAAGAAAAAATTGGGGGTACACTGCACCCCCTAGGTTTTGAATTGGGGATACAAAGAAAAAATTGGGGGTACAGAGTAATTTTGGGCCGTTTCAGTTTTATTAATGAATTTTAACACCCTAGCTCCTTTACTATTATGAATGGGATCTTAAATGAATTATGGAATTGTGCATTTGGTGATTATATGGATGCGTCATATGTCTCCAGGGCATGCACATACTTAGATAAAATCGCAACGGCGGTCAGGGTTTAAAAGCCAAACACGGCCATGACTTTTGATAATCGACCGCCTTTATGGAAGATTTTTCACCTTTATTGCTTTCTCAAAGTTGTGAAGAACATTAGAACTGTTTTAAAAAGGAAGCATAGACAGATTGATGCTCGTTGTCCAAGATGATGTTCTGGCTATTTTAAAATCACAAAGGAGCAGGCCGATTGGCTCATTGTAAAGTCAAACTCTGTCAAATAAAGGCCATGCCGTGTTAGGACAAAATAAAAAAAAAATGTGTAATGGTAAAATCACTTGTGTAAACCTACCTTTCTCAAATCTTCACGCTGTAAAATATTTTAACAGCTTTTGCTGTGATGACATTTTTTTTTTTCCCGCAGCAGACGCCATACCTACGAAAATTACAGGTTTAACTTGCGGCTCGATTTTTGGGCTCTTATATATCAGAAAAATGTGTTTCTAACAATAACTGCGCATCATAATATAATTAAATGATTTTAATTTCTCACTGAAAAATAATTACCAGATTTACAGCACACGTGGTAAATTTTGACACCTTAAAAAATCGTGGCGAAAATTATTCAGACAGACGAGGGAAAATATATATAGTGAAAATATTTGGTACCCCACTCTATATTGAGGACAAAGCGTGGTACCCACTTTACGAGGAAAACTACTTTCGTTTTGTTTGTTTGGCATGCAATACGAAAATGGTATTTAATTTGTACGTGCAGTTTACGTAATTACTTTCCTTTTTGTACGTGCATACTTAAAAGTTTTGACAGTGCGTGCATGCACGTAAGCACAAAAAATGTGTACGCGCGGAGTAGAATTTATACGTGAATTACGTACTGCAGTACGTGATTGGGCACCCTGAGCTTAGATCAAGATCAGATTGCACCGAGTAATAAATATTATCTTCGATATAAAACGCCTACCACCTGATGCTTATCTCAGGTCAAGCAATTTATTATCGATAAATAGCGGAGCAGATCAAAAATCAAGATCAGATAGCACTTAATGAGAAGTCTGATCTTTGATATAACACGCTCGCCATTTAGGTCTTCTTAACTGGTTGTCCATGGCTCATATTACAAAGTTTTATACCTTGTGTAACGTTACATATTCGATTTTGTGTGCCGAGTTTGTAATGCCCAAAATGGGTCGAAATTGTCATGGTCTGAGACGTCATAGGATATCGGGACAAGAAGAAATAACGCATTGTACATACTGGGCCAATGAAAACATATTTATACCTTTAGATAGGAGAAGCACAGTAATTTTGCGAAAATAAATCTTACCGAGTTTTTTTTAAATGTTCAGCTGTTTTGGGGAAAGAGCACATCGTCTGCGTTTTGTCATGCACATTGTGTCAAAAAATAGGAAAGACGAAAGATTTCGAGTATTGTTCGGCAACATCACTCGTCACTACTCGGCCGATTCCGTAACTACATCTAAGGATTTGCCAATATTTCTTGAGTGTTACAGCGCACTAATTTCCACTTGTAAATAAGATCATTAGGGCTTGAAATTCTTTGTCAAATACTTTCGTTAGATTAACATCGCGCACCTCTCACAGTTCTTTGTGAACTTAAACCTAACTATGATGTTCAAACCCAAATAACTTTATCATTTTTGGGGGTCGTGTCTTTCAGCGTAATGAGATGCATTGCAAGCGGTACTTTTCACTTTTACTTGTAACTGCTCGGATCATGTGGATGGGGTTGAAGTTTTGGTATACGATTGCTATAGCCTTGGGCTTGGCAAGCCAAGCCGAGGCTAACCAGTCCGGCAATGCAGAGTCCTCACTGCTTTCTTGTGTGTATCTGGCACTGTAAAATATAATTAAATCTGTTTTCAGTTACGCTGCTAGATTGGTTGCTGGGGTGCTGGACTATAAGTCAAAGATTGACAGGTAAGTGTTTTTTTGTTTTCAAAATACAAAGAGATGACACACATAATAACAGCAAGTGTGTGTCATCTCTTTGTGTTTTGAACACCTCAGGGAAGCATATATACCATACGATCCTCAGTTTTAACGACCATGCTGGTAACCAATATTTAAAAAAATCTGTTGTTGTCTACAACAAGAGTTATCCATTGCTTCAGGTAAGGTATTGGATTTGTAATCCTTATATCTGAGTAAGATCGCTACATGTTGGAGTGCCATTTGGCATGGCATTGCAAGAGTCACTACCCTTCATGAAAATCATGAATATGTGTGTTGTCAGTGTATCTTACTAAGTATTTCAAATGTTGAAATACTATCCCTTTCTAGCTTGGTTGTTCCTTCTCACTCGAGGCACTTTGATTTTCTGGGAGTGTCCTTGGGCAAGTTACTTCAGAGCCATTGCCTTATACTGGTAAAACCCAGGACACACATAAATAAGTGAGCTGTTGCCTTGATATGACTAATTTAATGTTGAAAGTGATATTGTTCTCAACTCTCTTTTTTCCTCATTTGTTATACGTCTAGTTCATTTTATAGAATTGAGCACGCATCGTTTAATGTCTCGACTGACGAACGATGTCATTTCTATCTCTACCTTACTGAATTCTGGCGACCGAAGAGTAGTTTTGAAAATAAAGCTCTTTCGTTGCCAGTGATTTAATTTTACTTTATTTGTTTTTAATGTTTGTTAATTAATGTTCATATGTCTGCCTGTAAAATGTCAACAGTGAATGTATCGTTTTAAGATATTGTGGTCGCGCCTTTCCCTTGTTGTGCTTACATGTCTACGCATTGAAAAGCTATGATACAATCTTATACTCCATCCGTCTATCTGTCTGTCACTCCTAAACAAAAAAAAAAACATATATATGTTTATTTCTATCGATTTTCGATTTAACAAAATCAAAGTACCGTATAACTTTTATGTTTCGTTTCGATAGAGAGTTAAGCGGGTGCTGTTACTCCAACAGAGAACGTATTCTTGGATGAGAAGGATTTTTTTTTTATTTGTTTATTTTTTCTCGGGATATTATTAAGTTCGATTGATTTCATCCATCTCACTCTGGGTACAATTTCCACGTCACTATGCCAGTGTACAGACCAAGTTGTTATCATAAACATGTTATATGTTTTTCACATCTTTCTTATCTCTTTATTTCTGATGGTGCCTCTGTGACTTATATTTGCAATGACCCAGCCCTGGTGAATGCTCTGTGAGAACAGGTCATTTGCTTCCTAATGGGTAATGACCTGACTGCAAGGAGAGCGTCCATTGGTCTGTTTCTTGGTCGAGTTTATACCGCTTACAAAAAGCTTTATCATTATATGCGATTAAACATAATAAATTACCTTATATATATATATTTATAAGGTTGGTTTTGAGTATTAAGTCGATCTTATCCATTGGAGAAAACCATTTCAAAGGAAGAATATACTTAGTTTACTACCTCTTTTTCATTTGGCTATTTATCTTACTAGCTGGAGATGTGCAACTTAAACCTGGACCTGTGTCAAAAAACAAAACCTTTTTATTATCAATACTGCACTGCAATAAAAGAAACGTAAGACTTGAGATGAATTTTATAAGAGATGACCTTCTAGATGTTAACATAATTTGTTTCACAGAATCACATCCTAATTACATAATTACAGATGATTTTTTTTGTGTCTTTCTGAGTTTTTTGACGAACCGTATAGAAAAGACGGAACTAACCATGGAGCTTGGATCCTTGTATATTTAAATAAGGACCTATGACATTCTGCTACTTAATTCAGTATTTAATGTATTTAAAACCTCGACCAGACAGAACGCAAGTCTTTACCCTATCCCCATTCCTGTTTATATGGAAGTTTCTGAGTCTGGCACTATCAAAGTATTGCAAGAAATAGGTGACCATTCCGCTACCTATGTATCTCTATCCTTCTCTTACCAGATCCAAGCTGGTAAAACAACAGAGCTAATTACGAGTTACTAAATCAAAAAAATTCGTTGATGAACCTTGTGATGTATTTACTGAGACTGTTACTGATTTAGTTAAACAGTGTATCCCATGTAAAAATCTGTATTAAGCCTGATGATCAGCCATGGTTTGACAGTGCAATCAGAAGACTTTCCTGTAGAAGAGACATAATAAAGCGTACTGCAAAAGCATCGTAGAAATCTACTGATTGGTCAAAATATAAGACCAGAAAATTTGAAGAACATAATATTGTTAATGGTATGAAAAAGACATGCAAAGGAACATTTCTTTAAAAATTTAGAAACAAACCAGAGAGAGTTGAATTGTAATGATAATGAGGGATTTTGGAAAATTATCGAAAATTTCGTTGATAAGAACAATTCTATATGATGTTTTCCACCTTTGAGTGGTATGCTCCCTTACGGGGGTTAATTTCTCCTCAAGAAAAAGGAAATTGTTAAATAGTTATTTTGCGTCAATATCAGCAGTAAAAGACAATAACATTATACTTCCCGAATGTCAACTGAACACCCTAAATAAACTTGTAATTGCTGAAATTAACATTACTGGCAATGATCATTCATTCTATTGATATTAATACAGTACAATATTTTATTCAAAGTATAAAGGCCTCCGGCCCATAATACTAATTACATGCTTATCTAAATACATACAAACATTTTGAGTGATTTACCTATTAAAGATACATCCTCACAGCAAGAAAGAAAAACGCGGTTAAAACATGATAGACTGTAGTATGGTTCAGAATTAATCAGCTGTATAAACATAGAAAATTTACCGATATTTACAGTGTATGGGACAAATACACCTATCGGGAATCTTCGATCTAAAACAGAAAAAGTCACTGCTGTGATTTCTTGGAAGGTCTTCAGAAAATGAAATGCATTTTCTATCCATCGTAACTTATGCAACACTTAGCATAAAGCCACAAGACTGATTATAGCTTAATAAAATACGTATGAAATGAGTCAAAATCTGGTTGAAACGAATATGGATGTATCTTTAACTGTAGAAACATGTGAATGTATATTCTAGTAAGTTGTAATGCTTTGTTATTGGCGAAAGATTATACTCAAGATTATACTGTCCATGTTGGGCTGTCTGATCCTGTTCTAGTCATCTAGCAACAGCAAACAAACTGAGCTTGGATACTTTAACGATACAAATGACTTGGTATTACCAGGTCCATATATGCACACAGACGTTAGGGGTTTTTAGAATCTACGGGATATACTTGTAAATTACCATGCAGAGGGGCTGATTCACTTAAGTGTCACCCATATTAGTAAGGGACAGTAACGATCAAAGATCAGACGGAACATTTTGTACATTTTGTGCTGTCTGATCCCGGTCCAAACTGACGGCATTAACAATGAGAGTAAACAAACATACATTCTGGGTTTTAGGGTGGCAATAAGCTACTGTGTATATGGGTTGATTCATCCCATTGGCATCCTCGATGACTGTTCGTAATGGCAATAAAAATACATATACACATACATATGAGCTTTAAGAATCTACAGATATAACATTAAATTGCCGTGTAAAGGGGTTAACTCGCAATAGTACAATCCTTCATGTTGGCTAGTCAGGATCAAAGATCTGATCGAAGCTTTTTTTATAATCTGATCCCGATTGGAACTATCCGAAATGAAATTGCAAATACATATACACATAAATTCTGGACTTTAGAATCTACAGGATATAAACAGGTTGATTCACTTTGGTGCCGTTCTCAATGATGGGCAGCCAAGACCCAAGATCAGACTGAACTTTTTGTGCGGTCTGATCCAGTTCCAAACTGTCCACAATGACCATAACAATATTTTATTCAAACCGTAAAAACCAGCTCATAATATTAATAACAATCACATATGAATATATGCCTAGACATGACTGATTCACCTTGTAACTTTTAAGTAGCTTATGAACGTATAGTGATACTTTATTTAATTTGTCATAGTTTGTTGTTTGTAGTAGATCATGAAAATATCTTGTACCTGATTTATACCAGCTGAAAAGATAGTGATTTCTTATCTCGTCATGTTTAGAACAATGGAAAAAATACATGATATTCACATTCGATTACTCTTTTACCTGACTTTTGGAAACAATACAAGCATATTCTGTCCTTACGAGGTATATTTGCATGACGCCCAGTTTCAATACCAAACTTGTGATTAAAACATCTAAATCTTGCAAGTGCAGTTCTGTGTCTATATGGTAAATCTAAAATCAGGTATTTTTCGGGGTTTAACAGAGACTTAAAGTGTTTGTAATGAAAGCAACGGCTCGATTCATTGATAGAAGAATGCCAATTTTGCTTAAAGCAGTCAATAATACGTTGCTTAAATACTTTTAGAAAAATATTTACATCCCCTATCTCTTGTGATACCCAAACATATCCAAATCTATGTGAAAACAGAAGATTTTTAACGTACGTTACCCAATTCCTTCGTCCTACATCATCTAGAGATTTTAACATTAAATAACAATTACGAGGGTATCTTCTATTTGACATTTCCAATAATTTTCACCAGTATTATATGCACTAAAGGTAATAATCTATGAAAAGGGGCTTTCTTCCACATTCACCCAAAACTAGCATGTTATTTGTTGTACTATTCACTTTCAGATATTTCCTACAGAATTCAAAGTGTACTGATTCTATAACGTTAGAGTAAGTTTGTCCCCATATCTGGGCTCCGTAACAAAGTATAGGTTTAACAATAGAATCAAATAACTTAAAATGGTCCTTATGGGGGAAATAACCAAAAGATCTCTGATAGTTATAAATGGACAGCATTGCTTTCTTTGCCTGAGCTGCAAGTTTCTCTTGTGCAGAGGACCATGACAACATAGGTGTGAAATACAGACCCATATATTTATAACAAGAAGTTGTTCGAATTTGCTTATCACCAAAATACCATATTTCGTTTACTCTTAGTGGGCCGCCATTTCTGAAAACTATGATTTCAGTCTTATGTAAATTTATCTCCATGCATGTGTCCGAGCAAAATTTATTAATAATGTTGAGTTGGTTTTGTAAATATACGACTGTATCAGAACAATTGGCGATATCGTCTGCAAACATAAGACATACTATATCTGGTATATTATCATTGATATAAATTCCATTTCCACACCCCTCTCGCAGCCTGGTATATAACTGGTTAATGAATAAAGAAAATATTGTTGTACTTGTACTATCACCTTGACGGGTACCTACATTACACTTGAAAAATTCTGTCAGTCCTTTATCAGTTTTTATACATGATAAGATATTTGAATACATAGCTACTAATGTTTTCAAAAAGTTTCCATGAATGCCTAAACGTTTTAAACAGTCGAACAAAATGTTGTGATTAACTCTGTCAAAAGCCGTACTGAAATCTACATATAAGCAATAGAAACACCCACCTTGTTTTGACAAGTACTTTTGAATCATAGCTTGTAATGTGAATAAGTTATCACCAGTTGAGTAGTTACGTCTAAACCCAGACTGTGACTCGTCTATTTTCTGATTGGACTCCGCCCATTTGTACAGTCGATTATTGATGATACAAGAAAACATTTTATAGAAATTCCGCCGTAATTTGCTGGATTGCTTTTAATGCCCGACTTGAAAATTGGACAGATAATAGATTTCAACCAAAGAGTAGGTAAATTTCCCGTAGAGAATACAGCATTGAACAATTTATGTAAAACAGGCAAAATTTCTGGCATAGTATTTTTGTAAAACTCAGACGGTATTCCATCAATTACAGCACTTTTACAATTTTCAAGTCTCTCAATCACATCAGAAATTTCACTAACTAAAATTTCAGAATTTAAAATATCTGCGTCTGGACTAGCAAATTCTGTATTATCCCCAACAAGCAAAATGGGAAGCTGAGTATTACTTAAAAGGGACTTAAAGTAATTATACCATTCCCTAGCACTGATGGCTGATGGCACTATAGAACAAATAGAAACATTGCTGTTCTTTATCATTCTACAGAATAATTTTGGGTTGGATCTACTTTCTACCAATGAATGTCGTTTGATTTTTTCGTGAGAAAGGCGTCTTTTCAAAATTGCAGCTTTAAATTTATTTCTCGCAATAATATAGCCTCTATAATGATGCCGATTATTAGTTTTTCGGAATTTACGAAGGCATCTGTACTTAAAGTGTTTCAGTTGATCACATTCCGTATCCCACCATAACGACTGAGTGAAGTTTTTATTTTTGAGCGATATTTTTAACGCATATTCTTTGTAGAATTTTGGTAAAGGGAGATAATCTCGTTTACTGCTACATTTACATCGTGATCGATGGCGTCAACTATTGTACGCTTACTGCTTTGTAGTAAATCATAGAATTTATCAACAAATATGTTTTTGTGATTTTCACTCCACTTGTAATAAATAAAATCAGTTGTGAGTATGTGTTCTGTGTTATTATTGTTTAATACCAAGTTCTTCCGTGAAAGTGACAAAGTGCAAATAAGGGGATAGTGATCAGACTCATCTCGCTCACTAACTGCAAAATATGACACAAATTCAAAAACACTTTTGCTGGTTATAAAATAATCTACCACACTTTTTCCTTCATTTAAAAAACAGGTGTAGTTGCCACATTTATCATCTGAAAGTCGCCCGTTTATAATGTGCATATCACGTGACTTACAAAAGTCTGCCAGAGATCTACCAAAATTGTTAAATCTATAGCAGTCCCTGTTATTATGTGGTAGATTGAAATCATTGGAGTTGTAATTTACATCACCGTGAATAGAGGAAATGTCATTTTCAAATATATAATCTTCAAAATCTTTGGTGCGAGCATTCAAATCGCCTGCGATAAATAATTCTGCAGTTGGATATTTGTGTTTTAATTCGTCATAGTGTTCTTGCATGGTTAGAATTCCATTTGGCTCAGATAAGCCGTCATATATGGTCGACCCTTCTGGAGAGATGTATACAAAAAACAATATTATATCATTAACATCATAAAATAAGGACAGTCTACATAGTAAAACAATACAATCTGCTGCTCACAAATTCAAATACATAGATTTAGATCAGCAACCCTACTAGAAGTAAAAACACTCATGCCCCCGCTATTTCTTATAGCACCTGACTTTTGATTCTAAGCTTATCAAAATGACTGAAATATGGCAAAAGGCTATCAAACTCGCCAGAAAATCTACTCCATGTCTCGCATAGAAATACTGCTTCAAAAGACGATAAGTAATTAATGAAATCAACGTTCTTCACATGCTTACTTAAGCCCTTAACGTTCCATGAAATAACCTTAAATATACCACAATGGCCTTGGCCCGCCCCCCATTCAGTCTCATCTGCATACACAGATGTAGAGTGTAAGTTATCCGTTGGTTAGTCGTTGTCACGTGGTTGATTTACATAAGGTTGTTCTGGGTCACTGTTACTATCAGCTGCCAAAGCCAATGATTGAGAGTTGTTTTCATTATACCGGGCTCCGCCTTCCCCGCATGCACGTGCGAACTGCCGGTTTCTACGTTTACCTACATGTACAATACACTTATCGCTTTCATCATACTTATAGACGGAATCATTCACAATCAATTTATCGAAATGTATAGCTGAATAGTTCCCCTTTTCCCTTTCTTCCACCATAATCTTTCCCAGCTCCCGCCTGTGCATTTTCACCCTATCTGTGTAATCTGGTTGGTTCACCTGAGAGCTTTTCCTTGGCTTTTTGCAAAATGGCAGTACAGTCCTTGAAGTGGGAAAACATAACTATTATTGGGCACTTTGTCTGTTCACTACCCTTAACCCTATGGGCACGTTCGATCCCAATCGATTCCATGTCCGGCAAGTGTAAGTCATTCTTAATGAAAGATCTAACCTTGTCCTCGCTGATGTTCCACTGCTCATTAATCATACCAGGAATGCCATAAAATCGCAAATTGTTCCTTCGCGACTGACCTTCTCTTTAATCAAGTTTTTGTTGAATCGACTTCAGTTCCGTTCTTATGCTCTTGGCTAGTGGTCCAGATAATAGAAGTCATAGAATGCTCACAGGTTGTATTCACTCCAACTGCAAACCAATGTGTGTACTATTCAACCGTTCTCTATCGGAAGGGGTATTCCCTGATTCTTTGAAGAAAGCAACTGCCTCGCCGTTGTTTAAAAAAGGCGATAAGTCTTTGCCGTTTACCTACAGAACTGTCTCTTTGTTAAGTAGTTGCGGGAAAAATATCTAAAGAATTATTTTGAACATATGTATATTTTTCATGTGACAAATGATCTTTTATACAAATATCAATCTGTGGTTTTTTTTTCCCAAAAATTCTACAACTTACCAACTTGTAGACATATATCAACATAATTATACGCCAAACCATTTATCTCGACCAACTCTTATGCATTTTCTGTGATATCTCAAAAGCATTTGACAGAGTGTGGCATAACGCTTTTATATTTAAGCTTAAAGAACATGGCATAGGTGACAGTCGTCTCAGTTGGCTAACTAGTTATCTTAGAAACTGGAAGCAAAATGTTGCAATACAAGCATCAGAATCTACTCTTTTGCCCTTAAAAGCGGGAGTGCCTCGAGGCTCCGTCCTTGGGCCTTTTTTATTTCTTATTCATGTAAACGAGATTAAAGAATCACTATTGAGTCTTTCTTGATTGTATTCCGACGACAGTTCTCTTTATTATTGTCATCGATACAAGATATAAAGGGTATTATAAACCATAATCTAAGAAATGTTTCAGTATGGGCGAAACAACGGTTGGTTGATTTCAATCCAAATAAAACTGAAGCTGCTATATTTTCCTTGAAAACAGATTATGATGAGCAATTCCTCTTTTTCAATACTAAAATTAAAATTCTAGATCAACATAAACATCTTGGTGTTACCCTAAGTAGTTCAGGCGGATCGGACGACCATATAAATAATTATTTA
This sequence comes from Tridacna gigas, assembly GCA_945859785.2. Lineage (NCBI taxonomy): Eukaryota > Metazoa > Mollusca > Bivalvia > Cardiida > Cardiidae > Tridacna > Tridacna gigas. Next base: position 15,866,096 of record OX244028.2, read on the forward strand.
GAGGCTCCATCCAAAATAATACATATTAAGCGGAGATTTCAGTCTTCAATTTACTTTAACTCGTGCAGCCTTAACTCCAATTTATCTATCTTATGTAAGACCTATACTTGAGTATTTATAGATAGTATGGGATGGCTGCGCAGTCTCATGGTCAGATTCTATTAAAAAATTACAAAATGAAGCTGCAAGATTTGTAACAGGCCTTACAAGGTCAGTATCTATTGAAAAAAATTACCGAGAATGTAGTTGGGAAACAATTTCATCCAGAAGAAAAACCTCTAAATTGTGTTTTATGTTTAAAATTTCTAATAATCTTGTCCCTCAATATATAGAAGAATTGATTCCTCCACTAGCTGGCAATAGATCGCAACGTCAGCTGAGAGGCAGCCAAAATTATGAAAACAAGTATTTTACAAAAGTCATGTATCCCCTCTTCAATTTCTCTTTGGAACATTCTTGAAAAAGAAGTAAAAGTAGTACAACATATAGTTCGTTTAAATCCAAAGTAAATAATAAGACGATGCCTGTCAAAAATTCAAATGTTTATTGTATGGGAAATAGATATATCTCAGTTCTGCACGTACGATTAAGAAACAAATGTAGCCATTTAAACGAACGCCTTTACTTGAATTGTTTAAGATTGGATCCCATGTGTGACTGCGATAATACTGTTGAAAATGCTGAACATTATTTCTTTCAAACGCCACCGTTATTCAGATATACGAATCTCGCTTTTTCGAGAAACACGGAATTTCACCCTTTAAGTATTGACAAATTATTATTGGTAGTATTGACTTAAATTAAGATCAACATTGTTTACCTTTTGAAGCAGTGCTTATGCATATCAAACAGACAAAGCGTTTTAAGTAATCGACACCTACTGTAACAGTGTTAAATTTACCGGACGTCCAACAGAGAGCACCATCTGATTTCGTTTCACCTCCTTTACACCCCCCCCCCCCCCTCACCCTGCCATCATTACTCTTCTTCCTCTTTTCTATCGTTTTTTGTATATATTTAGAAAAAAGAACTGATAGTATTTGCCATTGTTGAAAAAAGAATGATTAAAATTGTATTATAGGGGAAAGAACGGTACTAAACTGAGGGAACTTTTGGTCCAATCCCATTTCAACAGAAATGAAATAAAATATGTTTGAACTATACCAAACTATAAAACACCACACAATAAATCAATTAAGCTTTCTGGGGCATGCAGTATGTTATGGAAGTAGCTAAGAACTGATTATAAAACTATCCAACCGATATGGTAAAGGTCAATATGAAAATACTAGGTTATAACTTTGTAAAGTCTGAACTCAGCCAAAAACATTGTCAGAGGTTTGATAATTGTCCTTGTGGAAAAGTACTTCTCTCACCACTTAGCATTCTTTATATGTTTTAACAAGAAAGATAATTGCTAAAATTGCAACCAACCTTTGCAAAAGTTAACTTAAAATGGTATTTTTACGCAGCTTTCAATATTATTTCAGCGATATCATGGCGACAGCTCACGTTTTCATGTATTTCCTGGGTTTCATCAGTGCACGGCTAGAGTTCTGAAGTGTCTTACACTAGGAAACCCCTATGAAAAACTCAGGGTTTCCAATGAGGCCCGAAGCCAGGGGCTCCAGTTCACAGGTCCCACAATTCAAAACTGGACCACAGAAGATCCCTGCTTTGCAAAAGCTGTAATTTTCTGAAACTTGTAAATATGTGATAATGATTTTATTTTTTCAACGAAATCATTACCTCCTGTTCAAGCGAATTTTATGCAAACAACTTTTATCAAAGTACTGAAAGTACTAATAGAAGGCGATGGTAGAAATTCACTAGAAAATAGGTGTTAACATCGAGCCATTTAATTGAAAATTTATTCATCTGACGGTTGACAACATTTTTTTTTTCTATAGTATTTCTTGACTTAATTTCAATAACATCGTTTATCTAGGTGTTTTTATGTATGCGTTTTTAGGTATAAGGAAAGTGGTTTTGGGGTGTAATGACAGGGTTTTTGGGTGTCTTTCGAAAGGTTTGGGGTGTTTTATGATGTTTTTTTTTTTTTTTTTCATATCTATTCATCCGCGATTTGGACTTCATCAACTTATTACATGTAGACCATATTATAACTGAGACACGAGGCTAATTTCAAATCAAGTGCTAATTCTTCGGCATTTCACCCTGAAAGTTATTCTTGATATTCCAATAGGCCATAATGCAGTGTCCAAACGTGACATCAGGTTTCGAGCTACGATCTATATATAGTAAATACTGCTAAGTGATAGAATAGAGATTGCAACTTTGTATACCCAGCCCTGGAGTAGATTCAGATTAGGTTGATTTATTGATTGAATTTGCGTTTATTTATCATAGCCACCGGTCGCCCATATTGGCAACGCCCCCAGACGACTGTTAGTTTTGTTATGAGGAATAGTTGCAAAATACAGGACGAAACCCATCCTAAGTTACGCCTGGTTCTTTGAATGTGCTCGGTGTATGGCACCGTCACACGGGACCTCGGTTTAACGTTTCATCCGAAAGACTATTAGTAATTTTAGATGGCCAGCCGTGGGGTTCGAACCCACACCCTTAAGTGACCCAAGACTTAATGTTTACAAGTTCTACGCTATACCACCTGAGCTATGCAGGCTGGTCTCAGATCAGATAATTCCGGAAAATTGATATGATTCAGGTCCATTCCAACTTGTACATGTTTTGGTCATACTATGTGTAATGTATAACTTTAAGTTTCCAATATTTCTTTGTAAGCTTTGGGCATCCAAGTCCTTAAGAAATATTTATTTCATCATTAAGTGTACAAATAATACTATGGACAAATAGCTGATTAGAATATCAATTTCTACAGTATACAAGACATTCTTGGAAAAGCAGGTATTGCTTGTCACAAGCAGTTGTTCCATTTTTTAAACAGTCTTTTCTTAAGCTGTTGACTGTAATGACGTGAAAAGTTCAAGTAAAGATTGATAACTGCCATATTTTTTTTTAAGTGTAAAATGATAAACATGTCTCATGGAAATGACACTAAAGCAAAACATAAACGCAATGAAAACAAGAAATAGTAAATCAATTTCCTGTTATGCTCCAGAAAAAAAAGTCTATCATTCTTTACCAAACTATCCCGGGTTTTACTAACCCTGACAAATAAAGCTTTTGCAAACATCACAGGAAAAGGCGAAATACTAGAATTTTCTCCTTTACGCATAATGTTTTCTACCCTTTCAGGAACATATGTTATCGGTTAAGCGACATTTGGTTTGCAGTCTCATTGTCTGCAAATACCTTTAAGCCCCAATAACCAAAAGTAAGCAATGTGGGTGTTAAAATGCATTTAACTTAACTCATGCCATTTAGAAATATGGAAATTATTGTGAAGGTGACAATCTGTTATTATACGGTGGTTCCAAGAGTTACTGGCTGGCATAAAAACGATTTTAAAAATTGGGCAAAAGTTGCCAGGACGCTCTATCTTTTGCTCACTTTTTGCCTAATTCTAAAATTCATTTTCTTCCAACGATTAACACTTGGACCACCCGTACAATAACGGATTGTCATCTTCACAATAATTTCCATACTTAGTATATTAACTTTTCGAACATTTAAAAATGCTCAAAAAATAGGCTTGATACTTAATCAAAAATATTCTGAATTAATCTGTCTTGCAATATTTTGTAATAGGTCTGAATGCCAGCTAATTCAGGGCCAGAATTTATTCTGATCATAACCTTAACAAAAAGTGCAGCCCCCCCCCCCACACTTGTGGTGTCTCACCACCACGAGATTGCTTCTGGGTCGTAGTAGTCAAAAGTGGTCCCATGCGAAATTTTGCGGTATCACGTTTGTTGCACTTTTTCATGGAGTTGAGAGGGCATGGTGGTATATAATTCAGATTTACTTCAAATCTGGGCAGTGGAGGACCACTTAGATGTGTTTTAATTATACACTAAAAGGACTATTTTGTGTCAGTGGAGGAACAAACACTTGGGGGCATGGCCGTGAGTAGGTGCTCCTGAGAGGGAAAATTCTTGAGTGACTGTGCAGGTTTGGATTTAGCAAAAAAAAAAAAAAACAATCGGTTGACATGTTTTTTTTTCTCATATTTCTGAAGGGTCATAAACAGACTTTTGACAGCAACAAACAGAGAAGCTATAACTTTTGCCTTTAAGCGATCGGTGGAGATGAAAATATGGTCAATTCCATTCTATTTTTAATGTGGTTTAATAACCGCTAACCACACAATCCCAAGTTTTAACAACCCAGTTTTAACAACCCTTGGGAAGAAATGCATTTGAAATGAAAGAAGGAAAAGGGAGAAAATGGGGTTTTACCAACATCTTCTCCTATTCCCATAATGTTTTAAATCTCTCCAAGACAATTCCAATCATATGAACCACAGCCGAGTCCCATTGGCTCAGTCGGTAGCGTGCAGGGTTCGTATTCACCAACCATTCTAAACCAGTTGGTCTAGCCAATCAGAAGTTGTGTTACATTCACATTTAGAAAATGTTGAAGAATTAGACTAAGAAAGTTCTTAAGAATGGTTGGTGAATATGGGCCCAGGACTTGAGAACAGAAGGTCGCTGATTCGATCCCTGGCTCGGCCAATTTCTTTCAGAGGATTGATGGTAGTCATTGCGACAGGATTCATTCCTCTCTCTCACCGCTGACCAATGTTTAGACGATGGTTATGTGGGAATGCAGCCAGTGGCTTGGAAAGAATAATGTGCGGAGAACTAGTAAAAGAAACCCAGGAAAGCATGGATAGGTGCACTAGCCTCCGCGATATAACTGAAATAATTTTGAAAACGACGTTAAACACCATACAATCAATCAATATGAAATACATTTAATATGTCACATGCAAATGCAATTGAGTTCGACATGTCCAAAACTTGGCGTTTTGTAAAACTTAAAGATAGTTTTCAGTACGCCTTAAATGTCGAAAAATAGCCTTTATAGTTGATTTCAACTAGTTAAATTTTGCAACAGCCAAACATTACCTGTAGACCAGATTGGAAGAAACCCACTCTGTATGATGCAATATTACCAGATTTTATCAGCATGCCGCACACCCGGGCTCAAACATGATGATTGGACCTGCTACCCATCGGACAAACCTGGTGCACCCAAGCACATTACTGTGATATATAGAAGCAATGTAAGTGAGTACAGTTATCTCTTATCACTGAACCAGATAACAAAATGTCTGATCTGTTCGAATGAAATGCCAAGTAGCGGCCAAAAGTAAACAGTGCGGGTGTTGAAATGCATATACATTTGAGTCATGCTTTTTAAAAAGGAAGCTTAATGAATCTGTAAATAGTATCGACTCGGGTTAGCCTGCGAGTCCATGTAGGCTGAACTGGGCCGATACTTTTGCTACGGGTCAAATTCGGCATGTCAACGGGCCAATCTACCTCATGATTTAGTGAATAAGATTTGCGGGGTTAAGAAAGCACTTGGCAAGGTTTTTGCATATTCGGTCTTATTTTGTGGATAGTGCGCATGCGTAAAATATGGCAGTTCGACATTTCAAATCTGTTAAAGAAAAATTGGAAAAATATTGTTTTATGGAGACTGTGTGGGATTTTCACGTTACGTTATAGTTTCGGTAGAAGCTACTAATAAGATGCATCCGAGGAAATATTTACTGTGGTGAAATGATGTGTTACAGTTGACTTTTCTGACTTTTATTTTACCAAATGAGGAAAAAGAAAGGCGGGAGTGGGGGAGCGGCCATTATCGTCACCTGAGTGGGTGAGTACTGCACCCGAGAAACGTAAACAAAAAAACTGTTCCCAAACAAGCATTGGCAGTAATAAATGTGGTATACATGTAGCTCTTACTCGATAAACTTTCATTATCAGTTTATATTATTTTTTTATGTTTGGGATAACAGATTTAAAATCACGTACTGTGACGAGATAATTTTATAAACCCAACTCAATAATGTTTATATTATCTCATCATGTTTTAAACATGTATTCCCAAAAGACAAGCAATAATATTAACTGTTAATGAAAGGTTTATCGAGTTGGAATTATATACATAGTAAAATTAGTGTTGCACCCCCTGTGTTTTTAACTTGTTTAATTTTTTGGCGTGAATGATATGAAATGGGTTGGAAATTAGAATCTTGCTGCTGTATACAAGAACAAACAAGTCTGTTGTCTCTGAAATGGAATGAACTGAGGTATCCCTTAACCTCATGGCAGCAGCTACTGATCGAGCTCTTTCAACCTCTCGTGAGAGGTGTGAGACAAAGACTGCAAGCTGTTTTGCATGCCCCCGGCGGAAGTACGCAATATTGCCTGATTTTGTGTGTCCATTCTCTGCAGGTCACTTTCAACCTGTCGTAAGTTTTGTTTCGACATTAAATTCCCTGTTTTATCCAAACTTAAACGCTTCTCGTTTTTCTTAAATTTGAAAGCAACATCTAGGCAGAAGATTCCCACTTACCATGAGGTCAAGGGATACCTCAGTTCAGTTCATTTTATAGGCAATAGACGAGTCTGCTAGTGTATGCAGCAGCCGAATTCTAATTTCGACCCAATTTTATCTCATTCACGTCAGAAAATCAAACCCGGTAAAAAACACAGGGGGTGCAACACTAATTTTACTATATATATATACTCTACAACAAAACAAGCACTCTGAACTACGACACTGTAACGGTAAATTCGACTGGTATTTGTGGTAATAATTTACAAGAAAACAGCGTACAACAAGCACCAATCACAGTGGCTCTGTATCAGACACCGTCTGCTGTCCCAGTTTCCCAAATACAATCACCATTTTGTGCATCACCCCAACCCTTGACTTATCAGCAACAACCTGTAATGAAACAGCAACCAGTATATACGCAGTTGTATACACCGCAACAGCAACGACAACCGTGTGACTGTGATCAAGGGAACCCCCAAGCTTTACAGACCAATGCTTTGCTCGATAAAATAGAAAACAGACTGAATAATATTGATGTTAAGTTAAAGATATTAGATTCATTGGAGTCAAAGATAAAGGGTATGAGCATAAGGGTCGGGAAAATAGATGACAGGGTTACTTCCCTTGAACAGAAAATTGTGGAATCGAACCAGGCAATTTCTGATTTACAAGCTAGTCGCGCATATGATACATCAGTGTGTGATAACATAGAAAAAAACCCCAGGAAAGTGCAAAATCGGAACTCAGCAAGTTAAACAATTAAATGAAATCAAATGAAAAATATTACAGCTGAGAAAAAACAATTAAATGAGAAACTATTGGACCTATAAACGAGCTCAATGCCAGATAATCTACTGTTTTACAATATACCGGAATGTGGCACTAGGGAGGAACGGTCAGCTGAGAAATGTGAAGATAAGATTAGACTGTTCTGTGAATCTACGTAAAACATTGAGAATATCCCTAATGTAAAAATCGACAGGGCAGCACACAGGGTTGGTCGTTTCAGGGCAGACAAAAATAGACCTATTGTTGTTAAGTTCAACTTCTACCAAGACAAAGTGCGCATCAAACGTAGAGCATACGAAGTGTTAAATACACTAATTACGGGATCAGTGACCAATATCCAAAAACAATTCAAGACAGACGTAAACTTTTGTATCCGGTCATGAATAAGGCTAAGTGTGTAGGAAAACACGTGACCATGTCACATGATAAACTCTACATTAACGGTGAATTGTATCGCGCGCCTCGTGAAATCTCTTGATACTTAGGATATCGGTATTCGGCGGATCTCTTTCCTGCAGTGGAATGTTAACGGTCTGACTAGTAAAATAGACGACCCTGAGTTCATAAACTATGTAAATGATTATGATATTTTGTTATTTTCAGAGACTTGGCACAAAAGGTCGAATAAATTAAATTTGATTGGTTTACAATCATTTAGTTTATCAAGGCCGAAGGGCAACAAGAAAGCTAAGCGTTTATAGTCGGGGGCTGGTTGTTTTCTTTAAAGATTGGTTATAGATATGGAAAAAGTGAACTGATGAAATCTGACAATAGAGGTATTTTGTGGTTGAAAATTGAAACGTGAATGCTTTGATTTTGAGAGAGACATTTAAAAGGGTTTAACCAGTTTTGTAGATTATTTGATTACTGATTTCACAATTTTCAAAGCATTTATGCCTTTCAAGTACTAGGTTTAAATGAATTCTCTGACCATTGTGCGGTCAGATATTCTTTTAAATTTTGAACTTGCAACGATTCTCTATTGGCCCCAGTGGATGATAAAGAAGAGACTATGAAAATAGTGTGGGAGATTGACAAAATTGAATCATTTCGTGATGAATTGTTAAACCAGACTCATGTATTTGACTGCATAATCTCTGATATAGAAAATAATGAAATCAATATTAATGAATGTATTGACAGAATGAGTAATGTGATGTATGATATTTCAGAAAAATGTTTTGGTAAGAATGGTAAACTTTAAAAAAACAAACTACATACAGAAGAAAAAAAAAATGTCCGTGGCAAAATAAAAACTGTAAAAAGGCTAAAATTGATTTTTTAAAAAGTAAAAACTTATTTAAAAAGACTCCATCGAGTGAGAATAAATTAAGTTTTTTGAAAGCACGTAATCACTTCGCATATGTTAAGCGCAAAGGAAAAAGAAAACATTTCATAAGAGAAGGGTTGAAGCTTTCTGATTTAATTAGAAAGAACAGTAACAAGTTTTGGAACAGTAGCAAGTTTTAGAGTACAATTCGTAAATATAACCAAAATCGAGTATCAAATATTCCTTTAACTGCTGATGATTTTTTCAATATTTGACAGTTTATCGAGTAATGAAAGTACCGAAAGTACTGGAGAAAAACTTTCCGATCAAGGTTCCATTAACAATCATGTAGAACTTCTAGATAAACCCTTTACTATAGAGGAAATAAAAAGTAACATTTCACAGCTAAACAGGAATAAAAGCCCAGGGATTGGTAATATCGTTCCAGAATTTTTCATAGATAGTAAAGAGTTTATCTCACCTTATCTCGTTAATGTGTTTAACAAAATTTATGACACTGGTATATACCCAGACGCTTGTACAAAAGGTATTATTATTCCTATTTCAAAAAGGGTTCGAAAGACAATCCCAGCAATTACATGGGAATTACACTTATAAATACAATGGCAACACTTTTTTTCTCTTTGTTTAACAAATAGACTAAATAAATTTTGTGAAAGTGAACACCTTTTTACCGACTTACAGTTTGGGTTCAGAGAGAAAAAAGGGAACAATTGACTGTATTTATATTTTATATTGTATTATACAAAAGTGGCAAAACTTCTGTTCTCTTTGTTTAACAAATAGACTTAATAAATTTTGTGAAAGTGAACACCTTTTTACCGATTTACAGTTTGGGTTCAGAGGGAAAAAAGGGAACAATTGACTGTATTTATATTTTACATTGTATTATGCAAAAGTGTTTAGCAAACTTTACTGCGCGTTTATAGACTATGAAAAGTGTTTCGATACGATGAATCGGGACATGCTGATACACAAACTTATTTCAACTGGCCTTAGTTCCAAATTTGTGAGAATTGTTAAAGCGTTATATACAAAAGTTACGTCATGTGTTAAAGTGACAAATACATGTAGTTAAAAAATGTCTGATTTTTTCGATGTCTCAGTCGGTTTAAAGCAAGGAGAACCGCTATCGCCAATTTTATTTATTTTATTGTAAATGATGTAAACAGCGCATTTGACTTCAACACTCTTACAGATGATGATCTAGATATTTTATTCATATACCTGTGTTTGCTTTGCAGATGACATGGTTGTTTTTACCACTGATAAAAATTCTTTACAATTTTAACTTAATAGTTTACATGATTATACCAAGAAATGGTGTCTGAAAATAAATGTAAAGAATAGCAAAGTCTGCATTTTTGAAAAACGTAAAACTATCTGTAACTTCTATTGGGCTATTGCGGGAGAAAAATTAGAAGTTATTGATGAATTCTATTATTTAGGCATTAATTTCTTCAGAACAGGTAGAATGCAAAATGCAGTTAATGCTGTAAATGATCAAGCTTTAAAAGCCATGAGTATTTTTTTATCTTTATTTAAAAAGTCCCAACAGATATTAAAACAAAATCGCTTCTTTTTGATAGAATGGTATCTCCAGTTTTGCTGTATGCAGCAGAGGCATGGGGGGTCTATAATCTAAAATCTACTGATAAAGTACATCTGAAATTTTTAAAGAAAATCCTTGGCGTAAGTCCTCAAACCCCAAACTATGCTGTATATGGCGAATTTAGAAGATACCCAATCTCACTATTGGCGCTCGAAAAATCAATTAAGTATTATTTGAAGATTGAAAATAATAGAACGTCACTTATTCATACAATATTTGATGAAAATTGCAGTATTCAATTTGCAAATAGAATTAGTTATAACTGGTCTGTAAAAATTAAGGAAAACTTAGATAAAACTAGATACTCATATATTTGGACAAGAAATACCATAGAAAATGTTAATTTCGTATTAAAAAATATTCAAAGAAGACTTCGTGATAATTCTATACAAGAATGGCAAAATGCTATCAGCAATTGTTTTAAACTAGAGCATTATTGTAATTTTAAAATGATTTTTGAATATGAAAATTATTTATCAAATATAAGGGATGAAAAAGTAAGAAAAACGTTGACACGCTTTAGACTTGCCTCGCATAAGCTTGCAATAGAAACCAAAATATTGACAGAAAAATCGACTTTGTAGACTATGCAACGATAACAGAATAGAATCAGAATATCACTTTTTATGTCTTTGTCCAAAATATCGTGATTTGAGATCAAAATACCTATTCATTCATTGGTTTACGATTGCTAAATTTAATAGAATAATGTCATCAAGAAAAAGAAAAGTTCAATTAAATACAACAAAACTTATTAAAAGGGCACTAGATTTAAAAGACAGCGTTCTTAATAACCTTTAATTATTTGATACTATAGATACTCATATAAGTTGTGATAAATCATACGTTTTCTGATTTTTCTATATTGTGTACATGTTTAAGCTATATTTCATGTTGTTATTTTTGTAAATGGTCAATGGCAAAATCTTGTTTGCCGAATACCAAAATAAATTATTTGATTTGAGTTGAGTTGGGTCTTATTTTGTAATAAGTATCACTATATTATTTTATTGTGAATTCATATTAAATGAAAATGAAATGGAACACATCTTCTATATCCCCGTTTTGACATTTATATGTTACAGAGTCCTAAATTTCTGTCTACCCGATTAACACTGAAGTGACCAGTTTGTATGTGCAGACAATGTGCTGAAAGTCTGATTTGACTTAAATTGCTCCTATCACACGTATTCTCCATTGAATTTAAATACTGTTGATAAATCTCCATTGAATTTAAATACTGTTCATAAAAGACATTCGACTTTGTCGCTTTATACACATTTAATCTTTACTTTCTCGCCATTCGCCAGTTCATTTCTGAACATCAAAGCGCTGAAGGCCTGGTCATCAGAACGGGAGAAGAGGTAGGAAGATGAGGTCCAGAAGCTTAAAGTCGCCATCACATTTGCACAGGCATAAAAACTGCTACACAATAGTACAGACTAATAAAAACTATCTACTTGTCTCACACTGACAGTCTGTGGAATTGACAAGAGAATGGAAAAACATAAATTTGTAAAGGAAAATATAATGAGTATTTTGCATAGCCTTGGCCTCATGGTCTTCTATGGATTGAAAGGAGATAATTTTCAGAGGATTGTCTGTTTCCTATTTTCTTCCTTTACGTTACTTTAGCAACAAATCAAAATGGTAACAAACCAAAATGAGCAGCGTGCAAAAAATTGCTGATAGAGGACAAGTCCAGTGAACATTTCTGCAAAGTGCAAAAAATCCACAGTGGCCATGCAATCAATAATATTTTTCTTTCATTTTACCATACTCAGTCTATAAGTTACCACTGGTAACCATGTCCTTTGAGCAATGACAAGGAAAAGCAGTCTTTAAAGGCTAATGTCACAGAGCATGATTTGATGTCTGAGAAGACATTCTTTAGGTATTTCTTTTTATTTTTGCATTTTGGTTTCTATGGCAACAAATAAAAAGGGCGCCAATGTTTATGTTTCCCTTTTGATAGTTAACAATTTGTCCAAGTTTGAAGTAAACATCTTCAGTAACAACAAAGATATTGTAAAATGTCAAAGATTTTGCATGATGACAATACAAACAACGAGGTTTAGCATCAATAGTACCAATCGATAGCAGAAACATTATTCTATAAGAAAATCATGTCACAAATTGAGCCATTTCAAGTTGCTAAGAAATATCTAGCTCGAAACTGTCAAACAACCCAACTCGGAAGAGATCTGATTGCATTGATTCGCGAAAATTTTCAGCATGGAATTCGTGACTGGGGTATTGAAAATACATTACGAGTTGTTTACCTTTCAGTATATTAGTGTGTAGTATAGGATTTACATTGTCGCTCGCCGTTCACCTGTGGTTTGAAGTAAATATCTTCAGGAAGAACAGAGGTACAGACAACTCGCCATTAGCGGATCACTATCGAAAAGGCTGGAGTTAATTAAACGGCAATTAGCGTCTGACGGCTAAAAATGGTATCGTTGGAAAGGATTTTCTTTACACTTTCAGATGCATATTGCTTTCTGGGTCTGCTGACATACTCGTCGATAAACAGTGTTGTCAATTTAACCCCTGTATATGTACCATTTCCGGATCAACTTAGCCAATAGCGGATCACGTGATATCACTGGTCTGGGGATCGACTCAAAATTAATTTTACCTGTCAATGGTGTCAAACCATGAAGAAATCACCCATTCAAGATTATATAACCATCTCTGGTAACTGTGATTGTATTAGAAAAATTAAACAATTGTGTTTCACACATTTTTATTTTATATCACAACCAAAAGAGAATTTGTCAGCTACATGCCAACCATGTAAAACATCCCTGTGTTCTACCCGTAATGTAAATTAAAATAAAATCAAACTATGTTCTATTACTTGGCAAGAATAGACTGAGACATGTAAAGTTTTGGTGTTCTTCATAAGCTTCGATGGCTTTTTTGTCATATTTTTCCACCAAATGATATATTGTAGAATCTGAAGATGAAAATGTAAACTCTTTACCAAACAACAAAATTTTAGACCAGTCAAAATTGAAAGTATTTGCAAGGTGGTCCAAAAGGCAAAATATATTCTGGATAAGATAGACAACATTGTAGGAAAAGTACAAAAATGCTGGTTACTAGTATTTTCTTCATTTCCCACAATGGTTTCAGAAGGCTTCTTTCTCAGGGTCAGTAAAATGAGCTTTTATTTCAAACTTGTATCAACTCTTTACCACACAATCCCTACTTTTAACGACCCTGAAAAAGAAAGCTTTTGAAAACATTGTAGGAAAAGGAGAAAATGCTGATAACCAGCATTTTCTCCTTTTCCCACAATGTTTTCTACCCTTTCCAAATCCAGCTCAAATATTTGAGTCACATTGATTTAGTCATCTGCAGATGCTTTCAATTTGGACAGGTCCAAAATTTTGTTGTTTGGTAAAGAGTTAAAACATTGGAAATAGTGTAAGGAAAGAAAAATCCTTGTCACAAGAAAGAAAACCTCTTGAAAACATTGTGGGGAAAGGAAAAAATGCTGGTCACCAGGATTTCCTCCTTTTCACATAATTTTTAAAACCTCTTAATGTCTCATTCAAATCATGCCATAATACAAGTATAATGAACAAGAAAAATACTTTTGTAAAGAATATAAGAAATTCTATAAAGTGACATTAACAAGTTCCATTGCAGATCCTTCTGGTATTTTGGACAAAAGTTCTGATAATTTGTTAAACTGTGACTGAATATCAGGATGAGTAATTATATAGTTACATGGTAAAACAATACCCCCGCCTTCCTCATCCTTTTCTGGCCAAGGGGAGAAGCTTGGTATAGGATCTCCAGTAACCTCAGCAAAAACACAGCCATCCTCTAATACTGATATAAAATACCCAGCTAATGTTCGTGGAACATGGCCAATAGGCAAACCAGCAATATCTTCAAGCTTTAACTGGCGCTTCTCATCAGTAATTGAATGATGTATGTTATTGGGAAAGGAATCTAGTGGTGGTAACCACACCAAACAAGCACAAATGTCATGAATATTAGTGTATTCAGGTTCAACATGTAAACGGGTAGGGGGTGTCGTAAAGGGTGGTCTAATTTGAAATGCGTGATATCCTTTTATGACAGAGTTTCTTAAAATCAAGGCATTTTCATTTGGTTTGTCCGAGGCCTCTGCTGAGACAGCACCACCGTCATATTCCTAAAAATAAATAAGAGTTACTATCTGAAATCTGTTACAGAACTGATTGCAGTCTTTGTGATTGATGTAGAATCGAATCAGTCAGCATGCAAGGATGCTGTTTGGTTCTGGATCTGAAGTTAATATGATACATTTTTTTCCCATATAACTTTGCAAAAAATGAAATTTAAATTGGGAAGGGTAGAAAACATTGTGGGAAAAGGAGAAAATGCTGGTTACCAGCATTTTCTCCTTCTCTCACAATGTTTTTACAAGGTCATTAAAAGTCGGCATTGTGTGGTAAAGGGTTAATAATAGATAAATTATCTAAAGTGATGTGGGTTATAATTGATTAAAGAGTATGGTTACAAAAAATGATTTGAACATTGACTAATGCTCTGTCAAACACATATATATGTATCACAAGTCATCAACATGAAAGAAAACGTGAAAACTTCGTGTCAAAAGGCGGAGAATATTTTCCTTTTATCACAATATTTTCGTGGCTAGACACCATTCTACAGTTGATTTTAAATAAACTATTATAATATCTAGAGTATGGTAAAAGCGAAATCCGAGTAAAACTCTGTGTAGGGGAAAGGGTTAATCAGCTGTTCATTGAGTTCGTAATTTTGAGACGGCCCCATATGATGCAGATCACTGATCCGTAATTGGTCTGTTTGGTATATGTCGTCTTTTTATTAATGCTGCACAAATAAACGAACGATAGGAATAAATGAATATATCGATCGGAAGACTATATATTCTTCCTTCTAATATTACCAAGTTTTAACTTTACCTTTCCTCTTTCATTTGTTTTTTTCCCGCCGATGTTACAACTTTCACTTTCAAAAGCGGAAATCTTCTGACCGTACAGACGCTTGGATTTCGTTTCGATGATCTGAATAAATAAATCGGGCTCAAAGATTTATCAAACTTTTTGCTGTTTTTCAGGAGTGGTCCGTTTTAATGACTACAGCCTTTTTTTAATCTTCCTTGCCTTTGAATTGGGACATTATTCAATTACACTTAGAGTGATCCGCTATTGGTCACGATCCGCTAATGGCGAGTTGACTGTATACTCAAAAAGAAAGTGTGCATGGAAAAAAATGGAAGAAACTACCAAAATTACGATCCACAAGTTTAAGAAAATCTAAGCTAAACATACATGTATGCACGTAGCATTGAAAACAGAAACGGCTTCACCGCTTGAAATTACTTTAGCATTAAATCACATTATGCACGTGAGCTAAAAAGCATGATATACTCGTGGAAAGTCTGTCAACGCATGCAGAAATGTGAATGCGTTTGATACTTAAAGGCTAAAGATGGGTATTTCGAACATTCACATTTGAACATGTATTGCTGTTAAAAGCTGCTCACACTGCCATGCCAAGACTGAGAGGAAACCAACGTCTCCTTGCCCTGAACATGATAAGGGCTGGAAAATCACATCGGGAGGTTGCACAACACTTTAACTGTCATCGTAACTCAATGGACAGATTAGCCAAACGCATTGCACCGCAGCATGACGTAAGAGACCGTCCCCGTTCAGGCAGACCAAGAATTACCACCCCTACTCAAGACTACTATATCCGACTTACTCATCTGCGGATCACGGCCTCGATCGCGGCTAGGAACATCCCCAACCACAGGCCGATACATGCCCAGACTGTAATAAACCGGCTGGGGGAATCTGGCTTACGTCCACGCAGACCCGCCATACGCCCACTTTCGACGTTGCGTCATCGTCTTGCGCGTCTACAGTGGTGCAGACAACATCTACGACATCCCTTGTACTGGTGAAGGCGGATGTTATTCACCGATGAATGCAGTCTTCATCTTTCATCTTCCGATGGCCGCGAACGTTTCTCAGATGTATGTTTTGTGGAGCGAAATCGTTATGTGGGTGGGTCTATTATGGAGTGGAAGGCATCACTGCTCGTAACTGAACCCAGCTAGTGTTAATTGCTGGTAACTTGAATGCAGAAAGATATCGTAACGAAGTGCTCACTCCCGTTGTTGTTCTGTTTCTGCTAGGACACGGCCTTGGCGTCATTCTGCAGCACGATAACGCCCGACCCCACTCAGCACGTACTGTTCAACAGTTTCTACAGCAGCAGCGAGTTGATGTTCTTCCATGACCCGTTAATTCTCCGGATCTTTTACCTATCGAGCAGGTCTGGGATGAGATGAAAGGTCGTCTACACCGTCTGCCTCATGCCCCATCAACGCTACAAGAACTCCAAAGACAGCTCATAGAATATGGAATGACATCCCACAAAACTTCCATGCTGAACTTTTAGCTTCCACGAGGCTGAGATGCACAGGTGTCATTGATGCAGACGGTGATCATACTCGATATTGAGTGTGTGACTTTGGTTGCAAAAGTATGCAACTGAATACAATAAGATTTGTCATGTTGATGAAATATTGATTCAACTGTCATAAAATGAAAGCTTAATTAATGAAATAAAGTATCATTGATTTTCTGTTGCTATATTTCTTTAGTTTCATTTTTGGGCGAGTATATCATAAAAAGTCAACGTTTTTGCACGACGACAATGACGCATAGGCTTTGACAATAGCTTGACGTTTTCTTAGTAAACAGATGAGCTAAAGACTACCAGTCGAAGAAAATCATATGGATGATACAAGACTGCTCAAGGAACATTTCTAGAGAAATTTTGTCAAAATATCTGCTGTTAATGCCACTTTTCAATTTTCCCCGTTGAAAGTATCTTGTGATACAGCTGTCATATTTTGTGGGTGTTATCATCTAGCAGGCCTCTTTTAGAATTGTTCAAACTGAAGCCTAAGTGTCAAAACTGACCCCATCCCATGAGTCATAAATTCAACATCTGGCCTAGAATTGTAATGTTGATACGAATGGTTTGTACTTATTAGACAGTGGAGAGATACTCTGCCATCATGGCCCTCTTGTCTTCTTTCCCCATGATGTTTTCAAAAGTTCTCTTCCTCATGGTCATTGGAGCATGATATTGTTTGATGAAGGATCAAACTACATGTAATAGATAAATTTCTATCGTAGATCTTTGAGGTGCCAGTATATGGTGAAGATGGCCAGCCAATGTCTGTCGATCAGATGAAAGGACAGCTTGATTATGTTGTGAAAGAAGGCTATCAATTTGGAGATCCAATTGGTCTGTTTACGATGGAACATCGATCAAACTGGGCTAAAGTTTATGAAAAACTTCTTAAAGGTAAGATTCTTTTTAACTACAGATTAATGAATGGAAAGTTTTAACCAATAAACAGAATATTAGTTAAACTTAAACAAATCTTCACCAGTAGACTTCTGATTTAGTAATTAAAATATCCGGTATTTCAAAGGGTGCTATTTAGATTTGTAAAAAGCATACCTAACTTCAAAAACTAATCACTGAATTAAGTACAGTAGAAGTTGAAGAACTCTATACCCCCTTTTCCACAATTTATTAAAACAGGGGTCTACAGTTGGGACTGGCAAAATGCATAGGTACAGTGATGAATTCTATAGGGAATGGGTTTTGCATACTTATTTTCGTTGCTCATTTTGAAACAAGTTCAGCAATCAATATTAATCAAACCCATTCAATTTCTCGTACCCTATCTCTATACTAGGATCTCATAAAAATACATTTATACTTGTTTTAGGCCGGTTTTTAACACATTTCATCTTTATTTTATGAAACTATAATCATTCTTGTATCTACTTGCCAAATGTTCCCTTGATGGACGCAAGGTTGCGCAGATTACGACGGATAGAAAATGCATTTCATATTTTGGCAGCCTTCAAACATACCACTGAACAATTGTCGTTTCTGGTTTTAATGAGGACAAATCCCTCGAGTTTCTCTATCCGTCACAGCATATGTATTGGTAATTTATTTAAGTTTACGCAGCTGACCATATTCTTAGCCATTCTACACACTTCCAAGTGTTAACAGCGTTTTTTCTCCCTTGTTGTTTCTTTAAATTAAGACTAATGGTTGTAAAGCTTTCACTCCTAGGAAATAGTCATCGGAGTAATTCGGGTTTAATTCGGTTAATTCGGGTTTATCATTTATCAGTACCTAAACTTTATATCCTTCTTCAAGTGGCTTATTTTTGTAACATCAGGATCCAGATTCACGACGTTTCTTTTTAAATTGCATTCTTAGCGAAATTCTAGATTAACAGCAAACGCAATTGTTCAGCCAATCAGAAATTTAGAAAGTTTTTGAGAATTTTGACGAAGTCCTGGGCCCATATTCACCAAAAATCTAAACCACATTCTTAGCATTGTTCTAGATTTAGGAAGAGGCACAATTCTTCATTGGCTGAACCAGTTTGCTTAACCAGATCAGAAACTGTGTTTCTTCAAAATTTGGATTCTTGAGAATTGGACTAGGAATGTTAGCAAAAACGGTTGGCACTATTATCGGTTTGACCCTGATCTTTGATTTACATCCTTAAGTAAAACGCTTTTTGTTGTCCATATACTCTACTCCACCTATTGTTTCAGAGAAAAGAAACATGCTAGCACTGGATTCTGTCTCTAGAAGTATACTAGTGTTATGTTTGGATGAGGCAGTCAATCACCAGGGAGACTTAATTTCTGTCAGTGGTCATCAGATGTTACACGGGGCTGGAGGATCGGCTAATTCCGGGAACCGATGGTTTGATAAAACTTTACAGGTGAGATTCTTTACAGTTTCTCACTTCTGCATATTAAGTGGATAGTATAGAAAAGTAATCAGACGGTACAAACATGAAATGTGATTTTAGATCTGCTTTGTTTGATACTTTGAGATAATCTTTCTTTGACGGTATTGGAATCACATCAAATTGTTTTTTTGTTTTCACCTAGAAAAAACTAAGATCATATGAACGGCACTCTTACAAAAGGGGGTGTAATGTATCGTTGTAATGCATTATATTGAGAATATGATATATGCAAAATATTTACCGATATCAAAAGGTTTCGACCCAGATCAGTGCGCGATATCTGCACAGGGTAGAATTTGTTGATACTTTTTACAGATGTATTAACCCGCATCGGCTAAATAAAAAATCTGAAACTGTCAAACCAATAGTATATTTTACCCAAAGTTTCCAATTTTAAAGATATTTTGGGAGGCAAAATATCTACTTATTGGACAGTGTAGATCCAAGATCAGACTGCTTGTTCTGTGCAGTCTGATCTTGATCTACGTTGTACGCAAAAGATCAACGAGTCGCGTTTAGTAGCCTAAGGGTTTAACCCCCTATCAAAGGATATGCCTCATATATTTAGCGATCTAAATGCAAATTGTTTGGTTAGTGAATGGGTGGGTAGATTGACAGACAAATAGAGAATAAGTTAGACACAAGATCTTGGAACCTCAAAATATTTGCACACAGTGAGTTAACAGAAATTGTTTGTGCTTATTGATAAAAAAAATATTGTGATTTTTGGTAGTTTGACAAAAGCAATTTGTTTTTCAATCGAACACTTTGAATAGATTATCGTTTCACTATTATATACCAATATATTTGAATGGAAGTATTTAACAAGAAATGTTTCAGACGTTGACATTCGAGAGTTTGGTCGGTTGATAGTAGTATAAATACACAAGTTTTTTTTACAATTTACAGTCATCTTATATTCATATTTGACAGTTTTTGTTGGACAGGATACTTGATAGTTACACGTTTTATGTATTAATATTTGACAGTTTATACAAAAGGCGGAAAGGGGTTCAGTTGACTCACCTATGGGCATACCAGGGCATCGTGTCCCCACCACACACACAACCATTTTCAATTATAATTCCCAACTTCTGTACTAATTCCCAATTTCTGTATCAAACATTTATGTTTGAATGGTTATTGTTTTGTTGAAATATTTGTCAAATATTTGCATTTACATTCAACAGTTTATAGTTGGTCAGAATGGATTCAGTGGACTGAACTTCGAGCATACAAAAGCTGATGCTTCTCCAATCATTTCCATAATGGATCATAGTTTGAATTTTATGTGAGTACAAGATTGAATACATGCACCTAGGACTAGACCAGAGACGGTTTCACGAAAGAACCTAAGTCTCTTATTCTACTCAACCCAACTAACGGTCCTGGGTTCTGACTTAAGTTGAATTCGTTACTTGAGATACATTTAATTAACACTGCAGACTGTAGTAGCGTTCTAAAATCCTGAGTTGACACTACTTTTCAGACACAACAAAGCAACATAAATGGAGTTAAGTCAATTAACAGACTTAAGTCCAGTATTTCGCTGAGTCTGAAACGTTCTGTCAACACATGGCTTGAAAACGTTACATAAGTCTACTAATGTTAGTAAAATGAGCCTGGAATAACAAACTCAACTTAAGTCGAAAGTCTGTTGGCAGATTTGAGTAAAATGAGAGAATTAAGTTTTTTTTCGTGAAACCGGTCCCAAGGAAGTATTTCATTAGTTAGATGGTAATAAGTTTTTCACTCAACCCTTAAAATTACAATCCTGAGTGTTGAAGACTCTGCGGAAAAGAGCTTTTGAAAATGTTGTTAGAAAAGCAGAAAATGCTGGCAGTTATCATTTTCTCCTTTTCATACAGTGTTTTCTAACCTTCCAAAGACAAATCTCACCACATTCAATTGATCATCAGCAAATACTTTCGATTTGGACAGATCTGAAATTTTGTCATTTGGTAAAGGGATAAACCTCATTGAATATTTGTCATTCGAACAATTCAATTGCGTACAAATAACAAAAGTTTGAATTATGATTTTATACAAAAATTACAACCACATAGACGGACCTTAAATATTAACCCATATCCACAGAGATCTCACATTCCTATATCCAAGGGAATGTGTTTGGTCCTGTATTGGAATCGGCCTGTCTGTCCATCGTCCTGAATTTATGCGTGGCATAATTATACTGTTACCCCTATCCATATGTATGTATGTATTTTCGGTAAACGGTGCTGTTCGTTTCTGGCCAATAACTTCCAGTGACATTTTCCGATTCTTAAATAATTTGGCACAAATGATCATTATTGATAGAGCACGTGACCCGTGCAACAACCGTGTCGTCTGCTCAAAGGTCAAGATCGCAGTTCAGGGGCATCTGTGTCGGGGACATATTTTACTTTATTTCAGAAACAAAGGGAATGACAACAAGCCAGCTATCGGGATTCCCAAAGTTAAACAGCTCCATTTTAAACTCACCCCAGATACAGAAAAGGCTTTGCGGACTGCAAGAGAAAATTGCGAAAGGTAATTTTTCTTTACAGACTATTAGAGAAAATTGTGAAAGGTAATTTTTCTGTGCAGGCTGCTAGAGAAAAATGCGAAAGCCTTCTTCCTCGAGATCGTTAAAATCCAGGACTGTGTGGTTGATAATTAAGTACCTGCTATCAAACCATGGAACAAAGAAGATATGAATCAGTGAAAAGGTCCAAAATTTGTGTAAAAAGACACAAAGAGAAACACGGTTATCCCAAAAATTGCTACTGCACAATGTCTGGAAATGGATCAATGAAAATACTGACTCTGAACAAAATTTATATGAGCTATACTCCGGTAAAAAGGGGCTTAATGCAATTCCGTAATACATGAAACCAAGCAAGTCATCAAATAATCATATATCCATAAAATCCATCTTGTCTAAAACCGACTGATTCATGAGGCACACTGGTCCCTTGACACAAAGAAAATTCACCAAAAGCAAAAAGTTTCGGGCCAGGTCAGCCTGCGTGGTCTGAGCAGGCTGACCTGGGTCGATACTTTTTGCAAGTGCATTAAGTCCCCTTTTCACAGAGCATGTCTCATATGTTATTTTTCTTATCATTACAGAATGGTTGATGACTTGGATCTAAATGTGTTCAGTTTTGACGAGTTTGGGAAAAACTTTCCAAAGTCGCAGAAACTTAGCCCTGACAGTTTTATACAGAATGCCATACAGCTAGCGTATTATAGGTATATATTTTATAGATAAGCCATGCTCTCTGAAAAGGGGGCTTAATGTATCTGCGAAAAGAATCGACCCAGGTCAGCCGATGCAGTGGCGCAGTCCGACCTGGGCAAAAAACTTTTCGCTGTTGGTATATTTTCCACGTGTCAAAGGACTATTCTACCTCATAGTTCTGTTGGTAATTAAAAATGTGGCTATTATGGCTTCATAATTATGTTTTGTCTTGCGTGGTATCATGCATGACGGAGATGCATCAAGCCCCGTTTTGCCAGTGCATGGCTCAAATATATATTCGCATTCACAAATATTCAGGTGATTCTTTGCTTGATTTTTTGTCAGAGGACAGAGCTTTAATCCTGTCCAAAATAAAAGCATTTGCATACGACAAATTAAATGTGATTTAACTTGTAAAACATGTTTGCGAAAGGATAGAAAACATTAGGAAATGGAGAAAATGCTGGTTATCAGCATTTTCTCTTTTTCCCACAAAGCATTTGAATGCTATTTTAGTCAAAGTCATTAGAATTTATGATTGTGTGGAGAAGTGTTAATGGAGTTGAAAACATCCTGGGAAGGTGTTACCAGCATTTTCCTTTTTTTTCTACGACAATATTTCAAAAGCCTTTTTTTTTCCCTTATGGTTTTGAAAACACAGGATTGCTTGATAAAGGTTTAACACAATACCGCCCCCCCCCTCTCGAAAAAAAAAAAAGAAAAAAAAAAAATAAATAAACCACACTCGTTTTAGAATTTTTAGAATCTGTGAAAAATGAGGGTAATCGACATAAATTAAAAAGTTCAATACATGAAGAAAGATTTTTTGTGAAAGAAGAATTTGGGGGCAGGACACCTGTCAATGTTGTCCTACACACCATCTACAACCAGCTCTTTACATTACAATCTTTCAAAGTTACTAGCTGCTTTCGCAATTTCCCTCCACAGACACAGTTAAAAACCATTTTCAGCGGCGAGAAAGGAATAAAACTAAATGCAATGGCATATATCAACCCTCATATAGGCATTACATGTAGATAATCCAGGGCCAAACTTGCAAACTTTAGATAATGGATAGTCTCTGAGCTAATTGGGCTGGACTAAAAACCTCGAAAACTATCATTAAATCTAAATCATTGTTTTCTCTTTAAAAAAAATAGGAATCATTTGCAGCCAGCCGCATCATATGAATCAGCGTCAGTTAGGATGTTCCAGTTAGGCAGAACAGATATAATTAGGTCATGTTCTATAGAAAGCCTGGAGTTCACTAAAGCTATGTTGGATGAGATAACACTACCAACAGTAAGAAGGCAGAGTTGTTGAGAAAAGCCGCACAAAGCCATAAAAACTACACAGATGATGTAAGTTACATTTTAACTCTGTATAAATCAACAAAATTTTAGATTTGTCCAAACTGAAAGCTTTTGCAGACGACATATTTAATGTGGTTCAGTTGATAAACTTTGTCTGTGAAAGGGAGAAAATATTGTGGGAAAAGAGAAAATGGTGGTTATCAGCATTTTCTCCATTTCCACAATACTTTCAAAAGCACTCTTCTGCAGGGTCGCTAAAACATTGGATTGTTTGGTAAAGGGTTCATTCTTTCAGTGCCAAAGTGCCAAATAGACATTTTGCCTCAGCCAACTGCATGACTAGTTTTGGAATGTACATAGACTTTTACATGGATCACAGAACAGAACAGAACAGATCAATTATTGCTTGAACTAAAACTACATAGTAGTTTATCGTTACATACAAAGTACAATTTAGCATATATGCAACAATGACATAATAAACTCAAGAAAAACTAGCGATTTTTAACATGGTTTATTTCATCTTAAATGCTGGGATTAAATTTAATTTGATTGATTCGCGGAAATAACACATGTTAGTTGCCTTATTCAAAAATTATATTAACCCTTAGCAGCCTAAGGGTTAATCTGTAAATAGAAAATTTGCTTAGTGGGCATATCAGCTTGTAAAAATACATTCAATATTCAAGGCTGTTTACAGCGAATTCTCAACGGAAAACAGGGCAGATTCAAGATCACACTTCATATTCAATGGTTTGTTTTTCAGGCTATATCGGGTAAAGGAATTGACAGACATTTACTGGGTTTAAAAATGACTGCCATTGAGAATAACATGGATCTTCCTGAACTGTTCATGGATCCAGCTTACTCTGTCAGTGGGACCTGGAAAATCGCAACCAGTCAGGTAATTGAACACAATACCACATGCCTACGTTGCGACATACTACTGTTCATTTTTTTGCAAGCAACTGCTTTTTCTTTTACAATGATTTTATAAGATTTGTCAATGAGGACATAAATGAAAAAAAAGTAAAACCCACTTTAATCAGTCACCAAGGAAAACAAACGTAACTTCGCTTCCAACCCTTTACCACACAACCCATAGATTGAAATACCCTGAACAAAAATGGTTTTGATCACATTCTGGGAGAGAAGAAATAATGCTGGATAAGATCAGTTTTCCTTTCCACAGTGTTTACTACCCTATCAAAGACAACCCTTATAATTTGAGCTACATTTAATGTGTCGTCTGCAAATGCTTTTAATTCGAACAAGTCTATTTTTTTTTTCGTGTGTAGAGTTATGTCAAGTGGCTGTTGAACACACTTTCATATTGAGAATTTTGACTGATGAATAAAGAAATGGAGATTCTGTATAATGATGATTGTTGGACAGAAGGGTGGGGGTAAGGCAGGTTTTCACTGTAACAGGGCTCTGTAGTTACCTACATGTAGATGGTGTGTAATCCAGGGCTGAGGAGATCGAATGTTAATTGGCTGAAACTCTTTTCGAGGAATGATGATAGTCATTGCAACAGGATTCATTCCTCTTTCAAATGTTTCGATGATATATGAATAGAACTTTTAAAAATGTTGTTAAACACAAAAGAACTAAAGTAAGAGTGTGAAATGTAGATGGTGTGCAATCAAGGGCTGAGGAGATGGAATGTCAAACGGGCGAAACTCTTTTCGAGGATTGATTATAGTCATTCCTCTCTCATCACTGCTCAGTGTTTCGATGATACATGTATATAAATGAGCCATGCTCTGTCAAAAGGGGGCTTAATGCGTCTGCGAAAAGTATTGACCTAGGTCAGCCTGCGCAGTCCGCGCAGGTTGACTTGGGCCGAACTTTTCGCTATTGGTCAATTTCCTGTATGTACAAGGACCAGTTTACCTCATGATACAGTGGGTTGTCAGACAAAATGGATTTTATGGATCCATGATGATGTGATGACTTGCTTGGTATCATGGATCACGGAGATGCATTAAATCTCCTTTAGCCAGAGCGTGGTTTATATATATGCTATAACTTTTATAACTTTTAAAAATGATGTTAAACACAAAAGGAACTAAAGTAAGAGTGTGCTAAATGTAACAATTAGCAAAATGTTATTATTTCATTACAGATCCCAGCTATGTGCGAATCAGTTCCATTTTTCGGGCCGGTCGTTCCAGACGGTTACAGCTTCTGCTACAATCCACAGGCTGACCGAATTCTGTTTGGGATTTCTTCGTTCAAGTCCTGTAAATCTACGCTTACGGCTGAAAAAATGTCAGAGCTCGTTGGAGCAAGCTTAAGAGACATGAAGGAAGTTCTAGCCGCAAGTTTCAAATCAAACTTGTAAAAGAGTACTTTATCTGTTTATGCTTCAGTGCATATTTCCACCTTAACTTCTTCACTATAAAATTGTGTACTAAGCGCGACTCACTGACCTTTTGCAGACAGTGTAGGTCAAGATCAGACTGCACAGAACGTGCAGTCTGATCTTGGATCTGCAATGTCTGATAGGGACATATTTTTCCTCCCACAATAAGTTTGAAGTAGCATTTTTCGGGTGTTTACTATCGGCTTGAAATGTTAACTTATTTAGCAGGATAAGGGTTAATTTTGCCATTTTATATGATGAAATGGGTGGTGGGTGTTTGGACGGATGGATAGGGTGGATGGATGGATGGATGGATGGATGGAGTTGGATCGGTTTGTCTAGATAGATATGGGTGTACAAACAGATGGGTTGAAAGGATGGATGTGTGATATGGAAGATGGGTTGATGAATTTATTTTTGGTCGGACGGCAGGGGGATGGCCTGATAGATAAGATGTACTTATGGATATCTTTATGTATAAATTGAATAGCAGTCGCAGATAGACAACTTATCTATATTTTTCTCATACATGTATTTATAGGCCTACCTGCTCATATATGCAAAGTGATTGATGTTTTGTTGAGAACCATTTTATTGCAGGTTAAGTGGACAAAGTGTGTAATTACAAAATAAGCCGTGCTCTGTGAAAAGGGGGCTTAATGCATCTGTAAACAGTATTGACTCCTGTCAGCCTGCGCAGTGCAAGCAGGCTGACATAGGTCGATACTGTTTGCTATTTGTCAATTTTCTACATGTGTACGAGCCATTCCACCTCGTATCTAGTCGATTTATAGGCTAAATGGATTCTATGGATCCATATATATTTGATGACTTGCTTGGTACAATGCATCACGGAGGTGTACTAAGCCCCCTTTTGCCATAGCACAGTTCAGATGTGTCTCAAATGCTAGGGTTTGTCTCACTGATGGTGGCGAAAATGGTCTGAAAAGGAGAAATGCTTGCAAAAATCGGATGCAGAAAAAAAAAAAAATGTACAAGTAGACCTCTTGTTACAAAGCTACAAGACCACCAATCTAAATATTACAGGTTTGATTCTCAGTGTTAGCTTGAGTTTTTGTTTATAAAACCAACGAGAGGTAAACTTGCAGATAACCCACTGGAAGCCTTCGAATTATCCGTACTTGAGGCTGGGCCTATCGAAAAGAATACTGTGTTTCAAATGAATAGTTTTGGTAGATCTTGAAATAGTGCTTGGGAAAAATGTTGAAGAGGTCAAACAAGTGTATACGTATGTACAAGGATTTGGGGGTGGGGGAGGGTATGGTGTTTTTAAAGCCCTTTAAAAACACTATTTCAGCTATATCCTGATGGCCTGCGCACCTGTCCATGCTTTCCTGGTGTTTCTTATACAACTACTTTGCGCACTAGTCACTGGCTGATTTCCAACAATACCATCACCAGACCAATTTTTGGCTTAGACAGAAGAATGAATCCTGTCGCAACATCCGCATAATTTCTGTCAGCAGATATACCAACACGTTTAATGCAATCGTTATTGCATTGTTTGTTTACGTATTTACGTTATCTTAGTGTCTGTTGACCAGTTGCGCAAAAAAAAAAAGTTTTCTTGCATCATGATTTGAAGTTCAAACGCGTTCCGGATTTTACTGGTTTTCAAAGGTTTCCCTAGCCTGGTCCCGTTGGTGTGTTTGATATGATACGGTGCGTGTTTATGAACTGTAATACGAATACTGAAAGGGTTGGTAAAATCTATTTTTTTTCTCCCAACTTAGTCACGGTTTCCGACACAAGATCTTTGGGGAAAATCATGTTCTTAGTTTAAACTATGCATAGTTCAAGAAGACATGATGGTGTTAGAGGCATAAAATCACGATCTTTCTTCAAAATTGTTTATACAGTACTTCATTTATATAGAAGTATACTTAAACATACATTCCTTTGGACGAATCAAATGTAGATTCACTATAATTAAATACAGCTACAGTGGACTGACAAGTTACCGGCCACCATAAATTAAGTCGTATTTTAAGGTGGTCGGTAACTGTCAGTCAACGGTAGATGTATCATAGTGAATCTGGAGTGTTTCGCCAAATAAAATGTATGTGGTTTTTTTTTTTTTTGTATCGTGTCCGTTCTCCTTGCCATTGGTTAATCATTAATACGACTGACTTCTGCTTATACTTGTGTTACGTTAACATGTTTCCGCACATGTACAACTTTTAGGCTCCATTTCAATAAACTGCATAAAGTTACGCAAATTATTTAGGATTGTACACGCACTCACACGATTCCTGCTTTACCATGAGGCATGAGTTGCACACAGTTACGAAAATATTTACTCAAATTGTTGAGTTATGCAGCTAAGTGATAATTGTTTTCAGACTTGATGCTTGCTTAACTAAACTGCGTACCCAAATTTTGTGTATACGCAGCTTGTGAAAAGCAGCCCTGGATTATTGTAAAAAAAAAAGAAGAATTGCTTGATTACTGTAATTTTAATTTTTCCCCTCATTTTCCCCAGAGTATTATGAATATGTGTTTGTTAATTTGCACGCAGCTATCCCTTGTTGCATTAATTACCCCATCTTGGCAGCTTTGTGCACATAATTGGTTGAATTCTCCAGCTGCATGGATACAATTGTTGCGATCATCACCCGTAAATCAGACCTCTCTCAAGGCAGTGTGTCCACAAGAGTTGTGCAAGTAATGCTCAACGTTTCAAATGAGGGGTTTAAATACAACACTAAACCATTTGTGCCATACTTTGTGAAAAGGGAGCTTATTGCATATGCAAAAAGTATCAACCAAGGTCAACCTGCGCAGTCCGCGCAGGCCGACCTGGACCGAAACTCTTTGCCAGTGGTCAATTTTCTGCGTGTCATAGTACCAAATTACCTCATGATTCATCTAGTTGTAAGACGAAAAAGGACTTTGCGGATCAATAGTCATATGATGACTTGCTTGGCATAATTTATCACGGAGATATAAAGCCTTCTTTTGCCACAGCGCGGCTCATTTCCAATACTGGCCTTTTTCACACCGTCACTAGACCGGGGTATGTATTTTCCCAAGAATCAAATTATTTTTCTGGCTTGTTGAGAAAGAGCGTCAGTGGGTCAGTCTTTCAACCTCAAATACGAGTCATGCTCTGTGAAAAGCGGGCTTAATACCTCTGCGAAAAGTATCGACCTAGGTCAGCCTGTGCAGTCCGCGCAGGCTGATCTGGGCCGAAACTTTTCGCTATTGGTCAATTTTCTGCATGTCGAAGGACCAGTCTACCCCATGATTAGATCGTTTGTTTAAAAAATCGCGGCTACTATGGATCCATAATTATGTGATGGCTTGCTTGGTATCATACATCGCCGAGATGCATTATGCCCGCTTTTGCCAGAACATGGCTCATATGATAGAGCGTCACTCTGGAAAAAAAAAAAAGGGTGAGGGTTGATGCATCTTCGTAATGCAGTAAACGAAGCAAGCCATTGCATAATATCGATCCATCCTGTCTAATCATGAGTGAAAGCGGTTCTTCGACATGCAGAAAATATAACGGCAAATGGTTTCGATCTAGATCCGCATGCGAGGACTTGTCACAACGAGGACCCGGAAGTGCATGAAAAAGTGCTACTTGCTGGCGTGACAATACAATTGAGCCTTGCTCTAGCAAAAGGGGGCTTCATGTATATCCGTGACGCATCATACCAAGCAAGACATCGCATTGTTAGGGATCCAAAAAATCCATTATTTCTAACAGTCAACTCTATCATAAGGTGGATTGGTCCTTCGACATACGGCTGACCTGGGTCGATACTTTTCGCAGATGCATTAAGCTCCCTGTTCACAGAGCATGGCTTAATTACAACTTCGATAAGCTCAAACGGCTTCGGTGGTAAAGTGTGAGTCTTGAAAACGTGAACCCTCGGACCATTTGAGGGTGTTGGTTCGATCCCCATGGCTGGCCACATAAAAATATTTAAAAGTCTTTTGGATGGAAAATTAAACCTAGGTCAAGAGTGACAGTGCTATACACAAAGCACATAAAATAAACAGGCGCATCGTAGGATGGTTTTCGTCCTGAATCTTGAACTATCCCCTGTAACGTAACAAACAGTCTTCCTTGGATGTCACCCATATGAGCAACCGGTGGCGATGATAAATAAACGACCATAACGGATAAAATTCCAATTTCTTTAAACAAGTATTTAGATTTATGGTCTATATACAATAACATAATATATAATTTATATACAATGAGTGCCATTATTATAAGAAATCAAAATAAAACTTATTTAACTTTGTGTTGTTGATCTTCTTGTTGTTGGTGTTTTTTGTTGTTATTGTTTTGCTTGATCCAATACTGCCCGTTTATGTTTGAAGACTGCTTATTGTCCAGTTATAATATATGTACATGTACGTGTATATAAAAAATCTTGACGGTTGGAAGAGATCTAGATTAAAATGCACAGATATGCAGTTTGATCCGGGCCATGTCGAACCAGAAATAGTAAAGTTCTGTGTTGTATGAATAATTATTGCATAGAATGTACGTTTCCGGGCCGTTATAAGCATATACATGTATTAACGGGAAAAAACCGGGCGGTAACGTAAGAAAACGTGTATTAATAAGTACAATCACACGCCGTAAATGCACAGCTTTGTACTTTCAATATCCTCGACCCAAGCCTACCTTGTAAACAATGTACGCCGGACGCTGTTCTTGTCACACATCTCAGACTCCAAGCAATAAAGCTGTAGGAACTTGTGTTATATCAGATCCTTATCGTGACTTGTCTCTGATGATTTTAGTACACCACAAACAAAATCTTACCCAGTATCTCAGTATTATCGAGATCTGAGCAAAGAAAATCAATCGTGATGCACTCTACATCCCACCCACTTTCTCGGAACGTGGTCGGCAATTCCTTCGCTTAATATATCCCTTTGACGTCTTTCAGTTACAGAAATTTCATATCCACCCATTCATCCTAGTTGCAGTCGATCCAACACTGTGCAAGTTAATCCCACAAAGTCCTCTGTGTATAAAATATCATTAGAAGTGAATTACAGCGAGAGATCGAAACAGTGCCTTTGGATTATCGCGGCCCTTCACTACGCGTAACAAAAATTCCATCGTCGGATTCAGGTTTTAACCGGTATAAGTCAAGTATATTTCAAGTCAGTTTCTTTGCATTTCCATGGAAATAGTTTTTGCTTTCGACCTAAAAAAACGTGAATTAACCCTATATTTCAATCAACTTAAATAAAAACATAATTGAACCGCGCTATTACAAAAGGGTGATTGATGCAAATCTGTGTTGGATTATACCAAGCAAGTCATCATATAATTATGGATCCATAAAATTTACTTTCTCTGACGGCTGGGTGAATCATGAGGTAGACTAGTCTTTTGACATGTAGCAAAGTGACAAAGAGACAAAAGTTTCGACCCAGGTCAGTCTGCGCAGACTGCGTAGGCCTACCTGGGTTGGTACTTTGTGTAGATACATTAAACCCCCTTTTCACAGAGCATGGGTCATATATTTCTACACCCATTTGTGAAAGAGTACAATAGTTAATGCTATTTCAGTGTATAACTTCTGAAAACGTTTGACAGCAGATAACATCAAAAGGTCAATGTAAAATCGTAGTAACAATCATTATCTTCATTCATAAACCCATTACTTCGAACATACTATTTTATGTGCTTCTGTAGTTTAAAGCTTTTGAAAACACTGTGGCAGAAAATTCCATTAATTCATACATGAACCCATTACTTGGAAAATACTACTTTATGTGCTTCTGTATTTTAAAGCTTTTGAAAACACTGTTGCAGAAAATTCCATTTCTTCTAAAGGTAAATATAAAAACATATTATCTTGTGATTGTCATTTCCTAAACTAATATTGTTTGCATGTTAAGAAAATTGTGACAAAAGTTAGTATTTCATTTAAAGATTACCATGTAAACATAACAAATATTTTTTTTTTTTACACCCATTACTCTGACAATAATATTTTATGCTGCGGTAGTTTAAATGTACTGAAAACGTCTTAGTTAGAAAATAACACAGAAGCGAATGAATTATTATAACGATTATTTATGAACCATTATTGATATGAAAAGACAATTTATGCTTTTGCAATTTAGAATTTTGAAAAAAACATTGTGGTTGAAAGTAGCATTACTTTTAAAGGTTAAAGACACAGGAACAATGGGAGTGTTAAATGCATTTAGATTTAAACCATAGCATTTTCAAAGTATGAAGATTACAATCTGCACGGTTGGTTCAAGTGTAAGTCGGTTGCAGAAAATGAAACTTAAAACCTGGTAATAAGTAAACAAAAGATAGAGCGACCTGGCAACCTTTAACCTAGTTTTAGGTAAAACAACGACCATTGTCGTCTTTACGATATTTTTCATACTTTTAAATGATGCGATTTAAATTAAAATGCATTTTAACATCAACATGTATTGTTCACTTTTGGCCGCTATTGTGTCTTACAAAAAAAAAAAAATCGTCTTTATCTATGAAGCGATTGCATTGTGCAAATACCCATTTTTATGCTCCTGTAATTTAAAACGTTGAAGTCATTGTGAGAGAAGATGAAATATTAGATCCAAAATAATTGAGAAACATAATATCTAGTAAGTCTTATTAGACCCATTCATACTTCAGCATGCTAAAGCTGTCCAGGTAGTTGAAGGCTTTGAAAACATGATAAAAAAGATACCACTCCAAACAACTAGCGATCGACAGAGGTTCAATGAAATGACCTTTACATACATATGAGCCAGAATCTGTGAAAAGGGGCTTAATGCATGTGCAAAAAGAATCGATTAAGCTCATCCTGCGCAGTCTGCGCAGGCCGACCTGAATCGGGTGTTTGCGTTTTGTAAATTTTCGGCATGTTCAGGGACCAGTGTACCTCATGATTCAGTCGGTTGTTAGACAAAATGGATTACTTGGATCGATAATTATGTGATGACTTGCTTGGTATTCTGCAGCACGGAGAGGCATTTAACCCCCTTTTGCCAGAACGTGGCTCAAACACAAAACATTGATTTTCTACAACGTATTTTTTTTTTTTTTTTTTTTTTAATTGAAAGCAGTCAAAAGAAACTTTGATATTCTTAAAACAGTAGCCTAATCTTTATGTGCTATAATTCTGTAAAAAATATTTCTGGCCATATTGGATGAAATATATACTGCTCAAAAAAATTAAAGGATCACTTTTTGTCAATGGTACTGTCGTATAAGTTTTTACTATGGAAGTTTAAAATGTATTATAGCAACATGACACATGTATAGTCTCGAACTCCACGTGAAAATTGGGGTCTTTCCAACTCGTTTTGCACGTGAAAATCAGTTCTGGAGAAAATGGGCCTATAAAAGGCCTGCATGTTGCTTCTCTTCCCCTTGCCTCTTTTGATTAATGTTAAGGAAACCGTATTGGTATGGCGTTTCTGTGGTTTCTTGTTGCTATTGGAATGTTGTTGTCGTCATGTGGAGCAGCTCGACGTTATTTACAGCAGACGGACGTCGTCAGGGCCGTTCAGATGCTGGAAGACGGACTGTCGCAACATCAAGTTGCTCGTGTCCTTGGTGTGTCCCAAAGCGTTGTCTCGCGGTTGTGGCAGTGTTACCTGGAAACAGGCAGCTTCACCAGACGCCCTGGTCCAGGTCGACCACGTTGTACAACGAATGCAGACGACCGTTACATCCGGTTGATGGTTCTTCGGAATCGCCCGAGCACCGCTACAAGGCTCCAGGCAGAGTTCCAACACGCTACGGGAAGAAGAATTTCTACCCAAACGATACGTAATCGATTGCACGTTGGCGGTATGCATGCTAGGCGACCGGCAGTAGGCCCAATTTTAACGCATGCGCACCGTGCTGTGAGGCTTGAATTCGTTCAAAACCACATTGACTGGAATATGGCTCAGTGGGCGCCTGTTCTGTTTACTAATGAGAGCAGATTCCATATTTCATCATGTGACAGACGTTTGCGCGTGTGGAGACGCCGAGGGGAGAGGTACGCGGACTGTACATTTGTTGAGCACGATAGGTTTGGTGGTGGGTCAGTCATGGTGTGGGGAGGGATATGTTTAGAGGGTCGCACGGAACTTTATGTGCTAAACAGGGAAACTTTAACGGCTATTCGTTATAGAGATGAAATCTTAGACCCTATTGTAAGACCATTTGCAGGTGCTGTCGGTGAAAATTTTGTTTCAATGCATGATAAGGTCTCCGGACTTGAATCCTATTGAGCATGTGCGGGATTACTTGTACAGAAGGATTTCTCACCAAAATCAACGGCATTTAACTCTGGAGGCACTTACGCAGTCATTACTTCGTGAGTGGGAAGCCTTACCCCAAGCAACAATTGCTAACTTCATCAGGAGTATGCCAAACAGATGCTAGGAGTGTCGCAACAGAGGCGGAGGACAGACACATTATTAACGTTCATTCAGCACAAATGCAACGGACTGTTATTCGATTCCATCAGTCTTTTGTTTCGACATTATGGTGTTGTGTTCGTCACTGAAAAGCTGTAATGCCTGATAAAACATTTTTTTTCTATTGTGTAAAGTTGTTATTCGTGTTCATTATCATGCAGAAATGATTTTATCAAAAGCTGAAATGAATTAGAACTGCAAGTACAATCCTAAAGCAGCCCGACTATCCATAAAACTAAGTGATCCCTTAATTTTTTTTTTTTGAGCCGTGTAGTAGTAGATTTTCATATTCCATACATTAAAATAAAGAACTTTATCCTCAATAATGTTAAAAGTTTCAAGTCTAGATATAGGACATACAGTCGGAGGTCCTTGAATCGTTACAGGCCTTGGGTTGTTTTGTTTTTGTTTCTCACATTTTATTTTACACATTTCCATGGAATTGTACTATGCTAAGACAATCTCTCCCGAGTACGAATCAAGTAAGTAACGGGTGGTCCCGGGAATGACGTCAATTGAATGGATCCCAGCGTTGAGTTACCTCAAGCGAGTAAAGCCGGAACCGAGTGCTTTCTTGTTCGACATCTTGTGATTATCAGACGTGTGAGGTACGAAGAAGAGAGACATCCGTGGAAATCTGGACTGAGACTATCCATCTAGCTTTCAGGTGTGGCAGACCTGAAGCTAAAAGGTAAGTGTCCAAGATTTACCACATTGGCGTTGTCGGCACTAACCTGATACGCATATTTTTGGGAAAATCTGACCACCGACATTCGGCGTGCTTGAATTCCAGGGGGAATTTTCGGGTCCACTCCGTTTGATTCATAAGTGCGATCTCTTGTCCCAAAAGCATATCGGGTGTTCGGCGATAAGCATTTGTTCAGGAATCCCTATAATTACGCAGTAGCTACTGGAAGACTTTGTGGATAAGTCGAGTGAAAAGTTCGCTGTCTGTCGTGTCGTAGGTACCCAGAATAGCTGTTCGGGATTAAAATGCCTAAAATCACTTATCCATCGTCGAAATTGACACATTCTTAAGGGAAATTTGGCTTTGCACAGTAAGTTCATTTTCCACCTTTAAAAAATAGCGGAAAATTTGGACATTTCCGCCCTGCGCGAAATTTATGCGTACTAGTTTCGGCTGTCAAGAATTAAGTAAATACTGAAAACACTTCTCTAGCTTATTACCAAAGATTGAGTTCAAAAACAGTGTGGTGAATCTTCATCAGTGAGTTCTCTTTTTGGCATTAGATAACTTTGGTTATCTTTATCAACCCAGGTTATTTTCTCCCTCAAATATTTAATTTTTTTACCTCCCTCGAAAATCATAAATTGCTTTCCAATAAATAGCACTCTTTAACTATTCCTCATTCATTGTAAAAAAAAAAAAGTTTTTTTTTGTCGTCTGCTATTTCAAATCAAAGCACTGAAAGTACTGGTTGTGGCCCATTTCATACTTAATGGTTTCTGTTCCTTTTTATTCATTCCATTTCAATTCTGGCATTTATTGAATTAGGGCGAAATAAGAAAACATTGGGGAAGCTTTTATGATTATTCATAAATTATATACCTTTATTGTCAATTAATTAACACTAATCATGGATAGGGATCCGCCTCAACCGAGATCCAAGATTAAGATTAATTACTGTCTACCTCACGACTTAGTCGGTTTGGAAGGCGTAGGTAAACGCACTGCGCACAGTATTATAGACTCACGCGACAAGTGTGGCAACCTTACTGAAGAAATATTCAGAAATTTGAATATTAAAAATGCGGATTCCCTAATTCCATACTTAGACTTTACACCCTATGAGGAGGCAACGGAGGCTTCTTCTTGTCCTGGGGTGGATACCAATTATACAAGGAGGGAGGAGGAAAGGATTGAAGATCAGGACTGGTACTGGCAAAGAGAAGCTTGTACAGATGGTCCACGCCAGGCTGGAAGGCCAGTGCCTGAATCATTTGGTGATTTTGGTGGTTTTGGAACATTTGAAAGGGAGCGACCAAGGCACATGCCAAGGTCTTACTGGAATGAACAACCACCTGACCACTATGATTTAGGGCCACGTCAATTCAATTATAATCGAGATTATAAATTGGACTGGCATCAAGCCCCTAGAAGACGAGATAATTTCAGGCGAGATTGGAACGTGAGGAGTCAAAATGTGTCCGTTCCCAGGAATATATCGTTTGACGGTAAAGGGGACTGGCAAGCTTTTGCGACTAAATTCGAAATGTTTGCAGAAGGACAGCGTTGGTCATCTAGAGAGAAACGTACCAATCTCTGCTGGTGTCTAGAGGGAACGGCAAGTGAATTTTTCACAAAACTGCTAAAAAGAGTCCCAGATATAAGTTTCGAAGACATCATGGACCGAATGGAGAGAAGATTTGATGTCAGAGATCTGCCCGAAACAACTCAAATATTGTTTGCATATGCAACCCAAGGTCCAAAGGAGAGTGTGGTTGAATGGGCTGATAGAGTAGTCCAGTTGGCAATGGGAGCTTTTCAAGATATGTCTGAAGGCCAGATTTATAAACAAGCTATCCTGAGATTTTGCCAAGGGTGTTCAGACAAAGAAGCAGGCAATTATGCTCTAACCTGTAGGCCAATTTCCATGGAGGAGGCATTGGACAAGGTTCAGTGGTTTCAACACACTGATAGAATCATCTATGGGAAAACCAGAAAAGAAATTCGGTATGTTAAATGTGACGATTACATGGACAGACTGGATTCAGATGATTATTGGGTGCGAGCAGCCAGGACAACCACCAGACCACCCAAAGACGAGGCAAACAAGTCTGTGTCTTTTAAGCAGCCTGATCTGGTTGAAGCAAGAATAAGTAAAGTAGAAAAAGGCTTGGAAGATCTCACCAAACAGGTCGCTGAGCTAACTACCTGCATGAGAGGAATACAAGCGTCATTGTCAAACCGCAGGTCAAGACAAAGATCAGTATCTCCAACATCCAATAAGGGTGGCTCATGTTACCAATGTGGTGAAAAGGGACATTTCATTAAAGATTGTCCTAATTCTTCCAAAGTTTCAGAGATTGTTGATGATGAAGATTTAAACTCTTCGGGGTCGGAACTGTAGGCCGATATTCGACCAAGATGGATACAGGCCTAATGACAGAGGATGTGACTGAAATGTGCGAAGCATTTAGTCACCTGTATGAAAACTCTAAGGACACCGAATCTTCAACTGCCTACAAGAGCGTGGCAGAAGATGGCATAATAAAGGGCACGGCTGATGTCGAGTCCTGTTACACAATGACAAAACCTGAAGCACAGGCAGAAAGAGAGAAAAAGCAGGCCCTGAGCCGAACAGAAGATATCTATGAAGAAGGATGTATTACAATTTTCCAGTTAAGATCACCCTCAATGATCCAAGTAAATGTTACCCTTGAGGGCAAAGAATTGAAGGCGGTTGTAGACACAGGGGCTCAAATTACGATTATCTCAGACCGAATCTTCAAAAAGATGAAATGGTCAGGCCCTCTTATAAAAGCAGCTGTTCTTCAGTTGGCAGGGAGACAACTCAAGATTGAGAGCTCAATAGTAGGTCCCATGAAGATCAAACTAGAGGCGCTTGAGCGCCTGTATCGCTCCACAGGCCTGATATTTCTATAATGGCGAAAAGAAGTTTTTAACAATTACCATTCAATCCTGCATTTTAGCTCACTGAAGAAAAAAGGTATGGAAAAAACTTGTGAGAAAAGAAGAAAAAAACGGTAACCAGCATTTTCTTAGTTTCCCACAATGATTTCTATCCTTTTTTTATATATGTCTTACTAATTTGAAGATATGTTGTCTGCAACAGGTCCTTTCACAAACCATTTTGGGTGGGGAAACATCAACATATAGAAAATATGTCTTTCTCAGGGTCGTTAAAAGTTGTGATTGTGTGGTAAAGGGGTAATCTAAAAGAACAGCTAGGAGGGCAAATGAATGAATGTTATAGCAATATAGATCAACTTACATCAATACACCAGATAGAATGAAATATGCTGGCATACAATGAACACCTAATCCCTAATAATCAACTTTTCACAGTCACAGTTAGAATGTCTTCTGTGGCAAACAACACAAAATGGACTACAAATGCATTTACATAAATCAAATATCCTGCTCCAGGGCACAGATTAATTCTGGTATACTGAAGTTGCGGGATCAGTTTGACTGGATAACATTAATGCCTTATCACAAATGTAAAGCCCTGTCCCACTTTGTACCAGGTCACCAGGATTTACACCCCTTCTGTCCACTCTGCATTTACTCATTAGTAGGTCAACAAACCTTTACCAGAACTAATAAAAGTGCAGAGGTTCTCTTGTTCTATATCGAAAGGACTATAAAGTACCTACAACATGGGGGTTTTGTTATTAAAATACTTTTTCTTTTTTATCTTGGCATGGTTACTCAGGCTTAGTAATAAGGCAAAATTGAAAAGCTCAAGTTGTGAAAGGTGCTCAAGCTTTTATCTTATTTATGGCCAGTGATATTTTATTACTTGTACTAACTAATAGCATATCATTGGAGTAAATTGTGATCTTAATACCAAGGAAAATGTGTGGGCTTAAATAGGACAGCCCTGACTAGGTCAAGTCAATCCAATTTTCTTCCTTTTTCTTTGTTAGTCAATAAAACTAACACAATAAATAGTTTTGGAGAAGAACATTTTTTTTTGAAATATAAGCCTTGTCTATAAAAAAATGTGTTTTTAGGTGTATCATTTTTTTAAAAGGAATTTGGTATACAACCACCATAGAAACAATTTGGCAGACAACCACCATAGGAACTTACCTGCAAAACAACAATGAAATCCAATAAATAGTTTTAGAGAAGAAATTTTTCAAAGATTTTACTTTATACCATAAAAGGAAAATGAGTCTCCCATAAAAGCCATGTTTTTTGACAGATCATTTTTTTTAAAGGAATTCTGTAAACCTCTATCTAAGGAACATTCCTGCAAAATAATAATGCTATCCAAATAGCGGTTTGGGAGGAGAAGATTTTTAAAGGTTTTTTACTTTGGTTGCCATGGCAACCAGAATTCTTCATGGAACACAATTATTTGAAGGAATTTGAAAGAGGACCACCAAAGGAACATTCCTGTGAAATTTGGTAAAAATCCGGTCAATAGTTTCTGAGGAGAAGTTTTTTAAAGAAAAAGTTTACGGACGCACGCACGGACGAACGGACGGACGGACGGACGCACGACGGACACAACGCCATGACAATAGCTCGCTGGCCTTCGGCCAGTGGAGCTAACTAGGGGGAAAGGTCTACGAAGAAGAAGTGTATGTAGCTCCCATAGAAGACGAGATGTTGCTGGGGCTGAACTTTTTGATGAAAAATCATATAGATATTATCCTGACAGAGGGCACTGGTTATCTCAAAGTTGACGGGGCGGAAGTTGAATGCTTGACAAAAAAGAATAACAAAAATCCCGTAGTATCCCGGGTATTTGTAGAAAAAAGAACTGTGGTACCCCCAAACACTGCAATGTTTGTTAGGTGCAGAACAGAGGGACAACCAGATAACTGCATGTTTGAACCAAGTCCGAGCAAAAGGGCCTTAATTCCACGATCTCTGTACCAACAACAAGAGGATCCAAAAATTTGTGTTTTGAATGTGTCAAACAGAAATATTATTCTAAAACGCAATCAGTCAGTGGGCGAGGCGCACGAAGTTTCTGTTGTTCAAGCTCGTCAGCATCTGAAAGTGACAAAGGTGAGTCAATCGCGGAACAAATCCGACAGTACAAGACCAGAAATACCCGCATATCTTCAAGAAATGGTTACTAAATCAAAGAAAAACTTGAACCCGTCAGAAGTTACTGAACTTGAGGACTTGATTCTGGAGTTCCAAAACGTGTTTGCCAAGGATGAGTATGATCTAGGCAATTTCACGGAAATAGAGCATCAAATTGAAACAGGAGACGCTAAACCGGTAAAGCAAAGAATGCGAAAAACACCCCTTGGATTTGCGGAGGAAGAAAAAGCTCATTTGGATAAAATGCTGAAGGGGAAGGTAATTCAACCCTCAAAATCTGAACGGGCATCGGCACCTGTCCTGATTCGAAAGAGGGATGGCTCTGTCCGTTGGTGTGTTGACTACAGGGATTTGAACAAGGTAACAGAGAAAGATCCATTTCCACTACCATTGGTAGAAGACTTTATTGATACACTATCAAGTAATGTCTACTCGAAACTGGACGCAAACTCTGCCTACTGGCAAGTAAGAATAAAGGCACAAGACCGAAAGAAGACCGCATTCATCACTAAATATGGATTATTTGAGTTCATTCGGATGCCTTTTGGGTTGTGTAATGTCCCGGCCACGTTCTGCTGAATAATGAATTTAGTTCTCCATGGTTTGAACTGGGATGTCGTCCTGGCTTTCTTAGATGATATTTTAGTCATGGGGAGTACCTTTAAAGATCATCAGGGCTGTGATGGTGCGATTCAGGGAATATGGGCTCCGGATGAAGCCGAAGAAATGCATTCTGTTCCAAGAGCAAGTGGAATTTATTGGACGAACAGTGAGCAGGCATAGGCTAGCTCTTACTGCCGAAAATATTGAAGCGGTTCTAAGATGGCCACAACCTTGTAATACACGAGATGTTGAAAGATTCCTAGGGTTAGTGAACTACCACAGGCTCTTTCTGAAAGATCTGGCGCGGGTAGCAGTACCCTTGTACAATCTGACAGGAAGGAACAAATTCTGTTGGGAGCAAGAGCAAGAATATGCTTTTAATGAAATCAAAAGATTGATGACGTTAGCTCCGATGCTAGGATTACCAAACAGCCATGACCCTCTCATCCTTGATACAGATGCATCAGACTTTGCTATCGGGGCAGAGCTCATTCAAGTTCAAGATGAAATAGAAAAAATTATAGCCTACGGTAGTTTGGCTCTGTCTCACGAACAGAGAAGATACTGCACCACAAGAAAAGAGCTTCTTGCCGTGATACGGTTCACACGGCAATACAGGCACTATCTTCTGGGTCGGAGATTCACCATTAGAACCGATCATCACAGTTTGATTTGGCTGTTGAACTTTAAAGAGCCTCAGGGGCAACTTGCACGGTGGCTGGAAGAACTGAGCAAGTACAACATGGCAATTAAGCATAGGTCGGGCAAGAAGCACCTAAATGCAGATGCACTTTCTAGGAGACCTGAGGAAGTAACCTGTACCAATTACCGTCTTGGGTTTCGACTAGAAGATCTTCCGTGCAAAGGATGCACATACTGCCAAAAAGCTCACAAAAATTGGTCTGAATTTTCTGAAGAGCTAGACTATGTTGTGCCACCAGTGAAGTGAAAGACCAGTCTGCATCTGCAGACATACCAAGTTCCAGGTGGAAAATTACGAGTTTCCCGTTTGACCCGGGGATGTAAACAAGCATAGCAAAATGGCTGTGGAGGTTAAGGCTCCAGTAGGGTTTTGCAGTGTGAACAAGGTACAGCAAGGCCACTCTAACGACGCTATGGACAAACTGTCGGAATTGACGAAGACAGATCCTGATTTTACATTAGTGATCAACTGGTTGACCAGAGGAATTATTCCTGAGGAGGGAACTCTTTTCATATCCAGCCCAAGTGCCAAGTATTACTGGATTCACAAAGATGAGATTAAGCTGGTTGATGGGGTTCTTTGGAGGAGTATACCGGAGAGGGAAGTGGCCGTTATAATTGTGCCCAGGAAATTACAGGAAACAATCGTTCAAGAGTACCATGATACTCCTTTAGCGGGCCACCAGGGGATTGACAGGACCAGAGCTAGGATCAAGTGCAAATATTATTGGCATGGGATGTCGAAACAAATCAAAGAATATGTCAACTCATGCCCCACATGCAATAAGCACAAGAAACCGTTAAAAACTGCGTGTAGTCCTTTGACCTCCTACCAGGCAGGTGCACCAATGGAAAGGGTACATCTTGATTTTCTAGGCCCTTTACCAAAAACCATCAAAGGCAATGAATAGGTCTTAACGATGGTTGACCAGTTCACTAAGTGGGTAAAAAGTGTCCCATTACCATCCCGGATGGCTGAAGAAACTGCAAGGGCAGCGGTAAATGAATTCTTTTC
Source organism: Tridacna gigas (assembly GCA_945859785.2). Lineage (NCBI taxonomy): Eukaryota > Metazoa > Mollusca > Bivalvia > Cardiida > Cardiidae > Tridacna > Tridacna gigas. Next base: position 15,908,546 of record OX244028.2, read on the forward strand.
CAGATTTGGTTTTCCGTTTACTATTCATACAGATCAGGGAAGGAACTTCGAAAGCCAGCTCTTCAGATCAGTTTGTGAGGTTCTAGGTATCCACAAGACTAGGACTACAGCATATCGGCCTTCAGCAAACGGTCAAGTGGAGCGGTATAACTGTTCCTTAATGGATGCTGTTAGATGTTTTACCAAGAAGAATTCACAATGGGATGAACATTTTGCTCTTATTACAGGGGCATTAAGGGCATCAGTAAACCGGCACACAGGGTTTAACTTCAAATAAAATGATGCTAGGAAGAAAGGTAAATATTCCCGTAGGCTTGATGTTTCCTCTGTATAAAGAGAAAAAAGACTCTGAAACACGGAAGGAATATGCGGCTAAACTTTCCAGTACACTGGAAAAAGCCCACGAAGTGGCCCGGGAGAATCTAAAGAGTGCACAGAAAAGAATGAAGAAATCTTATGACCTCCGCCAGCTTGTTCACAATTACGAAGTAGGGGATGTGGTCTATCTGTTAGAAAAAGCAGTCAGTAAGGGGAAATGCAGAAAATTATGTCCGCCATGGAAAGGTCCAGGGATGATTATCGAGAAACTTTCAGAGTCCATGTTCAGTGTCAAGATTGGTAATGCTGTCAGTGTTGTCAATCATGACAGGTTGAAGAAATGTAGAGACAGAGATTTGCCAGAATGGATTAAACGCTTGAAAGAAAGTCCTGAAGCAATCCAGAACGCTCTAAAGAGTGCAAAGGGGCACAATAAGGCCCAATATTGCTTGTGCAGAAAACCGGATGATGGCAAAATCATGATACAATGTGACGAGTGCCTGGAATGGTATAACGGGGCATGTGTAGGTATCAGTCGTAAGGCAGCAGAAAGGTTGGAGGATTATCTCTGTCCCAATTGTGAGGCGGACCCCCAATTTAAATGAACCCATACTAAAATAAGTCCTTCCTTTTCAGGAATGGCAGAGGAATGGAGCAGAGTAGAGTCCCGGCAGGAGCAGGACGTGAGAGCCGCTTCGAGACGAGGACAACTAAAGAACGCCAAGGATCTGATCCGATTTCTATCCATGGCTAATAACCTAACATCGGAGGCGGTGCTTGCGGCATTAGAAGGCCAATACATTTTGGCAAAGGAGAGAAAATACTGGAAATGGATCGCAGACTTGAGAAATTATGCAGAGTTCTTGCTCAGTCCTGCCGCGATCGATAAACATTTCCCGATGCCGGGGGGCAGCCGTCGACCTCGTCCAAGTAAAAGGAAAACGACTCTCACTGAAGATAGGGATGATCGTGGAATTGTAAGGGATGTTAGACTGCAACCAGAGGAAACCCCTACAGTCCGATCTGAGGCAGGACAAGAGATTCTACCTTACATTTTAGTAGATCCCAAGGTCTAGAGGTCTAGAGGCAGTGACAATGGTGATAACCGATCAAGAGGAAGAATGGAGAAGACAGAAAAATAGGTCACATACTAGAGGCCCAACAGATAACAGCTCTACAGGGACTGATGCAGGGAACACATATCATGATAGAAAGAGGCCTGTCCCTAGTAAGGGTTGTTGTGGACCAACAGTTGCCAGGCATTATAAGTCTAGTGACTTTTCCAGGCAAATTCCAAGGTCTCGAAGAATACATCAGGAAAGTCATCTTCCAAGACAAGAACCACGGTCTCTGGAGAAGGGATCACGGAAATAGCTATGGAAAGGGCCGACCGGATAGTCACTCTGGGTCGGAAAAGGAAGTCCACCGATATTAAACTACCAACCATGCCCTGCGCTAAAAAGATCAAGCGGAACAAATGCCCTTTCTCAGACTGCAATGCAGAGGCACGAAGGCTGAAGCGACATGTGGATGGCTTATTTTATAAAACCGGGGGGAATGTAGTATGCTAAGACAATCTCTCCCGAGTACGAATCAAGTAAGTACCGGGTGGTCCCGGAAATGACGTCAATTGATTGGATTCCAGCGTTGAGTTACCTCAAGCGAGTAAAGCCGGAACCGAGCGCTTTCTTGTTCGACATCTTGTGGTTATCAGACGTGTGAGATACGAAGAAGAGAGACATCCATGGAAATCTGGACTGAGACTATCCATTTAGCTTTCAGGTGTGGCAGACCTGAAGCTAAAAGGTAAGTGTCCAAGATTTACCATAGAATTTTTACTCGTAAAATATGTCTTTTTTTTGCAATATTTCTTTCACTGCAACTGTCAAACGATGAATAATGTCCACGGCCCAATTGTGATATTTCGAAAATTCTTGTAATTGTTAGTTTTCATATCAACGTGTCGTATATGCAAAGAAAGGAAATTGTTGACAAAGTTTATAAAATGATAGTAGACTAATATTTTAGAATGAATAAACTTAAGGCCTATAAGCCAGTTAAATGGACTTCATTCTCTTTTTTTTCTGTTTAGTACATTATGTCTGCATTGAAAATGATGCTTATAGACTAATACTTGTTTTTAGAAGGTTATTTTTCTCTTTTTGCAGCTAAATCCAATACATATGAAGCACGAGTACCGGCTGTACTCACCTCGCAGGATGATAAATGCATTCAGATTAATAAATCAACAACATTAGTCTGCCAGAAAAGGTTCCATTATATGCGATGTAGCAGACACTACCTTAAGAGGCAGGATACTTGGAAAAGTAAAAATGCGGATACAGCAGTATTTGGAAAAACTTCAATTTTAGATTGTTATGAAGAGGCCACACTAGTAAAGTATTTCAAGACCATGGCATCATACGGATATGGAAACACGAGGCAAGAATGTAACATTGCAAGTGATTATGCTGTTCATCTGGGAAAACGTACAGTAAATACACTGTTTACAATGAAATAGATGAGAGGTTTCCTGAAACGTTGGCCAGATGGAAAAGTTCTAAAACCTACGGGATTGGAACATGTAAGAGCCAAGACGGCATCAAAAGAAATTGTAGCAGAGTATTTCATTAACCTAAAAGATGCATTGGTTAAACATGACTAATTAGATCACCCACGCTTGATATATACTGTAGATGAAAAGGGAATATCTATATATAATAATAATTTTGTCCGCAGGCCATAACATTAGGTAGTGGTGGTACAATCGCTGTCATAGAAGGGGGAAGTGCATGTGGAGTTGCCATCCGACCCTTTTTGTATTTCCTTGGAAAATGAAGAGACAAGAATAATTAGATGGTGGTTCTTGTGGAGCCAATGCTACTGTTAGCGAAAGTGGGTGGTCCAATGAAGTAATCTTCAGGGATTACTTGGAGAATCACTTTTTAAAGTTCATACCAGAGCGTGACAACCAGATGCTTCTTCCTCTAGATGCGCATCGGTCTCACATTTTTGTAGACTTAACTAAATGGGCTATCCTGAAAGGAATAATCATATTCGTTTTACCTGCACATACAAGTAATATTCTTCAACCCATTGCCTGTTACGACCCATTTGAATGAATATACAATGTCAGCTGCCATAAACTTATCCGTGAGTCTTCGTCAACCATTACTCGATACAACATATGCAAGATAGCTTGTAAGGTGTATTCTACAGCTCTTTGTGCAGAAAATATCCAGGTCGGTTCTAGACGTACTGGTATATTCCCACTCAATCCTGATGCTGTCCCAGGAGAATACTTATAACCAGTGGAGTATTTCAAAGTCAACCAAGTCTTCAGGATAGCCAAGAAACTGTAGAAGGTGGAATTATTGCTTCTTCAGGTTCACTACCAATAGATGAAAAAAAAAGACCATATTGACAATATTTATCTACCTGGTAAGTTTTATGAAGAGTGTGTTAAAAAAAAAACCTTACATTTCAACCAGATAGGGCTTTTTTTGTGTGTAATATAAAGTGGATGATAGAAAATATAGCAAAATGATTCTATTTTTGAGGTAAGCAAAGTTTTGTTTCATAAGTTTATTGATAAGAGTTTCGGAATCGGGCCAAAGTCTTAGGGTACTGACTCAAGGACCTCCGATGATATTCGTAATTTTCTTTCTATCCGTAAATATCGCCCCTTTTTGATCATCAGATCGTGGTTTGAGCATTTAAAAGCAGCGTTTTCTTTTACACATGCGATATATCTAAGATAGAGCAATGATCAGGATTTAAGCTTGATTTGAAGTGTTTATAGTGATCTGATTTTCGGTTTACTTAATCTGATCAAAGTACTGAAAGTACTAATAGAAGATGATAATAGAAATTTACTAGCTAATAGTTTTTAACAGTGGATTGTTTCAAAAAAGATTCATTCATCTGACGGTTGATGACGTGTTTTCCAAGATTGATAGCATTATTGAATGATTATATCGCGAATCAAACCATTCTGCACGCGATTGTAAGTGTTATGAAAGTGGTTTGGTTGTAATAACCATTGTTGGTGGTGTTTTTCAAGGGTTTGGGGTGTTCTGGAGGTGTTTCTCTTACCTGTTCATCTGTGATGTAGACTTTATTAACTAAGCCATGTAATGAAGACTTTATTAACTAGGCCATGCCAATGCTGCAAAACGAGGCCAACTGCAAATCTAGGGATAATTATACTATATTTAACTCATTGTTCATTGTTTGTGTAATTAGCTTGAACACTTTTTTAACCGCATGTTATATTTAAATATCAAATGACACAGACGCGTCTGTTCATTGATCTATGAGGGTCTATTTTTCTTGAAACAGAGGAATGGTTCGTCGACGCAGGATTTCAGTTAAACGGTTGATATAAGAAGGTGAGACCTGAAAGGTCATCACCTTCTAAAAGCCATTTCTGAGTACACTTATCTTAAATAGTCTTTGACTTTCGTGTTCTCCTTTCACAATTGCCTTTCGACCAGTTTGTTACCAACTGCAACACATTTTAGCAGTGTTACACGACTACTAGGATGGTGTCTTGCGAGTCATTGCAGAGTTGCAAACAGTCACAGCTGATCACACTAAATTTTTAACATGTTCAAAATTCTGGAGCGACTGCATGCGATCGTAATACTCGCACATGGGCACAGTAACAGTCGTTGGAGTGTAGCACAACGCTGAAAACAATTGCAAGACGGGACGCACGAGCTTGCCAAACTTTGGTATTGTAATTGATCGCCTAGATGTCGCGCAATACTCTTATGTGTTGTTAGGATTTCTAGCTAGCAGACGTTCGTTCGGTTGCATTTGGAATGCGACTGATAGGCTGTTATTCGTACATTTGCATCGTGGAACACTGCACTACCGTTGTACGACCACAAAAGACTATGCGACCATTTTAGAGAGAAAGTTATGTCAGTAGCTGAATTAGTCTCAAGCCCTTTTTGAAGTAAGCTGCAAGCTGCTGTGCTTTTTTTTTCTCCTTTTTGGAAGACATTTCGTTCCAGAATTCAGTGTTGATCTGTCACTCACAGGTAAACGGATGATCGAGCATATGTGCCTTTGTCTTGTAACGGTCGCTCACACTCGCTCTCGTTGAACGAGAGCTGTTGCATTTATGAAAGCTGTTTGCGAGCCATCGCGAGAGCAGCCTTTTTAAAGTCGACCGTGGGACCAAATTATCGCAATTAGTCGCGCTCCAATCGTGAATTGCCAACGTCGCAATCAACCTGTCTATATCCTGTAGATTTTAAAGTCCAGAATTCATGTATATATGTATTTGCATTTTCATTTTGGACAGTTTGAATCGGGATCAGACTGTACAAAAGGTTCGATCTGATCTTTGATCTTAACTAGCCAACATGAAGGATTGTACTCTAGCGAGTTAACCCCTTTACATGTTATATCTGTAGATTCTTAAAGCTCATATGTATGTGTATATGTATTGTTATTGTCATTACGAACAGTCATCGAGGATGCCAATGGGATGAATCAACCCGTATACACAGTAGCTTATTGCTACCCTTAAACCCAGAATGTATGTGTATGTTTATCCTTGTCAATGCGGTCAGTTTAGACCGGGATCAGACAGCACAAAATTTACAAAATGCGCAGTCTGATCTTGGATCTTTACTGTCCCTTACTATAATGGGTGACACTTAAGTGAATCAGCCTCTCTACATGGTAATTTACAAGTATATCCCGTAGATTCTCAAAACCCATAACGTCTATGTGCATATATAGTAATACTAAGTCATTTGCATCGTTAAAGTATCAAAGCTCAGTTTGTTTGATGTTGCTAGCTGACTAGAGCAGGATCAGACAGTGCAACATGATACATCCAGAGATACATCCATATTCTTGTCAGCCAGATTTTAAGTCATTTCATATGTATTTTATTAAGCTATAACCAGTCTTGTGACTTTATGCTAAGTGTTGCATAAGTTACGATGGACAGAAAATGCATTTCATTTTCTGAAGGCCTTCCAAGAAATCACAGTAGTGACTTTTTCTGTCTTAAATCGAAGATTTCCGATAGGTGTGTTTGTCCCATACACTGTATATATCGGTATCTTTTCTATGTTTATACAGCTGAGTAATTCTGAAACCATCGAAAAGTCGAAAAGTTCAAAAGTCGAAATTAGCCGATTAAAACTTCCACTTTTCTAGTTAGGACTGATTATCACTAGTGTTTGTTTATCAGCACCGAATAATGTTGGAGCCGGTGTAGGGGTAAAAATAAACTGGTACCCGTTGTATCTCCCGTAGCCGTCCGATAGACCATAAAATAAAGATCGATAACAGGCTGCCAGTTTAGGGTGAAAATTCCTGTGTCACCGGTCCCGCGGCCAAATTATCCTACGAAAAATTAGTCCTAACTAGAAAAGTGGAAGTTTTAATCGGCTAATTGCGACTTTTCGACTTTTCTAGGTCGAAAAGTGGAAGTTTTATTGACAATTGTCATGTGAAAAACTTCCACTTTTCTACTTTTCGACCTAGCAGTTTAACGCGAAAAGTTGAAGTTAGTACTTCCTAATTTCTACTTTTCTAGACAAACATGAGGTCGAAAAGTCGAAAGTTTTTTGACAATTGTCAGGTCAAAAACTTCAACTTTTCGAGGTAACTTTTTTGCTAGAAAAGTGGAAGTTAGTGTTCCTAATTTCTACTTTTCGAGTTCCTCGTAGATCGAAAATTGGATGGCGGAAACAGGATTCCGTATGTCTGTATGTGGCAATCCTGAGCACACGTCGTAATCGAGACCTGTCAATTAGCAAGCTATCCTTGCGGTCTGTGGGTCCTGCTTAACGTGATACGGTTATACGCGACACATCAAAATGAGCTGTGACGCCACAATGACGTCTACCAGGTTCACTTGTCTTTAACACTTATAAAACGGGTTTATAAATGATTAAAATCGGGTAAAATATCGTTGTGTACGTCGTCTGGCGATGTTGTGCTTGATTTTGATACCTATCGGGTAATTCATATTTTCCGAAACGTCATTTATTTAGTTTAGTCGTGCAACCTGACTTAAACACTACTGACTCCATATGTTTAGGTTAAATACAGGACTCATACCCAAATAAAAGAAAAAGACACATACATGTGAAAAAAAATGTGAGGCGGCAACGCCGCGGCTAAACCAATGATGTCGATTATAAGTGGGACTCGATACATACGATACATACGTTATATTGCCGCCTCACATTTTTTTCACATGTATGTGTCTTTTTCTTTTATTTGGGTATGAGTCCTGTATTTAACCTAAACATATGTAGTCAGTAGTGTTTAAGTCAGGTTGCATGACTAAACTTAATAAATGACGTTACGGAAAATATGAATTACCAGATAGGTATCAAAATCAAGCACAACATCGCCAGACGACGTACACAACGATATTTTACCCGATTTTAATCATTTATAAACCCGTTTTGAATATGTATGATTTCAAAGTATGTATCGTTTCTTTTGGAGGTCAGTATATCATAGAAATTACATTAATAAATTGTAGGAAAATAAGATATTTCACTGAATAATGCAAGTGACGATAACGAAAAACAAACAAAAAAAAAAACAAAAAAACAAAAAAAAAAAACAAAAAAACAAAAAAAAAAACCAAAAAAAACCAAAAAAAAACAAAAAAAAAAAAAATTTCTAAATGATATGGAACATATTTTCGAAAAAGAGGCAATTGCGTGATGGCTTCTTTTCAATCAATGTTTCCCAAACCTGTCTACTACAGGAATGAGAACGTCGCACTTTAATGGTAAAAGATGTACTTGCTGTATAGAAATATTATTTCTCAAGAAATTAATTGTTTATGCTTTAAATAATCACTTATTGTACGCAAATGCTGCCTGCTGTATCAAGCTGTCTTAACATCTCATATCACTGTATTTGGTATCTACCTTTGCTTATACATGAACACGATACTCTAGCCAACGACGACAGGTATTAGAGAGAAATTCTTGCGACTTTTCAAAATTCGGACATCTAAGTTGGCAATGCTGCTGCTGAGGATATCATAAATTACAGTAATACATTGTAGGACAAGAATATTTGTCGCTGAATAATGCAAGTGACGATAACGAAAAAAATTCTGAAATAAAAAAAAAATCTTTGTCTAAATGACATGGAACATACTTTCGAAAACGAGGCAGTCGCGTGATTTGGTCTCTAACAATGTCGGGAAAGGATGGAAAACCTAACATATAGTTTGCATGAATATTCCGAATGTTCGTAATGCGAGTACCAGTGTGAAAGGCTTCGTGCTTATAGTAAAGGCGCCAGCGTAAGTTTTTTCCTTTCTTGCGGCCTAGTTTGTTAGTTGGTTGGTTAGCCAGTCAGTTAATTGGTTATTTTACCGGTTCTTTGTCATATAAATTGATTGTGTTTTCCGTATATGTGTAGATGTCATGAATCGTCTAAATGCTAGAAGTTAGGGCCAGGACCAATTTTGAGGTTCCTTGTTTAATTCTTATAGTTAAATAAGGCTGATGCGTCAGTAAATATAAAAATGTATATTGTCAGTCTTGAGGACGTATGCCACAGTTTTTCCTGCTCACCAGTTTGCGTATGTTTCCTTTTTGTATGCTCTATAAAATTACACTGGGTTAGTTTGACATAGAAATAGTATATTTGTATATGTAATATATTGGTTGCATTTTAACTAATTGGAAATCACCGATTCTGAAGGAAAGTCGGAGATCTATAAATGGCTGCGATGGCAAATCATGCCAAAATAGACGTTAATCATAATGGGATATGTAATTAATTATGCCAATGAGTCTTTTTAAATTTAACTGTAAAATTAAAAAAAAAATCCGACCACTGAATCTGTCTAGCGCCTTTATTCTTTCGATTAATCCTTTTCACCATTGGCAAACATCACATTTTTCAGAATAATCCTTTATTTGAGTCGTATTTTTATTTCAAGAACTTTTTAGGTGTGAAATTAAAGCTTTTTTCCCGTAATTTTAGCAAGGGTTATCCTCCGAGAAGAAATGTATAATTGTACTTTGCTCCGCAATTTATTAATTTATTTTAATTCTTCTTTTTATTCCGCATACATTATATTACCATTTGAGCAAAAATGAAAACTAAAAATCTGTCCGTAGGAAAACACTGTGGCATATGTCATTAATAGAACAAAAACCAACCTGAATTGTTCATTGTTGACGTCACTTTGAAGACATTTAGTACTGGTAGACAAAATCAAATTTGGCAAATATTCATCAAGCATAATATCAATCTTATTTCTATTCTAAATTCGGAGACACTATTTCATTCTGGCTCAGAAATTGCGTTCCTTTGAAATTTCGAATATTCTTGCAAACAAGGGTTAGAATGAAGTTCAAGATGGCAAGTCAATACGGTCGTTGTCACACAAAAGGTTGTTCTTCAAAGTCATGGTTTAAATGACCGTTTCCCTCGAGTATATTAACCCTTTACTAAACAATTCCATGTTTAAAAGACCATGGAAATAATAATAATAATGATAATAATAACAAAAGGGAAAAGATTTTGAAAGCATTGCTGGAAAAGCATTTTCTCCATTTTTCCACAATGCTTTATACCCTGTCAAAGATAAATCCAATCATTTGATCTTTATTCATTTGTTCGTATGCAAATTAAGAGTTAAGGGCTGTCTACTGTAGGCATACCAAAAGTCGCTTTTTATTACATTTCTTACTTTTATACAGATTTCAAATCAGAAGTTTTTGTCCTTGGCGTCATTTTAATGGCTTTTACAACGTGACGGCCTTATATGTTCTTTTCATGCCTAACATGCGCGTTGAAATTGTCAATGGCTTCAGCACACATTCCAGTTCTATAAACAGTGAAAATATGAGAGGTTTGTTTACAGCAATCCATGTACAGCTGAGCCTAATATGTGCCCAATTTGTAAGCAGGGACTGACCAATAGGTCAAGTGGTAGAGTGTAGGACTCGTAAACGTCATGTCTCTGACCACATGAGGGTGTAGGTTTGAGTCCCACGGCTGGTCATCGAACATTAATGATAGGCTTTCGGATGAGACTTTAAAGTGAAGTCCTGTGTGACGGTGCTATACATCGAGCACGTCAAAGAACCATGCGTAATTTAGAATAGGTTTCGTCCTGTATCCTGCACTATCTCATGTAAGAAAACTAACAGTCTTTTGGGTGCGTCGCCCTATGGGTAACCGGCGGCGACGATAAATAAACGAAAGTCAACCAAGCAGAAACCCAGAAACTGAGCATGACAATGACAAGAAATCCTTCTTTTCGGACGCCCAAGTCGATAACTCAAGAAACTGCATTTCTCGAATATCGGAAAATAAGCGCTATTAGAATTAAAAAAGGACCAATCGTTTGATCGGTAACTCGTTTTGAAAGTGACACGGCTATCAACCTTTAACTAAATTTAATCATTAAAACTTAGACTGCTCAGTAGATAGAATGCATATTTTTCAGTCTGTAGAAAGCCAAGTTGCAATTTCAGGACTGTTTTCTCCGCAACGTCCTTCACGTTTAGCCAACTTTAGGCAACACGCCTTGACCTACTTTGTCAGAATAAGCAAAAAACAAAAGAAGTTTTCATCACGACCTGAAAAGGTAGTATGTAACACAATATTTGCGATTTGGATATTCCTGTTTCAACCAGCCGTTCATCTACATCGTACAATTGTTGATTACATGTATTTTCTTATTTGTTTTGACGGGAAACGACAGGTATAAGAACTTGTTAGCACACCTGTCTTTTTGTCTTTTGGGACACTTTACTTAAGTTCCAAGTACATGTACCTCTCTCTTTTTTCTTAGGTAAACACTACAAAAGAAATCCAAATTGTATCAGTGTATTTGTTGTTTGTGCAATATCTCAGAAGGTGAATTTAATACCTTATATTTATCATTTATATGTAAGGCCTACATAGTATTTCAAAGTCATTTGATAAACTCAATTCTTTTGTATGATTAGCGAACTGTCCATACCATCGCTATCTTAACACTTATAAGTGATTGAAATTATAGATAAGTAGAATTGTGTCCAAATCATACGAATATCTTGAGTTTATAGTGCTTTTATCAAGTTATTGGCTCTTGCAAGATGACTGGCTGAATAGAGTCAGATTTGCACAGCATGAAATAAAGGTAAAGTCCGTTTATTATATAATTCTCACATGTCACACATATCACTCCAGTATGATATAAATATCAGGTTTTCATCACACAGAGCGAAACAAAAAAGTAAATAATGTAGACTAATATATTCAAAAGATAACGGACGGAAAGCAGAAATGTACAACTGATAAAGTTGAAAAAGACCATACCGCCCTCATTATTGGTGGATTTTTCGGTCAATCACAACTTAATGATTACACATCTGTGTATAAAATATGAATCCAAATAAACTAATATCTTTAAAGGTAACGATCAGAAAGCAACGCTGTAAAACAAAAAGATTAAAAAGGGTCATAACTCTGTAAATGGTGGATTTTTCCCATTAATCAAACTTCTTTTATGGTGAAATAGTTGTTTATTAAATAAATATATTTAAAAGAACGGGGACCATTTTATCTCGTACATTCGGGACGTATACGATGTGCGAGACGAAAAGAAATACTTATGTACAGCGTTGATACTATATGACCTTCAAAGAAAATGACTGGGTCATAAGAACAACAACATTACATGGACTATGGTACTGCAGTAGAACGCATGAATGTCCAGCCTCATTACATTCAAAACAAAACAAAGAAAGAAATCAATTGCCGTGCCTCTAGTGTTTGTTCGATATTATTGATTGTTTTTCCTGTCAAAGCCGTTTCTTTCAAAAGGAGCTTGTACGGACTGCGTGATGCTGAATCTTTACCGTCGGCTACCTGCTAAACCATGGAAAATATGTCTTTACGTGCAGAAACAAGTGCATGTAAATTAAAACTGTATAAACTATTTGGGGAAAAGAGGCATTATGCTAATAATGATAAGCACTTCTAATATCACAATATTGCTCGATTTAGTTTGTGTAACTATATTCCAAACTTTAATGAATAAAAGTTGACCTTCAAAAAATTGAGTAATAATAATTAGTTGGTTAACTGTTTTCTAATATTTACCAGGTTTTATACATTTCATAAACTAATTAAAGTAAAAGAAAAACAGAAAATTCACGCTTTGTTAAATCTTAAATTTCACCTTAAAGGGAATAGATAGCACAATTAAGATCGATCAATATACATTCAAATAGATTGCATTGAAAAATACATATATAAATCAATAGGTATGGTACTTGAAACAAACATTAAAGAGGGTAGGAAATTGGAACGTTTCGAAAGATTGTCAACTGTTCCCATTTCATAAAGGCTCTCTTCGCTAATCCCCCTCCACGACGGAAGTTATAAATCTCTTTTAGAATATAATGTCTATGTATTCAGGTGACCTCATATCCTTTTCCTAATTCACATACTGCCACCATCACCATCATAATCATCTCTCTCTCTCCCCCTCCTGTTCTCTTTTATCTCACGCGCATTCGAGGGATTGTCAACCATTTCATAAAAGTCTTCTGCACAAATATCCCTATGGCAGTAGCTATGAATATCTACTAGAATACATCTGTCTATATATTCACGTGCTTTCCTTTTTTTAGAGCTATGCTAACAATTCGCGGAAATTCTCTTGCGGCCCGTCAATGATGTCACCTAAAAATTCCTTCAATCAGCATCATGAACATTTTCAAAACAACATTTTCTCTCAAAAGATTTACAAGATCATCAATGTTAGAATGTTCGTAGGTCTTATAAAATGAACTTATTCTTATCCTGATTTCGAGATTGTTTTCCGATTTAAATTTGTTTTAAAATTCATCAACATATTGCTGCAATTACTACATAGGAAAGTGCCTAAAACCATTCAAGCGTATCAGTAGCATCTGGCAACGATTCTGGTTGCAGATCTTTATCTTTCATCATCTGCATTTCGGCATGCATTTCAAGACTACGGGCCTTCTGCTATAGCGTGTGCTTGTCAGGCCCTATCAAACGTGTCTGACGCCTACTTGTCCTTTGGAGGCCACTTTCCCTTTGAGCCATACAGTTTGGACTGTGCGAACGTCTTGAAGTCCTCTGAAGATAAAAGCTCCATCTCTAAAGTAAAACAAGTTGTGCACTGGATATTACATATTTTGTGGTAAAGTTTTCTAAGTCAATTTTCAAAATGACACAAGACCTAGCTTGGTCGGTTAATGTACCTTGTTAAATCAAACAATCTTATTTTAGAGACCATCTGTTGAAAGCAACACCGTATTCTCAAAGCCTCTAATTCTAGATACTTTACTCTATCTCCTAGGATCCACGCCCTTCACATTCTGGTCCCACCACCATTATCCCTTTTTTTTCCTTTTCTTCTCTTTTTTATCTCACGCGCATTCGAGGGATTGTCAACCATTTCACAAAAGTCTTCTGCACTAATATCCCGCCGATAGCAGCTATAAATATCTTTTAGAATACATCTATCTATATATTCACGTGCCCTCCTTTCCTCTTTTAGAGCTACTGCTAACAATTCCGAGAAATACTCTTCCGGTCCGTCGATTACGTCACGTAAAAATTCAGTCCAATCAGGATCGCCATCGAAAATTTTTAAAACAATTTTTTCCCGAACTAAATTTACAAGACCGTCCATGTCAGCATGCTCGTAAGTCTTGTGAAATGAACTAATTCTTATCGTGATTCTAAGATTTTTTCCTGACGATTTAAATTTATCTTTAAGTTCTATTAACTTACTGCTGCACTTTTTACAAGGGGAATTGCTTAAAACCATTTCAAGTGTATAAGTCGCATATGGCAACGATTCTGGTTTCAGATCTTTATCTTTCATCATCTTCATTTCGGCATGCATTTTAAGACTACGGGCCCTCTGCCATAGCGTGTGCTTGTCTGGCCCTATCAAACGATAGAATAAAATAGTCTCTGACGGCCATGTGTGCTTTGGAGGCCTCTTTCCCTTTGCAGTATACATTTTGGAGTGTGCGAACGTCTTGAAGTCCTCTAAAGATAAAAGGTCCATCTGTAAAGTAAAAACAAGTTTTGCATTGGATATTATAATATATTTTGTGGTAAAGTTTTCTAAGTCGAGTTTCAAAAATGACACAAGACCTAGCTTGGTCGGTCAATGTACCTTATTAAATCAAACGATCTTATTTAGGAGACCACCTGTTGAAGCAACATCAAGTCCACAATGCCTCCTATTTTCTACCTCTAGATCCTGTCTATAAATCCTTTTCAAAACAACTAGGGCGCTCTCTTGCTCTTCTGGACTCTTCGTAGATTTGTGGACAGTATTTATTCAAGCTCAGACTCATCGACCGCTCAGTCTGATCTTGAATCTGCTCTATGAATATACGTAGCTTCCAACAGTGAAGATGTAGACATCAATTACTGTCGCAGACATTGTCATCTTATTTCCATCTTGACAGACAGAAAGGCAGACAGGAAGCAACCCAGTCAACTAGCCAGCCAGCCAGCCAGACAGACAGACAAACAGACAGATAGTTAGAATTATCATGAGTGAATTAAAAAATTGCTAGAAGGGCCATTTTTCATTCGTCGTCTTTCTTTAATATGGACAAGTATGAAAAGAATTGAAGCTGTCTTTAGTACACTAAGTCGATAACGAACAAGTCAAATTAATTCAGGGGTTCTAAATAAAAGTAATAGGCTACACCTAGATCACTTCTGCCAATACAAGAATGATCTTTTTTGTTTTTCACTGCTATGGGCGAAATCATTACCCTATGCGCACGACATAAATCAAGATCAGACAGCACAAAACGCGCAGCCTGTTCTAAGGTCTACCCAGTCCACCTCTTCTTTCGTAAATGAGTCAAAAATCTCTATTTTCCAAGGTATGACAAGTACCAATAGATCTAGGACAAAATAAAGTTTATGAAGGAAAGATCTAATAATACATGTGCAGTCGAATGAAAGAAAGTCGCGTAATATTTCAGGGGCGTGTTAAACAACAGTTTTTATTTTCGAACATTCCCTAAATTTCAGAGTAACACAATTCCGATTGCCTAAACCAAATGCTTCAGCCAATCAGAAATAGTTTTACTTTCTGAATTTAGAATTAGACCAAGAATGTAAATTAGAATGTTTAGTGAATACGGTCCGTTCAATTTACATACCAGTCTGAATATATATTTGTATACATATATCCAAACTGAACATTCATTCTAATAGTGTAACATACAATACAAATATCTTAAATAGTCCGGCATGCAAAAAATGTTTTGAATAAGAGTTTTCCCATCCTTTAGCCCTATTTATCTATTTGATTTCAGGATTACTGTGCATCTTTAATCTGTAATATAAGATCAGACTGCAAAAAATAAAATTTAATCTTTCTTACAACTCCTTTGGTTGGACAAGGTCAATCAATTACAGAACGACAGGTGTTAACAAAGGAATGCACAGGAGCAGGTCGATGTATGCACATGGACAGATCTTTCTTTCCAAAGAAAGACCTGTCCTTAGAGAATGACCTGTCTATGTGCATTAGAAGACATGGGACCATAAAGAGTATAGGCACTTTTGCGACCTTGAGTATGATCCAAAAGTTGTTGATCAGTGGGAAAATTGTGTCTATATGCATATGTAGATAGATATTTTTTTGTGATCCAATTTGTTGATCAATCTAGCAATTTTTCAATACTGTCTTAAAAGATCATTGTAGTGAATTTTATCACATCCTATTCAAAATTTATATCATTATACATTAACAAAAAACCGTGAGACGAATACTGAAAATACCTGCTCTTGTGTATTCTTGTCAGACTTGTCGTTCTGTAATTGATAGACCTGGTCCCGTGCTCATAAAACTTTCTTGAGCACAATCTCATGCTCAGAGAGTGGTTTCTTGCTCAAAGCTGAGTCCGAGTCAGAATGTTTTGCTTATAAAGAATCCTGAGCTTGAGATCGTACTCACCTGAGCATGAAACTCAAACTCTCTTGAGTGTGGTCTGAACCAGACTCAAGAGAGTTTGCCCTGTCTTGTATTCCGTGATATTTAAAGCCGCCGCATACCTTCGCCTCTTTAGAAGACGGATTCAGTGTGAAAGCAGGCAAAAACCGCGCTGTTTTGAAGATCGAAGTTACCCCTTTGGGGTTTCGTACGGTACAGAATTTGAACGATATCGGTTTGGAATAGGGGACGGCATAGTTTTATTATTGGCTTGCTCAAAACTGGCGCACCTGCGATTTATAAAGAAAAATATGTCCCTCCTAAAATGTATCAACGCTTCTAGTTGGATTGCTCAGAGGAATTTAGCGACCGGTGCAATTCATGATTCGTGCCGAGGACAGTTTGAATAGGCCTATTTGGTAGAACGACGGCAGAACAGTGTATACGAAGAAAAGAGGTGTTGGTTTAAATGTTTTGCCAACAGATTTATCGTTTTCGCCATCGAAATCGAAGCTAGAAAAACAGACCAGGTGTTCTTCCAGTTAATGCTGTAATTTAGTTGGAATTTTCAAAACAAAAGCTCGACAGAATTCTATTTTTAAACGGAAGTTGATTGGTTGTCACATAATCAATAGAATAGAATAGTATATATTTATTTCTGCAATAATGGGCCCTCTCGGGCATACAATCAACAACATAAATGTAACAATATTTTGATTTAGATGATTAGAATACAAATATTCACACAAAACATATTCATCAAATTACGACATGTATATTTATGAATTATTATATTATATATCTGAAAACATAAGCACCTGGTTTGAAATATTTGGGGCCACCGTCAGCTCAACAGAACTTGATCTAAATATTTTGAAGTACTTATTGAAAAGTAGCTTAAACAAGCAAGAACGCATTTTCTTAGTTAACTTGACAAATAACATCAACAGACCTAATGTTGTAATTCCTCTTATCAAAACAGTGATAAACAAAAGAAGCTACCATATGAAGGATATTTAAATCTTCTTGAACAAGAAGCCATTGAAATTTCTGTTGATCGTTTAACCGAGAAAACATTGCATTAAGATCTTTTAAATGCTATCAATGCTATTAAGGCTGGTGGCTACTTCTGTTATCAATATATTTTAAGGAGGGTGGCTCCTTATCTTAGAAAGTACCACCGAAGTTAGTGTATGCATTGATTTATATGTAGTTAAAACTGCTAAAATCCTCCATGATGTTTCCCCCCAAATCACTTTTTTTGCTGAGGGCTAGAATTCATTTTTTTTTTTGCAGGATCCGGCAAACTAGCTGGATCGGCATAAGCATCAGCTATCAACATCATCCGATTAGAACATGCTATTTTTTTGTGCAGGACGATTCGACCCAATGCAAACAGTGGAGAAGATTTCGAGATACGGTCTTACTTTTGCCCATTTACGTACATTTCCTTGTTTGTTTTTAGCCTGGGCTTGGCTTGCCAAGACCAAGGCTATAGTAATCATATACCAAAATTTCAACCCCATCCACATGATCCGAGCAGTTTCGGAAAACCCGAGTAAAAGTGAAAAGTACCGCTTGCAATGCATCTCACTACGCTGAAAGAAACGACCCCCAAAAATGATAAAAATATTTGGGTTTGAGCATCAAAGTTAGGTTTAAGTTCACAAAGAACTGTGAGAGATGCGCGATGTATATCTAACGAAAGTATTTGACTAAGAATTTTAAGCCCCAATGATCTTATTCACAAGTGGAAATTAGTGCGCTGTAACACTGAAGAAACATTGGCAAATCCTTAGATGTAGTTACGGAATCGGCCGACTAGTAACGAGTGATGTTGCCGAGCAATACTCGGAATCTTTCATCTTTCCTATCTTTAGACACAATGTGCATCACAAAACGCAGATGATGTGCTCTTTCCCTAAAACAGCGGAACATTTCAAAAACTCGGTAAGATTTATTTTCGCAAAATTACTGTGCTTCTCGTATCTAGAAGTATGAATATGTTTTGATTGGCCCAGTATGTACGATGCCTTATTTCTTCTTGTCAGAGTTGTCCCGATATCCTATGACATCTCGGACCATGACAATTTCGACCCATTTTGGCCATTACAAACTCGGCACACAAAATCGAATATGTAACGTTACACAGGCTATAAAACTTTGTAATATGAGCCATGGAAAACCAGTTAAGAAGACCTAAATGGCGAGCGTGTTATATCAAAGATCAGACTTCCCATTAAGTGCCATCTGATCTTGATTTTTGATCTCCTCCGCTATTTATCGATAATAAATTGCTTGACCTGAGATTAGCATCAGGTGGTAGGCGTTTTATATCGAAGATCAGATTTGTTACTCGGTGCAACTGATTTTATTATATGTTATGGTATCTGATATTGTCGCCTACCCCAATTTTTTTGGCCAAAACGTGTTTTCGAACTCGAAAGAAATATCTGAATTTTCTCGTGAACAATACGGTAACAGAATTGTAAAAAAAATACAGTAGAAGGCATCATGCATTTGTGTAAACGGGTGCCTTGGAGATAAACAACAATCTCACTACTGTAACTTAAAAAAACAAGAACTTACAGAAACAAGAAGATAAGTATATTTTTGCGGGGGGCATGAAAACATTATTTCTACTTACAAATTTCCTTATGTTAAGCGGGAAAAAGTTCCTGGCAATAGACCTACTACAATTTTGACTGCTTTGAAGGCATAAAGCCATACTGAAGTCACGTGATAGCATTCCGCTATATTATTAAACTGAACACGTTCGTCATCTATTTCGTTCGCTCCATTGTAGGCCTCATTTCTTTTATCAAAACTTAGAGTGATTAATGAAAGTAAATGTTTCCCATCCCGATTTGTTAGAAATTCAATATTTTCAAGTGTAGGTGTCCAGATAGTTAGGAGCATTTTCTTCTTTTTCTCAAAATGAAGAGATAATACAGAAAACGGTAAAAGAGTACAAATACCAATTCAAGATATCTTCATTTCAAGAAAAAAGATTTATACCTCATGCTGAAGTTTCCTTTTGGAAATGGCTCTCGCGGAGTGTCTGGAATTTTCCTCTCTCCGATTTGGAGTTTCGAATAATGCTTGCACAACGTCAGGTTTCAATCGTAGCCTAAAATTGCTATAACCACTTGTCTTTGCTAGATTTTGACTTCTTAAAAACTGACTGTCCTCAATTTGTTTCAGACACAGTTTAGAACTATTCGTTGGCACGAAATGCGTCGTTACTGTCCGACCGCGGTTTAATCCCACAATGCCGCCTTTTAACGACCCTGGGAAAGAGGCATTTTGAAAACATTGTGGGAAAAGGAAAAAATGCTGATAACCAGCATTTTCTCCTTTTCCCACAATGTTTTCTGTCCTATCAAAGAAAAATCAAAGAAAAATTGTACCATTTGAGCCACAATGAAATTGTCGTCTGTAAATGCTTTCAGTTTGGAGAAGGCTAAAATTTTGTCGTCTGGTAAAGGGTTAAACGTTAAATTCATAGCTTTCTCCTTTTTAATTCTCTTTGAAATTGGAACATACTCATTCTATGAATTCCCATAGTGACGTTACAGCCAAAGGCTGCACAAATTGTCATTTTTTCGGCGTGAATTTCCGTTTCACACTTTAATAAACGCGTCCGAATGTCAGCATCCCTATGTAAAGGTAGAAGACTAAATGCCTGTATGACGTCACACAAGGGCGGTGATATGCAAATCAGGGGAAGTAAGCGATGCACCATTTTAGGGCCGTAAATCATCGTGACAATTGACCAAAGACAGTCGTCTATAAAATAAATCAATAAGCCAACCAGCGATCAGCATTTTTTTCCATTCAGAGCGGAAGCCGTCTTACCGTTACAAAACCTAGACATTCTGAATCATTAGGAGTTATAACTATATATAAATGTATAGTATATATATATATGAGGAAAAAAAATGATGAATAACTTAAAACTTGATATTCATTATTAATCCTTACGACTGCAATTTCAAGATGCAGAGTTATACCAGGTAAAACTATTGTTGCAGAAAACAAATTCAGATTGAAAAGGAGAAAAATAAAAGAATACTTCTCGTAAATATGCTGTTATATTGTCACAAATTTTCAAGAATTTCAATCTTAGCATCACATACCCGTTTCTTTACTAAAAGAAATGTATAGATAATATTTTAGACAACTGATTGGATTTTATCATGTTCAGTGATTTATTTCCTTTGCCTTATTTTTCATTTAAATATATACTCTATAATTCATTTTCTTACCAAATCGAGTTGACTTGTTATTTTGAATGCTGGTTATATCACTTTTGTTGATTTTTTCCTCGCAAATTATCCTTGAATAAAATTTGAATGGAGAAAATTCGCGTAAACAGCCGCCCCCCTCCCCCACCCCCGCCCCCTGCTTTTAAAATAAAATGCAATGTAGGCACACTTTAGAAGTTTGTTTAAAAAACAAATGCCATCTTCCTCCATCAGTAAACCACTAAAAATGTTGTTCTCATTGGTCTCTATATTTTAACACATTTATGAATGCAAACATAAAGCCTGTTAAATTAAAGACGATATGCCACCCTCTATATTACCATCTTCCCCCTCCCTTTATTTTCAGTGTTTTAAGCTCGCTCAAACTATTATTTATATATCGAAAATCAAAGAGAAACCAATCAAGCCGTTTTCGTTTGATTTTTTTTACATAATGCCACTTTTTACGCAAAACGTGGAGCAAGGGTTTATATAAATGCGGTATTCCTTTGATATCGATATACCACCCCAAAAGAGTCCGGTACTGCCCTACTTGTAAATATACACGCACGTGTCACATCAGTCTGACACATTGTGACCGTCTATAACCCCTTTCAACGATTATTACTGATTGAAATTTGGATTATACATGTTCAATGTGTAAGTCAATTTATATTTCTATTACTCTTACAGAATAGTATTTAGCGGCGAATGCTTAGAAATATATTCATGTTTTTATTCTTTTTATTCTTCTCCTTGGGTTTTCCCCTCGAACTTGAAATAAATCAATTTGGTGACCTATCATTTGTTTATGTATCTTCGAATTTCGATTCAATCATCTGGTAATCATATTACCCTGTTAAAATCATGTATATTTTGTTTGGTAATGTAAAAGTCTTGCAATTGTGGGGAAATTATTGGAGCATATATCACAGACTAAGTAATGGAAAAATCTCTGTAATTGAAGTCTAAACTTTGAAAAAAGGTTATTTTTGTCCAGGTAAAAGACGAATTGTATTAGAAGACCAATGACTTTCAGAATATTAAAGGAGCACGAGTTACATGTACACGTATTATACCTACATTATCATATGTAAGTGGTGTTAGAGGTGTAAGTCAACTGACTTCGAAATGAACAGTCTCTATTTCACCTCTAAAACTTCGAAAATCTTTAATTCAAAGGGTGCAACTACCTTTTCTTAAATTGTTCTCATGCTTATTTTATCTTGAATGATTAGTTTGTGTTAAAATATCTTCTGGTAACATGCATATGTCGCCTAGCTCAGCCCTCGTGTCTGGGTAATGCTTGTCTAGGTTTTTAGATTCGCGGGTCACGTGACATCAGTGGGAGGAGCGATCTATCGTCTGTCGTTTGGTTAAGTGAACCGTGGTTAATGGTATGTTACCGGGTAGTAATTGCGGAAAATGACGCACAGATGTTTTACTGACATCATTTACAGATGACTGAAGGGAAAAAAAGCTAAGTCGAAAAAATTCGGATTTGCCCTTTAAGGTGTTACAGTGCTTTTTGCTCAGTGTTTAATAAGAAGAAAAAATGTCAAGTATATCGTACATAAAAGGTGTCCAAACTAGGTACCGCAATTCTTTGGAATTAGCGATTCAAAGTGCAAAGGTTTCGAGTTTCGACGACGGTTATGTGGGAAAGCAGCCAGTGGCTTGGAAAGAATATTGCGCGGAGTACTGGTAAAAGAAACTCCAGGAAAGCATGGATAGGTGCACTGGCCGCCGTGATATAACTGAAATAATGTTGAAAACGGCGTTAAACACCATACAATCAATCAATCAATCAGTCTAAGTGCAAGGGACATTCTGTATGTGGAGAGTGATTCGCATACAGAAACAAAGATTTTGTAGGCATCCAAGAGTATTGCAAGGATAAAATTGTACGGTGAAAAAGTTAAAATACAAAGTGAAGAGTTTGCTTCTGTTTTAGAAGAAAGTGAAAGTGAACAAATTGAAGATGTGTTGGCCGATGATTGTAAGCTTTCTTCTTTGCCATGGACATTTGCTTTGGATTAAAACACTATAAAGAAGAACTGCTATCAATCAAAGCTAATATAGATAGCAAACTTGAGGTAAGCTTAGATTCCAATACTGGTCATTTGATCGAACGGCAAAAGAATATGCAACAACTCTTAGCAACTCAAATGAAACAGAATGAAAAAGTATCAAAACGGGAGAGTGAAAAGGTTCATTCAGTTCGATTACCAAAGATTGATATGATTACGTTTAGTGGCGATTAAACCTACTGGTCTGAATTCTGGGATTCGTTTCAGTGTGCTGTCCATAAAAAATAAAACATTGTCATATATTGAAAAGTTCAACTATCTAAAAGGTAAACTCTCTGGTGAAGCCTGGGGTGCCTGTAGGTTTATCTCTGTCTAATGAAGACTACACTGTTGCTTTAGACATTCTGTTTAGACGCTTTGATGATAAACAGTAAATAGTGGATTTGCACTAAAACAAAATGATCAATCTCAAAGCGTCAAATAATGATACAAAGGGTTTGCGATATCCTTTGGATAATGTGTAAAAACATCTCCGAAGTGCTAGGACAAAATGTTGAACAAGACGTTTTTCTGTCCACGGAAATTCAAGTACAAGAATACGATGATGAATTTGGCTAGTGAAGCAGAGCATGGCGAATCTTTTACTGAAAAAAATGATTAATGTCCATGAATAAAATGGCCCTCATGCTAACTGCAACAACTAAAGAATCCAGAGACAAATGAAAACCAAATGACTCGTCTTTTGTTCTATTCAGGATCACAAAGTAGCTATATCACTGAATCTCTTGTGAAAACGCTTGAATTGAAAGCAGATGGAGAGAAGGATATTCATGTAGTGACATTCGGATGTACGAATTCCAAGGAGATCACAACTAAGTATGTTAAAACTAAGAAGCGGAAAATACATCCGAGGTTCTGGAAACATCGTTCCAGTTATAAGTGGTGTACTCCAAAGAGATCCGGTGAAAGATCTCGATATAGAACACATTCAGGAGAAAGTGAGAAATGTTGTTTGATGATAGTGTTCCAAGTGAAACTCAGACATCACCAATAGAGTTTTTAGTTGGAAATGATTTTTAATTGGATTTCATTCTTGGTGATTAAATAGATTACAACCTGGATTGTACCTTCTCGCGTCTAAACTTAAGTGGTAGGACACGCGATAGTCAGTTAGAATTTGATGCAGCAAAAGAAACAAATATGCTCATTATGACATACGCTAGAAATGTCAATAAAACTAATGTATTTGCTGCTATTGACGATTCATTATAATGTGAGATTGAGGTACAAGACACTTGGAATACAGAATCAATTAGAATTATTGACAAGTGTACAAAAACAGACGACAGAATCACTGTGGACCAGTTTCGTGAAACAATTCATTTTGAAACAATCGTTATTACGTCACTTGGCCATGGAAAGACGACGAGCCGGAGTTATCGTCAAACAAGAAAATAGCCATTGGTCGATTGAAAACATGAATTAATCGACTGAAGAACAAGTCAGACGTTTTCAAAAGATATGATGATGTGATGAAGGACCAGCTAGATAGAGGCATTATAGAGAAGATTGATAACAATCATTCTGACGGAATGTTTATGCTTCCTTCGCTTTTATGCTGTAATTATCCAGGTCATTCGTAATAAAACTTTAAAATGGTCAACACTATATTTTGGTCTTTTACACACCGGGCCCTTTTCGTCAATCTGACCCACACCCCCCTTTTACCTACTCGCTAACTCTCAGGAGTCACTCTTAAGTCCATACGTGTCTGATCTTGAACTGGGCTGCTTTTAACAGTGCCGTCTTGTCTTGTCCTTTACCGTTTCAATATATAATGAATAGAAAAAAAGTTTGTAGAATAAGAAAAAAATAGTCTAACTTAAGCCGACAGATTCTGATCTTGATCTACATGGATGTTATTCCACTCGGAATAAAAAAATGGTTACGTGAAACACCCCGACATTCGAGAAGGTCGTGAACTGTTGAAAACGTCTGAAAATCAAGTTAAGTCCAACATGCATTGCAGAAATGAATCATCAACGGATTACGTCATCAGGATTTCTGGTGAGACAAGACGAGATTGGCCTCGCCGACTGCACCCTACTTAAGCGAGTTTTATGTGACAACACATTAATACTAAGGTGATGTAACTCGGTATCAGGCAAACCTTGTTACAGTGAAGCATTTATTAGAGGGTTCTTCTATGACCTGGAAATACACGATTATATACATGTAAACAAATACTGAAAACAGTCACGAGTTGGTGAAACAATAAACTTCAACGTGCTTTGTTGGATTTCGGATTGCATGTTCTCTTTTGGAGAAAATGGCTATGGGGGAACATTAAAAATCTGTGTGTAAACTCTTTGTTCTAACAGTGTACATGTTTTCAACCTGTTAAACTATTTAAACTGAGTCACATCGGGCTTTGTGGGCGAGCTATCGCAGTTCTTCTTGCACCGAAAGAAAATTGAAACTTTCCTCTTCAATCGTTTGTGGGTAACAATAAATTATTTCGAAAAATCAGAAGTTAGTAGCAGACCGAAAAAAAAATCATTCCTACCGGGAAAGCGTTTTCTGTCTTGGATAGTCTGCTATATAATGGGAGGAAGCGAAGCTAAGCACTCTTATCTCATTACGATTTTCTCGTGTTCGAAGTATATGTTTTTAATCCTCTTTCCTTGATAGACAAACACTTTTTGTGACAAGGGTCTACCGACTTTCGTTAAAATGATGTTCAATCCTTACATTTTTTGTATCATTTTTTTTTTTTATTGTCGGCTAATCGATCAAAATGACTTGATTTTTTATTCTACGATGAAATTTTAATGATATTGATTTAGATCTATATGTATGTTTTCAGATCTAGATGTATGTTTTTTAGATAATTGTCTTTGAAATAGATCAATGGCAATTTGAGAAAGTTGTTCTTTGGTGATAGATCTAGTTGGATAGCCCTGAAAAGGGCTGTTTTTTCTTTGTTGTTGTTGTTTTAGAGGCTATGGTTTTAGGCACAACGCCCAACTTTTCCGAAAGCTAAGCATTTGCTTAACGCCCGACGCTTGACCTACTGATATGCTATCAATCTTCTTATTTTCTTTAGTTCATGCGGGGACAAAATGGGGTTATGTAGCATTGCAAGCAGAAAAAAAAAAAAAAAAAAATGCCAGATAGCATTTCATTGACAGGGGGAGAAATTCTAGACCATAATCCGTCACCATTTTTCTCGCTGTTTACTATTGACCGTCTTGAGTGTCAATGAAAGAATACTGCAGTATATATACCGTGTTGCTTGCTTATATGGGTGGTCTATAAAAATGGTCTTTAAAGATATGGCAAATGATAAAGTTGCTCTTTCGTGATAGTTGGTTATCCATAAAAAGTTTTGGTCTTGGAGGTTGTTTTGAACCTCCTTTCTTCAGGTCTAAAGCATTCAGCGCTCTAAATAACGGAATTAGCCTGATAATCTTATGGTACATATTGTCATCCCGAACATTGTGATATGAACATAATTGTTACTTGTAATGTAATTCTTAAAAAACAATAACCAGACTTTTTTTTATTAAATCAACAAGACCTCTTTCATCCTGTTGTGTATACCAACGATAAAATATACCAGTTCTTAATCTCAATTCTTTGTTTGTTCGAATGAAAATCTATGACTAGATAACCATAAAACATCGTGTAGCATCTTCATAGATAAGAATCAAATGGAGAGCTTGCATTTCAAGAGCCAGTGTTTTAATTTAAAGTTATCGCGCTCATTTCGAAATAAAACCAAGTGTCTCGAATTAAGACTAATGGTTCGACTCGATTTTGATTGTTGAAACATATTTTGCGTGATGTAAATTACACTTGCTCTGCGATGGTGACCTTTTCTTGTAAACCAAAGGTTCCTTTTTTTTCCTTCATCTTTTTTCACCTAGCATATCACCAAAGAAGACTAAATGAGGAATGAGTACATCACTGGCAATTTCGTTTTTATCCTCAAAAATGCCATTTACAAATTTTATCAATTAAAACAGTGAATTACCGGTATTTTTTCCCTGCATAAGGTTATAAGCTTATTGTCATTCTTTGTAACACCAATCAATTTTTCGGGAACAACATTGAACAAGTCTTCTCAGTACTTAACCAATTTATATAAACAAAAAAAAACCTCTGTTTTTCCACAGCTACATGGTCGTGTGATGAAATATTACAAAAAATGTTGCAATAAAATAGACTGTACATCAATAATCTTTTCTCAACAACAAAAAAAAAAAAAAAAAAAAAATTCGCTTTAATTTTATATCTCCACATAAGAGTGATTCTCCAGTAAATAGTTTTTTCTTTATTTTTTCCCACACAAAACAGTTTTTCTCTCCTCAAGAAGTCTTTCTCTCTTCAAGAAGTTTTCCCACTAAAAGCTTTTCAATAATCTTTTCTCTTGAAGGGTTAATGATAAAATGAAAACACAACTAAAAGTAAAACAGTTTTTTTTTTTTTATATTTTTTTCAAAACTTTTCCAGCAGAACAAAAAAACAAAAACAAAAAAAAAAAAAAAAAAAAAAACTTACAACTGAAGTTATTTTTACAGCTGACGTTATTCACAATAAATTATTGACAATAAACTATTCACAATAAAATATATACAATGCATCGTTAATTTGAAAGAAAAAAAATTGTTTGATGATTTGCTGTTTAAACATTTTAACATAAACATTTTTATACTTCACAATGCAAATGTACAAATACCAGGAGTTTTCTACTTTTCCTCCATGTTCAGAAATGTGTTGGTGCAACTTGTCATTCCCTGAATAGAGTAAGTATACACTGTCCTTTTCACTGAATTCGGGTAATCATCTGAATGGTAAAACATAGTGTGTAACGTGTTTTGTTGAAAGGGATGAGAGTACAATTTCTTCTGTATCATCTCTATCAAATAAAATATATCTTTCCAGGGTTCCTATTGTTTTCTTAGAGTCTTGAATATATTCTCTATTGTAGCGTATGTAAAAGTTTAATAAAACCGATTTCATTTTTAGTAAGCTCAGAGAAATTTTCTTCTGTTCTGCCAAGAATAATGAAACACCACCGACATGAAGATTGAGCTTGATTACTAATTCCACTGTCCTTTCACAAGCAAGCTGCAAAATAAGCTTTTAGAATCCAAATCAGAGTGGTCTACCATCATACCAACAAAGTTCTGTATACCATACATCTAACATGATGATTCTCCCTTGTACAAATCCCTTGAACATTTTACCCATCTAAAGTTTCACACAAAGAAAGTCAAAGTCAGAAATAAAACTTATAAAATGATCTGCCGACACCCCTTCTTCGACCATTGCGTGGATAACTCTTTCCATGATTACCATTTTTTTCCAGTCAGTCGGATTACAGTCGGGACACTGTGGCACACTCAGTTGATTACAGTGATCATCTCGCAAGAAACAAGGCTTTCCTAAACCGAAAAAGGACGCATTTTCAAACATAAAGTTACCTATGCGTGACTAACTCAGAAAGATGCAGAATGTTGTCCAGAATCGAAAGAAACAGACCCCCGGCTCAATCTGACCCCGAATAAGCGAGATGAAGTAATTTTTTACTTTTTTTTCGCAAACATCTTGGTTGCCATTCTAAAAATCGAAATCGTGTAGTTAAAGAAAAGTTTTGCCGTAGACTCATACTCTTATAAATATGCTGAACCCTTTGGACGAGATCTAACCGATGGTGGAACTCATTCAAATCTTCTAGAAATTTAGTCACGGGTCGTTTTAAAGTCTATTTCTTCCTTAAACATCGCCAAACTCAGAAAGTACAACTCGTAGACCCATAGTCGTATATATATATATATATATATATATATATTCTGACTCGCCTCGACGAGAACGAGACGATAGTGATATTTCAGCAGTCGTTCAATTTTTTGGAGAAATTGGGTCGCTTTAAGGTCTATTTTTCTTATAAAACCATCAAAACTCAAAAAAAAAAAAAAAACTCGTACACTCATACTCGAATATATTTTCTGAACTTTTTTTGACGAGAACTAGACGATAGTGATACTTTCAAGATGATTCAATTTTAGAAGATAATTGGTCGCTTGAAAGTCTAATTTTCTTATAAAATCGCCAAAACTCAAAAAGTACGACTCGTAGACCCATACTCGTATATATATTCTGAACGCTCTCGACGAGAACAAGACGATAGCGGTACATTTTACCTCATGCACAATTTCGAGAAATTCGATATTTTTTGAAAGCTTTATAGTTAACACTTTTAACACGTTCTCAAAACGTAGAACCGAAAATGCTCTGTATTTTTATGACAAATTCTGAAATACAGACTCGGTAGAAAAAATAGATACCTTCTAAGCTTTGCTCAAAATGTACGTTGTTTTCTACACCCATTTTAATCGTCTCGTTTACGGGTGTAGAATGTAATACGGGACTCGTTATGGAGATTAAAGTGTCTTTGTTAAACCGAAAAGAAGATTCATCTGCATAAAATATGAAACGTTTCAAGCAGACATTGAAAACTGGCTCATGTTTCCTAAAACAATGTCGTGGGAGTGTCCTTGGGGAAGACACTTCAGAGCCCTAGCCTAATACTGGTGAAACCCAAAATGTACATGAATATGTGAGCTATCGCCGTGATATGACTGAATAATGTTGAAAGTGATGTGAAACATCAGTCAATCAATCAATCAATCAATCAACCCTAAAAGAATGTGATTAACCTTGGAGAAAATCAGCACATTACGCGTTGCTCTGCATTCCAAGGTTCAGGAACAAAAGTACCGGAAAAGTGTTACTTAAACTTTTGCTTTCTCTCTTGTATATATTCTTTTTCAATTCTATCAATTTCTTCGAGGTCTGCCATAGTGTATGGCGATTCCCATAGATGTTGCCCAAAGCTCATATCTAATAAAAACATCAAAAAATATTTTACGAACTTCGAATAATACTGATCTCAACAGCATAACCAGAACCAAGTGATGAAAACATTAATTATAAATTACTCTTTTCGAATTCCAAACAACACAGATCCTCACGCTTTGAATGTTTATCTCTAGACAAATGATTCGTTTACACTAATGTATATGTATTTTTAATTGATGGACCATCCTTAAAATGAATCATCAACGGATTACGTCATCAGTATTTCCGGTGAGACGAGACATGTTCAAACTGGAGCCCGCACCCTCTCCTATTGTCATGAGTCTAGACAATTTGAGTACATTGTTTGCATTGTATGACATAATGCGCTGCAACGTTCTATTGTTTTCAAACCAATGATCACCGATGAGTCAATAACGAGACATATTCGGACTTGAAGACCGCACTCTCTCCTATCACTTGAAAATCAAGTTCAGGCTAATATTCATGCCGGAAATTAATGATCAATGAGTATGGACAAGGACATACCCGTTGTAATTTTCACCATGAAACGAGATCATTCAGTCACGCAATGGATAAGACTTATCCCAGTCTGTACCTATAAAAAAAGGGAAATTGTTGACGCATTACCATACTCATGCATCGTACTGTTGCAGGGATTGTCTCATGCACTAAAATAAAAAGGAATCTTAAAGCATAGAGTATCGTTAAGTTCGGGCAAACTGATCTGGATCGAACTTCTTGGCTCTTGACAAACTCTCTGTACAGCTCTCACTTTAGCGGTTATGAAGAAAATGCTCTGATATTTACAGCGCATCACGCTTGGGAAGAACTTTTGCTAGCCGAAAATCGAGCTCGTTTTTCTTTTTGTACTGCCAAGTCCAGACACCTGATTTTGGTCAAGTCTTTTTATTTAGCATTACCGCCTTATTTTACAATATGCCGTTTCAATAAATAAAGAACGTTAGGATACAAGGGGTGCAACTTACTTAAAATCGTCTGTGTGGTCAGTGTAGATAAATTGGCCATATTGTATATTTTTTATCCTTTACACTGGATCGAACTTTCGCATATTCCGATTCCTATTCATTTTCTAAAGGTGTAGGACTTATGCCAAAAAAAAAAAAAAAAAGCTTTCCGATGATGATACAGCTTCACCCCAATCCACACTATTGTGTAATTCCGTGCCATCAAACTCATAGCTGCATGGGCAACAGGCATTCTGCCCGTTGTTCTCTGCGATCGGGGTGAGGTCATTAAGGTGTGGCAGGTAAACGGTGCTATTGTTCCGTGGTATGTCTCTGGGGGTTCCAGGGCTTGCAGCAGACATACCCGTAGTATGAGTCAAGGGATGACGTCATTAAGGAGTGGCAGGTAAACGGTGCTATCGCTCCGTGGTATGAGTCATAGGGGCTCCAGGCTGGCAGCAGACATACGATACCCGCCCTATTGTTCTCGGAATATTATCCCATTGTTCTCGGAATAATATCCCTGTTGTTCGTGGGTACTCGCGCATTAGCTGCAGGGGCACCAGGCATTGTTCTGTGGTATGCGTAAGGACATGACGTCACTGTTTCTAGGCAGACAACCGATACCTACCCAATTGTTCCCAGAATAATACCCCATTGTTCATGGGCACTCACGCGTGAATGACCCCATTGTTTTTGGGCAGTTATGCGTGACGGATCCAGGGGCTCCAGGGCTCCAGGCACTCTGCCCAACTGTGCAACTATTACTACTAATGTTGCATCGCCTAGTTTCTGTACTATATCACAAAAAATAGTTTGAAGAAATTTATTTTTATTCAACACCTTTTAAATACTCTGTCAGTTTTGGAATAACATTTTCTATGAGGCTGGCCTTCCATATTTTCATAGTAAATATATTCAGAAGTCTGCTTTCAAAAGATGCTTTAAGACTATTAAAATACACACTATTTTGATAAAGTATTTTGATAGAAATGGATGTTAGGCTGTCAAATCCCCTTTTCTGCAAGGCTGTGTCAATAGCTAAAGACACTCCGCTGTGCTCTTTACAAGGCAACTTTGTCAACAGCCTTCTCCTTGCCTTGAAACCTTCTGGCGTTCAACAGTCAAGCCAACGATTTCCTTTCTGAAATGTGGATAACACATAAAATGTCATAAACGAAACATGTGATAAGATGATTTACAAATTCAAGTGTGACAGAGTTTGGGGATTATTGTGGATTTCAACATTAATTCCCTACAAAGCTCGGTCGGGTAGCTCAGTGGTTAACATATCCGACTTGTGACCTGGTAGTTGCAAGTTCGATACCCGGTTGAGGCAAATTTTCTTCCCGGCGATTTTTCACCTCTCACCTCTGATGCATGTAAGAAAAGTAGTCAGTGACTTGGACAGGAAGTTGTGCCAGTACTGGTGTGAGAACTCGTAGATGCACTGACCGCTGCAATATGACCTAAGCTGTTAAAACGGCGCTAACTCCAATACAAACAAACAAAACATTCCCTATAAAGTATGAATGCAACTTTTCCACACCAATAGCTGTATTTTTCATATAAACATGATCTTTTGATATACCAGAGTGTCAGAACAATTGGGTTGCAATGCCTGTCATCAAATGCAGCAGATAGGAAGCATTTACAGAATATTGCAAGTTTAGAAATAATAGGTTGGGGGCATCAAACAGTAAGTTGACCAAGCTGGGGTTTGATTCATGGCTACACCATTCACAACTCAGTCTGAAATTGAAAGGGGAGTCTATTTACTAAATTAACTAAATACTGATATTTTCAACGAGGAAAAATAATTCCCATAGCAATACATGTATATCAAATCTTTACCATACAATCCCGAGTTTTAATGACCCTGGGAAATTCGAATTTTGAAAACATTGTAGGAAAAGGTTAAAATACTAGTAACCAGCATTTCCGCCTTTTCTCACGATGTTTCCTACCCTTCCCAAAATAAATTTCAATTTACAAGTCACGTTTACGTTGTCGTCTGCAAATGCTTTCAATTTGGACAAGTCTAAACTTTTATCATTTGGTAGAGAGTTAAAACCTACCTCTCACCTTCAGCTACTGGTGGTGTAGAATTGAACTCTCCATCTTCTTTACATGTCCATGCAGCAGCACAAAACTGTACTATTGCTTTGCATTATCAATCTGACGAATAAAAGTGCTGTAGAAAAAGTGCATTTCATTTACTTAGACTTCTACAATAACCCTTTCTCTCAAAGGGAACAATTTTCACACCTCTGATGAAGATGGCCTTTGAAAACATTGTGGGAAAAGGAGAAATTGCTCGTAACAAGCAAGTTCAGCTTTTCCCACAATATTTTCTACCCAGTTAGATAATTTAACCATCGTTTGACCCAGTATTTGGCCCTTTTCTTCAGATGCTTTGGATTTTGGAAGAGTCAGAATATTGCAAAACAGGGAAAGGGTTAACACTTTGATTAACAAATTCAACATACCTGTACAAAATTTTGTATTGACAACTAAACAAGGGGCATGAGTATTTCCTACGTTGTGGGTTTTCCATAGGGCACAGTATTTCTGTGGCCAGAGTCAGAATTCTGGCATTTTACATGAAGATAACCACTGGGCCCTTTCTTTGATTCAACTTTTAACTCTTTACCACACAGCAAAATTTTAGACTTGTCTAACGTGAAGGCGTTTGTTGACAACAAATTCAATATGTCTCATAAATTATGGGGAAAGTTGAGTGAGAAAGGGTTGAAAACATTGTGAGAAAAGAAAAAAAATTCTGGTTGCCAGCGTTTTCTCCTTTACTCACAATGTTTTCAAATGCTTTCTTGGATAGGGTCGTTAAAATTTGGGATTGTGTGGTTATATGGTTAAACTAAATGATGTCGGAACTGGTCTTAGTCTTCAAGTTTCACAAAAATGAAAAGCTTCAAACAACACAGAAAGTTCTACAATGCTTCCTGCCAACCATCACTCGAATTATGAGAAGACATTTCAACCGGACAATCCTTATTTTCACATGTTTCCCCTTCACAAGTCGATCCGAAAACATAGTTATGTTGAATATAAACATTTTCAACTGACTTGCTTGCACGATTCACTTTTTTTTCCGTAAAACGGCTGCGATTGTCTCTCCGAAACAGCATGACATAGAAAAGAGGAAAACTCCGTGTCACGTGACAAAAATTACTTGAAATAGGACACGGCGGAAGATAGCGAGATGAGTCGAACAGCCTGTCCGAGAACGTCGATATTATACGGTATTTGCCGATGAGTTAGGGGTTGCAGACCTTAAGTACCACCTGGCTGAAAAGAAATCGGTTTTCACTTATATAGCCATCTAAGGTCATAAGATATATCACATATGGTATCTAGTGAATTTATGTCTTCATTGTTCAAAGCCTGATTTCAGATAATAATTAATGAGATGAACTCTATATATTGAAACTGCCACCCGCATTCCCAATTCGCCATATATACGCAAGACATAGCCTTTTTCGGCAGGTAACTTAATCCTCTCAGCGCCGTTAGCGAAAACATGATCTGATCTTTTGCGGATGGCACAGATAAAGATCAGACTGCACATATCCTTCTGTCTGATCCATTATCTATACCATACGCTTGTGTTCTCAAGTCAACCTTGCGCTGCCCTCCATTTTTTTTTTTTTTTTTTTTGATTATGAGGGCATAGATTAAGTGTCTGTGTAAATTTTAACACAAATTCCATCTACCTACATTAGAAGAACTTTAAAAACGTACTAATACTACATAGGGGTAAGTTCATCCCCAAAAAAGGAAATGGCTTAGGTGGTTTTTAAGTGGCTAGTGACGTCATTAACGTCACGCGTACATGAGTTGCCATGAATGTATAGTAATAAAGTCGTTTAGAAATTAAAATTATGTTTTCGCGTATGAAGCTCATAAACATCATTGAAACCTTTGGACTAGCGAGGGAAGATTTTTTTTTTGCGGGCAGACATCGTTTTAAGACAGACTAGTATTAAACAAAGGATTCGA
The DNA here is from genome assembly GCA_945859785.2 of Tridacna gigas. Classification (NCBI taxonomy): domain Eukaryota; kingdom Metazoa; phylum Mollusca; class Bivalvia; order Cardiida; family Cardiidae; genus Tridacna; species Tridacna gigas. The sequence goes on from OX244028.2 coordinate 15,942,972, forward strand.
AAAGCCGCAAGAATCGTTTTCCTTTTTCTTTCAGGAGACCGGAAGTAATAACGCGTGAAGATATTTTAGAATATTAGAGAGGACTATGATGTAATTGGGAGTCTGCAGTTGGATGTTTTAAAAGGGCTAATCGACAGAGAAATCGACAGGTTACTATTCGTATTTGTCGTCGAGTGGCATGAAGTTGTAGCAAGATATGATAAACCTAAACCATTGCATCCCTACGCATTTAAAAGCATTCAGGACAATTTGACGGCGTCCCTAATACTGTGTAATGAGGAAGTGGTAAGAAAACCGAGCAAAAACATATTGAGCAGAGTACGTCAATTTCCTTTTTAAAAAGCGTATGATCACCAACGTCGTATGTGCAGCTAGTACAAATTTTGACATTAACCTAAGAAAGTTGGTAAATCAGACTCTAGATACTATTAACGATCCGAGACGTTATTCCGGGGCACAGTAGAAACATTCTAAAATCGAGGGACATTGCATGGTATTTTCTACCGGAAAACTATCGGTAAACGGCCGATCTAAATCGATCGCCGCAGCCAAACGAGACGTTATGCAAGAAGACTGCAACAAGTGGGATAGCCAGTACGACTTTCAAAGATTCGTGTGGTTACAATCTCGGCGTCTTTTAAAGTCGAGGTCCCATTAGATTTACCTGCCGTGACTTGTTATTACTGAGGACGATATGAACCAGAATTATTTCATTGATGTTTGTTCAGCAAGGACTCTGTTCATTTTACGTGTTTTCCGTATTGATGACTGGTATAAGACGTCATCGACAGTTTTACGATATTTGCAAGCCCATTCTTATCGAATTACCTTATTTGTAAACGTTTTCGGCGGGAGGGCCCCTAATCCACGAATTGAAACTGATTGATTGATTGAATCGCGTTTTACGCCTCTTTCAACATTAATTCAGTCATATCATGGCAACAGCTCACATATTCATGTATTTTCCTGGGTTTTACCAGCACTAGGCTAGGGCTCTGAAGTGTCTTGCCCAAGGACACAGCCACGAAAGCTGTTTTGAGCGGGGCTAAATAAAGATAATAATAATAAAAAGAAAAAAAATATTTTATGTCACTATTTATCAAAATAATAAGAATACGCAGTAAAAAACATATACAATACAATGTCAAAGAACATATTGTTTCTAAGACTTTTTACCTTACGGAACTATTTTATTTAGAGTCCAACCGCGGCAGCGGCGTTTGGCGTAATACACGCAATAATGTCCACAAGTCGTCGTTCTAAAGTCCTGGGTCCGTATTCACCAACCATTCTCAAGAACGTTCTTTGTCTTATTCTCCAGGATTTTCTACATTTGAAGGAAACACAACTCCTGATTGGCTAAACCAAATGGTTTAGTTAATCAGGAGTTGCGTTACTTTCAAATGTAGAAAATCTTGGAGAATAAGACTAAGAATATTCTCAAGAATAGTTGGTGAATACGGACCCTGTACTCGAATTCTGTTATACACACATCGAGGTCCATTTTTCTTCAATACCTTTTTGAAGGGTCCGTGGTAAAATTCGGGGCATGTCCCAAAGAATCGAAAAACTCCGATGGTCCGTATTTAGGGACGTAAAATATCGTCCAGTGGGTTCCGGGTACACATGTACCTCTCTTTTATCTATATTAACTAAGTACAATCTAGGACGTTTCTGGATTTTGTTCGAGAGTTCATCGGCGGCACAAACTCCTCCTAACGTAGATCGTACCACAGGGTGGCGGCGCGATATGTCCTTTATCAGAGACTCGTACATTATTCTAGAATAACTATTCTATTTGCGTCGATTTTCATCATGGCAGGAAACTGGGCGTACACGATAACGGTGCACATGTCGGAAAGGGCCTGTAAAAATTTTAAGTCGAATCGAGTATGAGCTCTGTCGCCGAGTCTGTTTTTACTATCGTCGCTAGGTCGAAAAACGTACAGACAGTAGCCGCTTTTAAAATCTGCCCTACTTATATGAACAGCCCGCTTTTCGCTGTTCTAATACAATATTTGATAGGCGTCGATGAAATGTTCGCTCTTATTATTTGGCTGCAGCGGCTCCGAAGGCGAGGACTGTCCGTCTATGAAAAACCTGACGTAGTAACAGTTGAAGTTATGAAAGTTGAACGGATTCTTTCGTAAGAACCTCGGCAGTCACTAGCCCTACCGAGCTGCTGGGGGACTTCTCTTTGAAAAAGATCATCGGTAATGAACGAGAACTAACCTATCGGCACAGCGGACGTTTTATTTTTTTCTGATAGAAAGACTGTAGGGACTGACTGCATCGTTTTTCTTCATGACGTCAGCCTGTCCCAAAACAACGTCGAGATTTCCTTTTACCATGGCGCCTCCGTAATACGTAATCTGTAAGATTCGGTTCCACCTCAGCCATCAATTGAAATCGAGCGGAAGTCTGCCAGAATTTGAAGTAAATAGGTAGGCCGTTCAAAATGAGTCTGTCTTGTTGGCAAAGGTCGACGTAAAGATGACCCGAGACGTCCACCTCCTTACTTTAAGCAGTATTTGAGCTGGACGGATCGGATTCGTCCATGTCCTTCCCGCCCTCGTCTTTCACAATAAGCTGACAGTTTTGACAGTTCGTGTTGACTTTCCTGCAAATTATCTAAATAAGCTTTAAAAGCGTAATTTGTGTCCACTTGACTAGTTGAACTTAATGTACATTAACGGTCCACTAGAGAGAAAATACTCTGCAAAGCGTTATTGGTAAGTCCGATCTTTTCACCGGCTGCTAAATCATTTCCGTCGACTTTCACGATTTCAGTTTGACGCTTATGAGTAAGTTCTTGAGGTCGACATGGGTCATCGATGTTCCGGGAATATGGAATTACTTCGTCGCTTCTTCAGTCAGTTGATTTACGGGTCTGACTGTGAATCATTTTATCTTTTGCGTCTCTGCTTCTACTTCCGGCTATTGAAAGAGTGCCAAATCGTTATCGTGTTTGTCTGCATTCATCGTTTCTTTTTGTTGGTAAACACGTTATCGACGTATTTTGATTCTTTCGATGATCTGTGTGTCACGGGAAGCGGCCTCTTAAAGCCTTCTTTGTTCGCAGAGGATTTTGCTTTTTTTCTTTTGCTCGGACTTAGCTTATTCTAAATCTTGAGCAATTGGCGTGACGACTTTAATCCCCGGTTACCTGCTTGCGAAGTACTCACGATTTACTGCCCATTATGGTTTGGATTAAGCTTACCTTCCATCATAAGGGCAAAAAAAATTTTTTTTTTTTCCCATTTGTTTACTTCATTTTTTTAGAAGCAATGTACACCATGTGATAGATCCTTTTGGGCACTTTGGACTAGCTGACTTCCTGTTATAAAGATTCTGACGCGTTGCAAGGTGAGGGCTTTGACTTTGACGCACACGGGGTTATAGAAAAGACAATACGCTGTCCCGTTTCTCCCAGTCCGCATATCCGTCTAATGCATAAGAATAGGGTAATTCTGCGGTAAAGTCGGAGGAATCGTTATCGGGATACTGGTCCGTTGACTGGCTGCAGCCCAGGAACAGGTAATATTCTTCATTCATTTAAAGAAGGTGTCGGTAGAGCATGTCATATTGCACTGCACAAAAGACTGATCCAGAGCTCTGCATTTCCGTTGTTTAGCGATAAATTCACGATGGATGTCACGATGATGACCAAACAATCTCCACTCTTGACCATACTGTCTATTCATAGCAATACTTAGTAGAAAAAAATACGACGGTAGTTTTCTCTCTGATGAACCGAACTTTTGCAGGTCTGTTTCCGGAATCCATGAATCATTTAGGCGTGTAACCATCTCACGAGTAATTTCCTCTTCTTATTTCAAGTTCTCTGTTTATGCTCGTAAAAAGTTCCACTGACCTCTTCGCCGGATAATCCTGGATCGAATATCAAGACGTTCCGTCCCTTTTGAATCGGAGCTGTACTTTGAAAAGTTCGCCGGTCCACTTTTGCAAGTACTCCTTGTCAAACATGTTCTTAATGTGAGAAAGTCTTACAACTTGACTCACTTTAAAGGCGAAGCGTTTATTTTTCAATCCGTTTTGTTCGTCGTTTGTCCCGTAATAAGAATTGCTCGAATCTGCTTTCGCTGTCGTTTGTTTCGTTAATCAACGTCGGCGTTCTTCCCAGGCTAGAATGTACGGTCTCGTTCTAACTTTGAACGGTATCGGGTAGCGCGTCGATGTATCTCTGAGTCCTCCGTTTGATGAAATGGCGATAGAGTTTATTCTTTAAGGACGTTTTCATTCTTCCATAGAATTTCTTTGTTTTCACATATATTAAGAAAAAAATTATGCTGAATACAAAAATAAAAAGAAAATGATATGTTGTTGAATTCGTTTTCTTGTTAAATGCCTGTTTCTATGGTAACAGTATACCCTCAAATTCTAAAAATTGGGACTTTTGCTTAATAAGGATGATAACAATAACATTGTCAGACAAGTTTAATTTTATAATTTATATAAAATCAGACTTAAATATTTGTATATTCCAATCTAGCATTCAGAGAATTTGAATTCTGTTCATAATTGTTCAGAAAGGGTCATTTTTAGCAATTTTGTATTCACAAAAATGCCGAAAAAATTAACAGTTATGCAGGTACAACTGGATTATCAAAAATACCCTTCCATAGGTTTTGTCCATTTTCTCTGTATAGAATCCTTGAAGTATCTTCTTTTCAAATTCAACAACAACAACAACAACAACAACAAAAGAATAGGTCGTCGAGTTCAGATTTTCACAAAATAACAGTTTCCATGGCAACCATAAAACAGTTTTATACAAAAATTCCCAGTTTTACTGAAAACTAAGCATTTTTTTTTTTTTTTTTTTGGAAAACATACAAGCATACACATGTATTAGTAAAAACAATAAAACATTTGACATGTCAAATTTAACTGACAGATCACCTATTATCAAAGACCACCCAGAAGTGAAGATTGGTTCGGGCGAACATGGTAAATTTTCAAATTTATTTTGAATTGGGCTCCTAAAATCTTTGAAGTATGTAAACTGGTTATAATATGAATTACTTAACATCAGGTTAGTATGAGTATAACCCTTGATAAAAAAAAGAAAAAAAAAAAAAAAAAACACTTTACCCTTTCTGCGCCATAGGTGAAAACAGGGACTTTAGCGGGTGGCAAAGATTAACATCAGACTGCACGGAATGTGCAGTCAGGTTTTAGATCTATACCAACCGTTTGTTTAGTCAAGTCTGTAGGCTAATAATTTGACGTAGGCTACTAAGTCAACGACCACTTTTCCATGGCCAGTTCGACGATTATGATATCTCATCGCGAGCAAACGTTTCTGTACACTTTGCATAAGAAGTGGGTGGGGAACTGACCGTGACCTTCGTTTCTTCTGCATCGCTAGTTGCATACAGTCGGCATTTCTTGTAGTATCATTTATTGGAATTACAGACTGAACCCTTGAAATACGATAACTTAGATTTCCTTGCAAAATGCATTCTTTCTTTACCAAACGGCAAAATTTTTGCCATGTCCAAACTGAAAGCATTTGCAGACGACAATTTCAGTGTACCTCAAAATGGTGCAATTTTTCCTTGATAGGGTAGAAAACATTGTGGGAGAAGGAGAAAATGATGGTTACCAGTATTTTCTCCCTTTCCCACAATGTTTTCAACAGGCTTCTTTCCCTGGCGGCATTGTGTGGTAAAGAGTTAAAGCGAAACATGTTTAGGCTGTTCATGACTTCGCACCGTACAATGAAACTATAGATCCGTGTACTACTATTTCCTTCGTGAAGAGTTCAATATCGTCCTTCATACTAATATGCCTTCTTAGTGCTCCAAATTTGATTTTAAAAGAAATGAGATCATTCAAAAGGACGAACGAACCCGGAGGACAAACTCGAGCGAACAAGCCCGGAGACGAAAAAGCTCGTTTACATGCTCACTAGGTTGCGCAAAAAAAACAACCTCCCGAAAATGTCCTTAACGTTTTTATGAGTCTTTCCGCGTCATTCGCTGTAATCTCCGTATTCTAGGCGTGAAAATGCTGTATACTTTGTACTCTCATAAGCTTCGATACGTCTTGGTTGTTATACTCTTAACCCTTGTCAAATCATATAACTTTCGGTTGTCTCGGACCGCGTCGCATACGATCTAGACCAAACGGCACGTTTACAACCGAATTAGCTCTAAAGAGAACGCACCAGGCTTATCTGGAAAGCACGTACTCAAAACCGTCATTCTTATCGGCAATGTGTTTCATTATTTTCATATCAATCAAATCTAAGTCTCACTGGCTGTCTAACTCTTCAATGATGACTTTTGAACGCAGAAAGAAATCGTTTTACGCCCTTAGTGAGCGAGCAGGCATCCTGATCCCTCAAACATTTTGCGATTCTACACGTTCCGATTTTAAGCTTAACTTCTTTTTGACAACTTCCTATAACTTTTTCGTCCCCGAAAAACCTGATGAATACTTGGGATCGAAAAAAATCGAGGCCCAGAATTCTTTCGAGTTCATATTGTTTTATTACACTCGTATCCAACGCTTTCGTTCCGCCGTTTTGGGTTTACGACCGGTTCGTAGTTTTGCTGGTATACTCCGAGGTCCCTCGCTTCCGTTGACGAAATTACTTTTTTAAGTGTGCTTTTATGAACTGTTGTTCCGGATAGCATTGTAGCTAGGGTTAACGTCTCCGGTATTTTCAATCCTTATCCTAGACTTCGTTTCAGCGTGTTTTTGTTTTTGTCTTTAATTAATCGTTGGTATTTGTCAAGAGGAAGCAGCACCGACTTTTGCACAGCGCTCATTTTAAATAGTGTCTTATACAAGGTTCAGTGGCTTTTATAAATTCGGTAATTACTTTAGATCGATTCGTAACAAGTTCTTCTTATCTTTTGAACGGATCGATGTATCAGTATTTTTTCTGAGGATGTGCTTACTCTTCTCCAACGCAGATAAAATGGAAGGCGGAACTGTCAGGACGGGTTGAAGAAGTTTGAACTAGTGCCTTTAACTGATCTCTGGTAATAGTCTCAAACAAACAACGTCTTTGTATATCGGATGACTTTATTTAAAAAGTTGAAAGTAGGGTTACTGACGTCTAACGACTCAAATCATAGCGATGTTCAGGAGTATCCGCTGAACGTCTCTTATAAACATTTATAGACGACCAAATATTCCTCGTGAAACAGCTTGGTTCTCAGTCGGTACTCATCTCTACCTCTAGGCGTTAGATCGCTGAGTAAATAGCCGAACGGTTCCTTCGTAGCATCCTCGAAAGCTCTCGTTAAATATCTAGCCTTGCCAGTAAACAACTGGTGACCTAGGGTTTGAATCTGCGAAGTGCCTCGAATCGAATATTTTTAAAAAGGACCATATGCAGACAGTTAAGAGCAATTGTACTGGCCCCTTTGCCTTGCTCGTAAATGTTTTGAGTAATAAATATTACGCTCATTAAAAACTTCGGTCGTTTTGTCCAGGACGATGAGACCGTGTTCACCATTGGCAAACGCTGCCAGATCTGCGGTCCTTGGTAAACCGCTGTGAAAGGTGAAATTCGGTATTTGTCGTTCCATGTCGTCGAATAAATTTTGGAATATGCCGTAATAATTCAGCTGCTTCAATAATGTATACGTTCATTCCGTCTTTCCCGACAGAGTGTGATCCGCCACCACTAGGCTCGAGTATGGTACCTGGGAAGTAAACTATCTTCTAAATTCCCTGGCAGTGTGTTAGTGTGTTGTACCTGGGCGGCGGAAAATGTGTTCTCGCCTTACTTCCATGCAGCAGCGGCGGCGGCGAAAACAAAGGTGTTTGAGAGTTCCTTTTTGACAACGACCCTATTTTCGATCCGTGTATATTTCTAAAGTGACGTAACATTGCATCTATTCTCAAGGATGAACGTTCGCATTCAGGACAGTTATTCATTACCTCTCGGGGAAAAAGTCTATTGTGCGTTCTGCCGTATGTAATATCTTAGTTCGTCCCTAGCAGTTTGAACTACATGTTATTAAGTATCTCGTAACAAAAAAGGTAATTTCGCATAGTATCTATACAATACTCGATTTTTTCTGGTCACATTCACTCTACTAGATGCCAATGTTCGTAACACCAGTTGATGTCTCTCAAATTTTCGGATATCTCGCTCTAAAACATGAATGCTTTCATTCGATACATTTCGTCACTTCGCACGCAGCCTTGGTTTGCGTTGAGGTCAAGTTTTAAATTAAATATCGAGTTCTAGCTGGCGTCTCTTAGAACTATAAGTAGGTTGAGATGATAAAATACCTCGGAATGTTCCATGATTCAAAATTTACGTTACTCACTGTCTCTTATAAGCTTAAAACCCATAAGGTAGGGTACCCGGTACCTATTCAAAATAATCTTTTTGTCGTACACTACTCTGTATTGTTTCTTTTCTTTTCGATTGAATAATAGGTTGTTTGTCTTGTCTTGTTTCTAGATATTTTTGATGGACTGGAAACCGGTATTACTGTAACAGGCGGTAGGCCCTTTACATCTTCTTTCTCGTTTTGTAAATGTTGGGTCTGGTTGGCTCAACTTGTTCCACCATGTCACGCACACTTTCGAAGTCGGTTATCATGGAATTTAGGTAATTGAGAGTAAACCCTCTGATTTTACACGTTTGTTTACCCTTGGTGGTCTTGTAGGCGTAATTTTTGGCCTGCTGCTCACAATGTAATCCCCGGAATCCCATTCGTTAGTTAGTTCGCCTAAAAAAATATTTCTTAATGACAAAAGATTATTATTGGAAATTTATAAAATCAGTCGATAAACGCATAGATGTATTTTGTTTTTATTTATTACGGTTTTTGCAATTTTATTTAAATTCCGAAAAAGATAAGTAATTTGGACGCAATACCGTACCGAAGTAGTCTCCTAAAGGAGGCTCATATTGTCCTGGACTTCTAACATATATGATAAAATCTGTTTCGTACTAAAGAACACGGTCAGTCAATTTGTCTAGAAAGTCGTAGTTTCAGTCGAGCCCAGCAAGTAGTAAATTTGGCGAGAAAAATATTGGTTTTCATTTTTTTCCTGATTAAAACCTGATTGATGCTCGTAATCAAGGTGATGGTTGTTGATAATGTGGAAATTCTTCATCTCTTTTGTACGGTCAGTAATCAGCTTGTAGAATTCATCCGGTTTGGTACTGTGGATATATTGGCAGACTCCTTGATCAAGGCACCGGCCGATTTTTACCACAGAAGCTAAGAAATAAAGATAAATGAATTAAAAAAAAATATTGAAAGAAATTAAAGAAAAGAGTAAGTGATATGGAGAAAAACCGGTACATGAGTACAATAAAAAATATAAGGGTTACACGAAATCTAGAATAAAGAAGAAATAAAAAGTAACTGTTAAGGAAAAGCTTAGCTATAGCTTGCAGTCCGGGGTTCTTCTTAGTCTTGTTTGGATCCAGCAGTACCCCCTCCTTCGTATAATATTCCGAAACACATTTTTACCGGTCCCCGGGTCTTGCACCGTTCGGGCCAACCTCTGGCTTCCAGTTTAAACTCCAGGAAAGTGTTAACGTAAGCAGTAGACAACCCTCATTGCTTCTGTCACGGTTGTATACGTTAGAATCGGCCCAGTGGTACACCTTGTACATCTTAAGCAATTGATAGCCTTTTGCTAAAGCTGTCTTAATTTCCGGTGTACACCAGGTCCCGATAAATGCCCTTTGCTCGTCCGTACGAAGACACGATATTAGAGCCTCTAAGTCCCGCGCATGTTTTGCATAGAGAAAATTTGAGTTTGCCGTTACATCTATATAGTTATAACGGATAGTAGAGTACTTTGGGAGCTTGTATTTTCACCTTGGCAATTCCGAAATACGATCTGATGTCATCAAAGTCGTTAGATACGAATTCCGGATGTCCAACGGGATAGCGGCAGTACTTGGTCACGTTGGGATATAAACTATAAAGAAAATAGAAATAATAGTTACCACTTATCTCGTAAAGTCAACCAATATAATTTGTGCATCCTCACCTGCTTTGTAATTAAGCTTTTCGGTATTGGTTCTGCCTCCCCCGCCAAAAAAAAAAAAAAAAAAGACTTTCGGGCATCTAACCTGTCTTGTATTCGAGTGTTGCAACAAAATGTCTTACGTCAGGCACTTCTCCCACTTTCTGTGACCAAACATGTTCCCAAATAGACACATACTGGTACCTCTGCTCTTAAATGAGTATGTTCTTTTTTATCTGCGTAAGAGCGTATAATTGATCCATCGTTTATCCGGTTTTCGGGTTTTTAACGGTTCAACCTTAGAAGCATGTTGGACATCCATGCCAAAGACAACAACTGATTGACACATTCCAGTTAAAGGATAATTTTAAAAACAAATGATATTTTTACCGTAGAATTCGTAAACGTTGTTTCCTGCCCAACCATCTACTCTGTAGCGAGTTCCCAAGATGTTCACTTTGTGTACGTTGACGGCGTGTTCAACATGAATGGCTCTTTCTGTTTCGTCTTGCTACTTTAATTTGGTACTCGAGCCACTGGATGGATGCTTTGCTAAAAGTATCTCTCTGGGTATAACCAGCGCTAGGTACCTGCGCAATTGGTGAATTAACGGGGGATTTTTAATTACTTTTGCCTAGACATTCACGGGTACCTAAAAGCTCGTATTAATTAATTGCTTCCAACTGTCCGAATTTTCTAGCTTTAACCCAATCAAGATGCATTCCATTTGGTAAGTCAAATGTTGTCCGACATTCTGCTTCTAAAAATCTGAAATAAAGGTATAATATGGTTTAAACATTAGTTCAATCAAAAAGAAACATAGGGTGCTTTTCACCTTTATAATATATCGACAATTTATATTTTCATTCTACCCACCTAGTTTTGTAAATGGCCCTACAGACTCTGGCAATGGTTACGTATTGGAAAGGGTCCACTGTGTTGCGTTTAACATAAGTTGTCTAAACTGAAAACACGCCCTTGGCAAAATATCCATGCCGGATCGACAGTAGTTTTCCATTTTTTTGACAAAGTCAAACACGGACCCGCTCAACTTTTTTTTTTCTTCGTGCCATTTTAAAAAAAGGTTGTTCTATCATCACTAGACATGTAATCCACTTCGTATTGTTTTGGTTCTGGGTAGCCGCCATTATAGTGTTGATTTTGCCTTATGTTGAAAAAGTGGGATAATATCCTTTACACAGGACCGTAAAACCAAAAGCGTCACCTAGGCAAAACCGCCAGCTTCATCAGTAAAAAATATTCTGAATCCAAAACCCGCATGTTTAACCTCTGACAGCCTCCGTGTACATTACTTTGTTACCATTGTAGATCATTTTGGAAGGCCGAATGCTGTTACTGACTAAGTATTCTAGCAAACAAATACCATTGTGGCCCTTAAGAGAGAGAGAGAGATCATTTAGCATTAAGATGATTAGAAAATTAAATACATTTTCAAAATTGCGGTTCTTCTTCTTTTAATCGTTATACCTTATCTTCATTATCATCATTACTTGGCATTAACATTATTGTTTTACTTAATAGTATTCAAATTTTGTTCTTCAAAACAACACGAAACTCACCTTCATGTTATGAGCGATCACGATGGCGTTCATGTGCTGGGTACTAAACAAGCAGTTGCAAAATTCTGTAGCGTCGCATCCCCTTAAAAATGGCCTCTTGAAAACCGCATATATCTACGCAAGGAGGACTGGCAAACGTCTGGGTTTTCTTATCCCAAGTGTCACATTGAGAACACCGACTACCGCATTGATTACACGGGCTCTCAGGGACAAGCCCCTCATCTCCGCACTTTTCGCACACAGTTTGTACATTGACAAAGCTTGGAACGTGCCGGGGCTGACCGCACCATGAATTAAAACAATGCTGACTTCTAAAGCATATTTCGCAAGGCTCCTCAGACCAATTCTTTTCGTAAGTATCCTTCCTTGCTTTGAGCGATCGTATCGTGGGTTGCTTCAAAATCAAAGAAAATAAATTTCTTGACCTTTTCTTTCGAATCCTCAGGAAACAAATAATATCGGTGATTTCCTGCTATCCGGGGTTTGCAACATTTGCAAAACTACTCGTCGCATTTATGTAAGTCTTCGGACCTTCTCAAACGATTTACTACTTTTACAGGTTTTACACCTCCAAAATTCGTCACATTGGGAAATATTTACCTCTCCCTCGTTTCCGTTTTTCATCGTTCTTTTAACTTTGTGCCGCTTAAAAAATCCATCGACCGACAGACCATATTACATGAACGGAATAACATGATAAACTCGGTCTCACGGCAGTTCTGACTTATACATTTTAAACAGGCACTGTCGCATCGTTGCTTGGTCTTGCGTTATAGTGTTTAAAACACGTTTCGCAAAAGTAACTAGCCGGGAAAAAAAAACCTGTTATGTTCGTAATTGCATGAAAATGGATATCCCCCTCGTGATATACCAGATATAAATATAGCAGGGGCAAATCGTCGTGCTCGTTCGAGGGTACACGAATAAATTTGTCGCCAAGAGACGCAGCCACTACCGCTATTAACACCTGCAAAGCATTATCAGTTTGGGAAGGTCGTTGACGCACCCGGGTCGGTCAGTTGAAACGTCGGATTTTTTTCTTTTTTTACAGAGTAACTGGGCCAAACGTTTCTATTCATGTGGGTCCTTTTCTATAATTTTCTTGTAACCCATTACAGATATTTTGTGCGCTAGAATAAGGATTTCGGGGATCGTGGAGAAATTATATTGTTCTTTCATCGATTTCCATTCTTTCTCATTAACTATACAGGCCTTCGCAAATCCTGCACCGGTAGCCCTCGCCAAGCACAACAGATCGTTATTGATTATTTGCACCATCGACGCCCTTTTGTGAATGGAAATGCCGGGCCCTATTTACTTCATTAGCCGCCTGTGAGGACCACCTCTACCTTGGGGGATGTGGAGAGCTCCAATCATAACTGAAAATAGGTAAAGGTTTTGAAAAGTTAGGGAAAAAACTGCATGGTAAATAGTAGTATAAAAATTAAACGGTTTTATAAATTACCTTGAAAAGAATCATTAAGGGTAATATTACCTTCGCTCTGAAGCACATCTTCTATCTTGGACATAATTTCTCAACGTTCATGTCTTCTATTGCCTGTAAGAGTATAACCGCTGCGTGGTTAAGGAATCGCGACGTATAACGACCCTTAGTAGGTCATTATAGGTAATATCTTCCCTCGCCGTGGCAAAAAAGATGCTCAAAAAGACGATAAATCTGTCGTCGCAAATCGCCGATTCGTTGACCCTACCATTGATCGTTAAAACGAACCTTGTACGTTTTTTCTATTGCAGTATTTCTCACAAACCACCGATCCCTTGTTAAGTTCCTTTTCGTTCCCGCCCACTTGTTCTTGTAAAGGATGTGTTCGAAGGCAGAGCAAAGAGTTCGTGACATTTGTTGATTAAAACAAAACTACTAGTGCTCTTACACTTAAATTTTCATATGTTTAAGTTCCATTCATAAAGGACAAAACTGGAAAGTATCAGACAAATTGACCAAAAAACGTTGTTGCTATGACTCCTTCTACAAAGATTATAACGGCTACCGGAGCACACTATGACGTTAACGTCATTTAACCAGCATGTTATTTAATTTAATGTTGGTGCTCTCTGTCGGACCATCTTCAATTCGTTTTCTTCATTTTGTATATCGCATATGCCTTTTGACTTCTGCAGCTTTTTTCAATTGTGGTTTTACCCCAGCTTCTGTCAATAAATTACACGTTTCAGATGGACTGTGCCCTAAGTTTACACAGAATTTTATCGCTGCGCGAGTTTCTACCACTTCTTAAACCACACCTTTTTTAACCTTATTTTTCCTTCTATAGGTCTCACAAAAACTGTCGGACTAACGTTGTTTTCTGAAGTGACATCAGACATTTCGCATAGTACGTCAGCTGGAGTCGTCTATTACGTTGCCGTGATTTCAGGAAATTTGAATTAGACAATTTTGAAATATGATTGTTTTTAAAAGCATGACAATATTGATTTTATCGCGTGCTCCTGGGTAGCACACCTTGCTCTTTTTAAGGTGAAAATAAATATATCTAGAGTAAAATCAGACTGGTGATTTTTTACCTGGAAATTTATTTAAGACCATGACTTCACAAGTGTAAATTTGAAAACAACCGGACATCAAATTAAAAGTTAGGAAGAAATTCCACGAACCTTTTGCTCAGCCCCCGTAATTGTAGGTTTTTCGCCGTCTCGTAAACATGCCAGGGACGCAGAGTTCAACACTTTATCCTCCAGAACGGCCTCTTCAAAACGTGGAGACCAAGGTTCAAATTCAGGTTCAAATTCAGTTATCGACTCCTTATGCTCCAGAACGGCCTGTTCAAAACGGGGAGACCAAGGTTCAAATTCAAGTTCAAATTCAGTGCTCGACTCTTCATGCTCCAGAACGGCCTGTTCAAAACGGGGAGACCAAGGTTCAAATTCAGGTTCAAATTCAGTTATCGACTCTTTATGCTCCAGAACGGCCTGTTCAAAACGGGGAGACCAAGGTTCAAATTCAGGTTCAAATTCAGTGATCGACTCTTCATGCTCCAGAACGGCCTGTTCAAAACGGGGAGACCACGATTCGAATTCACTGTCAATTGTTTTCTTAGACTCGCTGTCTCTCAGGGACGCGGAGATCAACTCTTCGTGCTCTAGAACGGACGCTTCAAAATGAGGAGACCAGGGTTCGAAATCAGTTTCAATTATTTTCTCAGATTCAATCTGCGAAGTGTCTGAAGTGTCAAAGAAAGTGTCAGTTGTAATAGTTTCTTGATGCATGATATGGTGAAAAATGTCGATTCCGAACGGATCAGCTTGTATCCCATACAAAATCTTGAAACTCTACCGCAGTTACTTCTTCCGCTTGCATTGCCCACATAGCGGTACTGAATTCTATACTGAAAAAGTAATAAACAATAACTCTCTCTATTATACTAGATACGTGATTAACGTATTGCTTCCCTTAATATTATATTACTTGTAAGGTTATTCGACCATTTAATTGAACGGATATTTCTAACTGACTTAGATTCAGGAAATCCGTAAACTGACCAAATATTTATCTTTCTTCTGTCGTTATATAATCACCAACCAAAGTTATTTCTGTACGTTTGTGTTTATTCTGAATGTTTGAGTTCTCTTTTTTAATGTTTTGTTGATAGTACCAAATTCATTTTATATGTAAAATGTTATCTTCCAGATCAGATCTGCTTCCAAACGAGCACTGACTACGTCAGAGGACCCCATTGTTTTAGATACGGTAAGACCCCCCCCCCCTCTCTCTCTCTCTCTCTCACATTATTATCATGGAAAGAAAAGGAAAAAGATATAGTAAGCTCATCAATAATGCAACTCATTATCATTCGCTCTTCCGCGAGGTGGCATTTTTCACAAAATTATATTCGAAAAAATGACATGCGCAGACAACGTAATGCAACTTAGCCCTCAAAACAAAATTTTGTTTTCACAAAGAAATATTTTTATTAACCAAATATCTTGATACAGAGGCGGAATCTTGGATGAAAAATTATTTCTTCAAAAACAACAAAGAAAAAAAAAAGGGCTACACAATGAAATTCAGTTTGTGATAATCAAATAGATTATTTAAAAAAAAGTGCGAAATTGACACTGAGTGGTATTAGAAACTATCTTAGGTGGATTTTTTTTTTCTCACTAAGCTGAAAGAACTTATATACACAGCACTTCGCTTTGCTGTACTATATGAAAATGTATACTTTTTTCTTAATTCCAGCCCCTCAGTACGTCTACACCCAAATGTCCCCGAAAGAAACTGAAATATTCTGTAAGTATTCCATAATTGATATAGCCGAACTCCGGTAGCACAGTCATTAGCGTAGAGGACTTGAATACAGGGGAGTTGTTGGTTCGAATCCCCGGCTCGTGGACAAGTAAGAAATGAATGGAAGCTAACTTCAGTACCCTCAGTCGATAACGCACAAGTCAGATTAATTCAAGGGTTTTAAGTAAAAGTAACAGGGTACACCTAGATCACTTCTGCCAATACAATGATGATAATTTCAGTGTTTCACAGCTATGGGCGAAATCATTACCCTTTGCGCACGATATAGATCAAGATCAAACAGCACAGAACGCGCAGCCTGTTCTTAGATCTACCCAGTCTGCTTCTTTCTTCATAAATGAGTAAAAATTTCTCTATTTCTCTATTTTCCAAGATATGACAGGTACCAATAGATCTAGGACAAAATAATGTTTATGAAGGAAAGATATACAAATACATGTGCAGTCTCATAAAAGAAACTCGTGTAATATTTCAGGGGCATGTTAAACAACAGTTTTTATATTTCATTTTAATTCTCGAACATTTCCTAAATTTCAAAGTAACACAATTTTTGAATGCCTGAACCAAATGGTTTAGCCAAACAGAAATAGTGTTACTTTCTAAATTTAGAATTAGACCAAGAATGTAACCTAGAATGGTTCATGAATACGGTCCTTGCAATTCACATACTAGTCTGAATATATACTTCACGTAACTAGTATACATATAACAAAACTTCACATTCATTCTAACAGTGTAACTTTACAATACAAATAGATCTATCTTATATAGTTTGACATGCAAAATAAGTTTTGAATTAGAGTCTTTCCATCCTGTAGCCCAAGTTAATTGTTTGATTTCAGGATTACTATGCGTCTCTAATACACTAATTATAAAAAAAAAAAACCGCATAACTCTGGAAGAGGGTTTACCCTCATTATTAGGTAAAGTGGATAAAAACCAATTCAATGACAAATTTAAAAATAGCGTAATATAAGATCAGACTGCAAAAAATAAAATATAATCTTTGTTACAACACGGCCTCTTTTGTTGGACAAGGTCAATCAGTTACAGAACGACAGGTCTTAACAAAAGAATGCATAAGAGCAGGCCAATGTATGCACATGGCCAGGTCTTTCTTTCCAAAGAGAGAGCTATCCATGTGAGGGAATGAACTGTCTGTGTGCTTTTAAAGACACTAGGCCATAAAGAGTATTGGTACTTTCGCGACCTTGAGTATGATCCAAAAGTTGTTGACCTGTTGGGAAAATTGTGTCTATATGCAGGTGGATATTTTTTATGATCCAATTTGTTCATCAGTCCAGCAATTTTTCAATACTGTTTTAAAAGATCATTATAGTGAATTTAATCACCTCCTATTCAACATTTATATCATTATATATTTACAAAAACCGTGAGACGAATACTGAAAATAATGTTGGAAAAGGTGCATATTATGACTCAAGTGCCTGCTTTTGTGCATTCTTGTCAGACTTGTAATTGATAGACGTGGTCCAACCAAAGTAGCCGTTATGTTTTCAAAAACCATCTTCGGCAGGGTCGTTTAAAGGGTCGTTTAAACGAGTGATTGTTCGGTAAAGGGTTAATGTGGTTTTTGCAGAAGTTCCTGTTACATGCTTATTCTCAAGTAACGGGCCGTGTTATTTGGCGCACCGTAAGGATAAATTACAATGGCGCAGGCAAATTTAAAGTATACTTACTGTTGTTCAGGTAATAATGTATTCTTTTAGACCTAAACGTAAAATAAACAGGAATGACTTAATTACCACTTTAAAATTTGTTAAACTGTATGTAAGCTTTTCGTGCGTAAATAGGATTTTAACATTCTGTCAAGCCAAAAAAGTTTAGATCGTTTTACATTTAACATATTTGCAGACGAAACAAATATGGCTCAAATGTTAAAAAGAGGAGAGATCATACGTCACCAGTGTTTGCTTCTCCTTCGACAATATTTTCAAAGGCTTCCCCATTAGGGATCCGTGAAAATACGGGGTCTCTTTGTTAAGTGTTGAAAGCCTCCCCCTCTTATGGCAAAGCATCCCAAATCTCTGTGTACAGTCTGTACCCTCGCTTTGTTATGTCTTTTTTCATCTGGTATCATCGACTGACCTATTTTTTGGGCAAAACGTGTTTTCGAACTCGAAAGAAATATCTGTATCTTCTTGCGAACAATACGGTAGCAGAATTGTTGACAATACAGTAGAAGACATCATGGATTTTTGTCAACGGGTGCCTTGGAGGTAAGCAACAATCTCACCACTGTAACTTACAAATTGTTACAGAACAAGAAGATAATCCTTTTTTTTTTTTTTTTTGGGGGGGGGGGGGCAAGGAAACATTTCTACTTACAAATTTTCTTATTTTAAGCCGGAAAAAGTCCTTGGCAGTTCACCTTCTATAGTCTGACTGCTTTGAAGGCATATAGCCATACTGGAGTCACCTGATAACATTCCGCTATATTATTAAATTAAACACGTTCGACACCTATTTCGTTCGCTCCATTACGACCTCTGATTTTTATTTAAATCAGAACTTAGAGCGATTAATGAAAGTAAATGTTTCCCTTCCCGATTTGTTAGAATTCTAATATTTTCAAGTGTAGGTGTCAAGAAGTATTTCAAAATATTCAACATCTCCCCTCAACAATGTATGCTAGTTACTAAAGAGGGCAGGTATGCCTCATATGTTGCCATTACAATAGTCATGTGACGCCACGATCCTCGTCTATCCTAGTCATTCTTCTTCAATTATGGTAAGATTTGGTCCTTTATCTTTGAAATGTAATACAAAAATGAAGGGGAGAGTAAAATGTGATTTTTCTCCCGACGCAATCCAGAGTTTCGTTACAAGAACTTTCGGGAAAATCATCTTCTTAGTTTAATGTATGCATTATTCAAGCAGAAATAATGGTAATTTTTCTTCCATACTGAAATTTATTTCATGGTGTCCTTCATTTATATGCGTAATCCAAAATCGTAATTTAAGGAGGTGGGTAAGTGGTCAGTCTTGTATGGACGTATCTAAATGAAACAAGAGAATGAGAACTTTATGAAATTGGATAGTCGGCGTTTTCACAGGAAAGGTCTAAGGGTAAGCTTATCCTCTTGCTTGCATTGGTGGGTTTTTTGGGTGATTAAGTATTTAATTGGTTGATTGTTTGTCTAATAAACTTATTCAGTTATACCGTTGTTAATATCATTTCGATTGTCATTGCCTAAAATTACTTTGTTCGAAACAAAAATCTTGATTGTTGTAAAAAGTGCAGTCCTTTAATGAATCTCCTACCTGAAAATAGCGATGGCGAGGACCAATTTCTAATGTAAATTTTACAGAACTATCTTCTTGCGTATGTACCTATTTCAAACCGAACTACGTCTGTAAACGTGAATAACATATAGGTTAAGGTGATAATGCAAGATACTTATTTGTCTGCCATTCGTTTTATGTGATAAATAGAATCTCACGTGTTTATGTGTTATCATTTTTATCAAACTCCACGTCATATGATTTTAGTCAACTTGTTTGATAAAAATGATAATACATAAACGCTTATGCGAGACCCTGTATGTGAAAATCAGCAGATAAGTCAATTACGATTTATTATTTGTTAAAAGGAGTACTATTTGATTTAGCCCATCGGAGATTGCCGTTCTTCGTAATTTTGAAAATGAGAGAGAGAAAACCCCTTAAATATCATAAATTAAAACTAAGAACGGTTGTTGAATACGGCCTCTAATGCCATCGGACATATCAACAGAAATGCTTCAACCAAAACTCATATTTACCACTAAATACTCTGACACTTTGATCTCAAATGCTGGCCAAATACTACGACAAAGTCTGGCTAGGGCTCTGATAGCAGCAGACAACTACGGTGGCACAAAAGTGACATGGAAGATATATTTTATACTACGTGCGCACGTAATAGTTATTACGTGCGCACGTATTAGTTAATACGTGCGCACGTATTAGCTACTGCGTGCGCACGTACTAGCTACTGCGTGCGCACGTAATAACTAATACGTGCGCACGTAATACTATTGCGTGCGCACGTATTAGCTAATACGTGCGCACGTATTAACGCACGCAATAGTATTACGTGCGCACGCAGTAGCTAATACGTGCGCACGTATTAACTAATACGTGCGCACGTATTAACTAATACGTGCGCACGTAATAATCGACCAATCAGTTTATAAGGAACAGAAGCCATATTGTTGCGAGGGAAGGGCAAAATTACATTGGTCCAACACGGCAACAGATGTGCATACATCTGACACCCAAGTAAAAAATCAAGTAGAGCTATTACTTCTTAAATCGTTTAGGCATACTGCGATTATTTTAAGTATCTGTACCTTGGTACGGTACAGTAACTATTAATACTCTAGCCTACGGTCCATCGAATTACCCCAAACCACCCCAAAACACCCCAAACTACCCCAAAACATCCCAAACCACCCCGAAACACCTTTTATATGATATAAAATTATTAATACAGTAAGGGTTGGTTGAATTGTTGGGTAAGGATCACTTTTAACAAAAAATATCTATATTACGTCCTGTCACGTTAGCCTAAGGATAAAAGGACTACATGCATTACATGCGCTAGAGACTTTTTGGCCCCACTGAGATCTGGGACCATAATGTCTGACTGTCTGAAAAAGTTCGTTCATGCCTCCAAACTATATGTAATCAGAATGGCAAACATTGTGGACCCGGATCCGACTGTCCCTTGAAAGAGCAGTCTGATCTGGGTCCATTATGTTTGGTCATGTCTGACTGTCTGAAAAAGTTCGTTCATGCCTCTATATGTAGTTAGAATGGCAAGCATTGTGGACCCAGATCCGACTGCCCCTTGAAGGAGCAGTCTGATCTGGGTACATTATGTTTGGTCATGTCTGACTGTCTGAAAAAGTTCGTTCATGCCTCCAACCTATATGTAGTCAGAATGGCAAACATTGTGGAACCAGATCCGACTGCCCCTTGAAGGAGCAGTCTAATCTAGGTACATTATGTTTGGTCATGTCTGATTGTCTGAAAATGTTCGTTCATGCCTCCAACCTATATGTAGTCACAATGGCAAGCATTGTGGACCCAGATCCGACTGCCCCTTAAAGGAGCAGTCTAATCTGGGTACATTATGTTTGGTCATGTCTGTCTGTCTGAAAAAGTTCGTTCATGCCTCCAAACTATATGTAGTCATGCTGTCAGAATGGCAAACTTTGTGGACCCAGATCCGACTGCCCCTTAAAGGAGCAGTCTAATCTGGGTACATTATGTTTGCTAATGTATGACTGTCTGAAAAAGTTCGTTCATACCTCCAAACTATATGTAGTCATCCTGTCAGAAAGGGAAACTTTGTGGACCCAGATCATGCGCGGATCCAGATATCTTTCTCGGGGGGGGGGGGGGGGGGGTCCCACCGCAAACGCACTCTTCTTATTATATGATACTTTGATTTCGGATTTCAGTGGATGTAAGTCAACGTTTCCAGTTCTAACCATGAGGAGGTCTCCACATTTAGAACCGATTATTTTTTATATTCATGACTGTATTTTACATAAATGCTGTGCAATATCAAACCAGTACCATTTCACGAATCCGATAACCACATTTTTCCAAAATTCCAGGGGGGGTCCGGACCCCCGGTCCCCCCCTCTGGATCCGCCCATGAAGATCCAACTGCCCCTTGAAGGAGCAGTCTGATCTGGGTCCATAATGTTTGGTCATATCTGACTGCCTGAAAAAGTTCGTTCGTGCCTCCAAACTATATGTAGTCAGAATGGCAACAGATACCGTAATTTATATAAGTTTTAGGGAAGTTAGATATATGCAAATATTGTGCAGCCAGATCATCAGACTGCTACTAAAGTAACAGTCTGATTGGGGTCCACGGTATTAGGCATTCAAACTACATCTTTTGAACCACAGATATTTCAGTTTAAGGAAAATTAATTATTGTGTATGCCATTTTCAATTTGATTTATACTGTTCCTGCATCTTAAACCGTTGTAAAATGATATCACTTTAAACGCCTTTTTTGTTTTCTTGAGGTGTTTTGGGTAGTTTTCGGTGACAAAACTCCTTGTATAGCTCATCAGTCTTTCGTACCCTACAAATCATTCCACCCCCAACCCCACCACAGTATTAATTTTATATGATAAAAGGTGGTTTGGGGTGTTTTGGGGTGGTTTGGGGTGTTTTGGGGTAATTCGATGGACCGTAGGCTAGAGTATTAATAGTTACTGTACCGTACCAAGGTACAGATACTTAAAATAATCGCAGTATGCCTAAACGATTTAAGAAATAATAGCTCTACTTGATTTTTTACTTGGGTGTCAGATGTATGCACATCTGTTGCCGTGTTGGACCAATGTAATTTTGCCCTTCCCTCGCAACAATATGGCTTCTGTTCCTTATAAACTGATTGGTCGATTATTACGTGCGCACGTATTAGTTAATACGTGCGCACGTATTAGTTAATACGTGCGCACGTATTAGCTACTGCGTGCGCACGTAATACTATTGCGTGCGCACGTATTAGTTAATACGTGCGCACGTATTAGTTAATACGTGCGCACGTATTAGCTAATACGTGCGCACGCAATAGTATTACGTGCGCACGTATTAGTTATTACGTGCGCACGCAGTAGCTAGTACGTGCGCACGCAGTAGCTAATACGTGCGCACGTATTAACTAATACGTGCGCACGTAATAACTATTACGTGCGCACGTAGTATAAAATATATCTTCCATGTCACTTTTGTGCCACCGTAGACAACAGACCGAGGCGTGTGATTTTTGACTAGCGAAGCTAGTATATCGGCATCAGGATTGACCTAGAGTCATTGTAAACAAAAAACCCACAGCTGCCAAATACTGCCTCACAGAAAATACTTCTTTCTGTTACAAATCTTAATTATAGGATTATAGTTAACCAATAGCACACATAGCCCCGGCAGCTCAGTCGGTAGCGTACAGGACTTGAGAACAAGAGGTCGGTGGTTCGATCCCCGACTCGGCAAATTTCTTTCCGAGGGTTGATGATAGTCATTGCGACAGGATATATTTCTCTCATGTTTCGACGATGGTTATGTGGGAAAGCAGCCAGTGGCTTGGAAAGAATATTGTGCAGAGTACTGCCCATGTGCATTCTGCCTCTCACTCTAATTCTCAAAACCACTGTCCCTGTCTTTCTCTGTATATGCCTCCTAGTCTCAGTACCACTGCCTGCCTGCCTGCTTGTCTGTCTGTCTGTCTGCCTGCCTGTTTGTCTGTTACAGTCGTTTTGCAGACTTTTTTGTAGTTTCTCTTCTTTTAGCTATTTTTATGGCAGCCATTTTAACTGGACAGCCTCTTGCGAAATTTTCAGTATAAATGACCAGCAGGGTCTGTCTTCACCCACCATTCTTAAGAACATTCGTAGTCTTGTTCTCCAAGATTTCTCAGATTTGAAATTAACACATCTTATTGGCTAAACAAATCTGTTTAGTCAATCAGGAGTTGTATTACTTTCAAATTAAAAACGGTTGGTGAATGCGGACCGTGGATTGGCCTTTTTTTTTATTCCTACAGCAGTACAGTAGTGTTAAAGCTGTTCATGCCCCAGTCTCGATGTCGTTTAGTACTAGTAAATTATCACACTTTTGCGTTACCGCTGAAGATGGTATATTATTACTTGTCCCTATTAAATCGAAAAAGTGTTTATATTTACACAAATGAATGCGTTAGCATGATAGTGCAAGTAATTGTTCTCGCGTAAATACGGGGCTTCCAAAAAGAAAGTTTAGAGTTTCATGCTTATCACTTTATCAAACTTTAATATTGAGCTGAATTTGTGTAAAATGCATTGATCATTCTTAAGCACACACACACACACACACACACACACACACACACACACACACACTCATATATATATATATATATATATATATATATGCTTAAGCCTTTATCATACGAGCAGTTTACGTTTGATCAGCTTAGTTTTTTATCGTCAAAAGTTAGTATGACTCGTGAAAAGTTAGTATGACATTAATTGTGTTGCTGACCAACGACAGAAATTCAAATATGCATATACAATATGAGTGTGAGTAGAATGAACAACTGCAAGATCGTAAGAAAGTTAGAAGAACTTGGGGCAGTAAAAGATGCTTTAATATTGGGTAGACCAAAGAGCGATGAAAATGTTAGGGTTCCCAGGCATGCTTCAACAAAGGCCCGAAAATCTTTAGAGTATCTTCTGTTTTTAATATGATTAGAAAGGATTTAGAACTGTTTCCCTATAAAATACAAATTATGCAAGGCTTATCCATAATTGCCAAGTCGAAAGACTGACACGTACGTGTGTGTGTGTGTGTGTGTGTGTGTGTGTGTTAAAACTGTTACAGGAGAAAACCTTTGTCTGCTGTCTCTTCATGTGCAATTGTTTATTGTTGTATCGAAACGTAAAGATGTAATAAATACACATTAGTAGTATAGGAGGGTAGCATAGGGACAGGGTCCCTATACTACCCTCCTGTGGAGCATTTTGTCCCTATACTGCCCGCCACGGGAGGGCAGTATAGGGACAAAATGTCCGATGTCCCTATACTGCCCTCCCGTGGCGGGCAGTATAGGGACAAGATGTCCGACCCGAGCAGAAAAAATGCCGCATCACTGCACTTTTGGCGTGATTCGGTTTCCGCGACACATGAATACAATAATAAATAGTCCGTTACTAGTCTCGGGAGGGTAGACCTCGGACAAAAAAGTAGTTCCGGCCGTGATGGATGGCGGCCATCTTGGTTTTATCCCCAACCCACCCACTTTTCCTACGATATGGAGATTTAGCCGAAATAGACTGCCCTGGGGTAATCTATTTCGGGTAAATTGGACTTAGTCTTTTTTCTCCACGATAGGTTTCTGTGGAAACAAGTCTGAGCTTGATCTATACTGTTCAGCTCGATCGATCATTGTTCGTCTCTGTAGGACTTAACCAATACTCTACTAGTGTTGGTCTTAGTCTTTTTGGAGGGTTGATCTTTCTCTCTCTATTACCGTAGGACTTAGTCTTTTTTCCACAGTTGGCTTAAAAATAGTTCCGACTGATGTAAACAAGTAGTTCCGTCTGATGTAAACAAACGTAAACAAATGTTTTGATTGGTCGAGACGTTTCCCCGCCAAAATTCGATGAGTTATTTCCCCTTTTCAGCTTGCATTAACATAAAGACCCTTGTTGAACTTAGTCTTTTCCCCATGATATAGGCTATTTCCCCCTCCTCAACCTGGTTATAGCATAACCTTACCATACAAATATTGTGTTGAACTTAGTCTTTTTCCACGATAGGGTTATTTTACCTTTTTTCATGCTGGTTCAGTCATACAAATATCGTGTTGGACTTAGTCTTTTTTCCACGATGTGAGCTATATATTAATTGACAATTCTCAAAAGATAGACTTTTCTTGGGGAATGGTTAGCCCTGAAAAGGGCTGTTTTGTTTTCTGTGGCTTTTTCCCCTCTATTGAGAATCTTCCTTTATCGAGAGCTTTCCTTTGATTCTTTCTTGCTGTGGCTTTTTCTTCCTCTAATGATAGTATCCAAACTTTGTCTGACAGATAGGACACTCCACGATTCTTCTTCGATCTGCTATTAACTTTCTTATTTTGTTTATTTTATGTATAGGTAAAGTGGAGTCATACATCATGGCCAGCAGAAAGGTTGTTAGATATCATTTTGTCATCGAGAGAAGTAGAAATTGTATACGATACTCCATCACCATGTCTTTTAGCTGTCATCTATTCGGGAATCGAATGATTAATGTCCTGGAAATAGCATCGTCTTTTATACGCTTGGAGACGGGTTGGCTTGCTTATTCACAAGTGTTGAAGATAGATTTTCTAGGGTTTTGGTTAGTCCTGAAAAGGACTGTTTCTCCTCTATTGAGACGCTTTTTGGTGTCGCTCTTTCAAAGATTTCTCCTCTATCGAGAGCTTTCCTCTGATGACAGCTTTTCTTCTGATGACAGTCGTTCTTCTGACGATAACTTTTCTCCTTCTTCTTTCGAAATCATCGGGAACTTGAATTCCTTGAAATTGTCAATGTTTTTTCCATATTTTCCCAACCCCGTTTTTGTTTCTACTCGTGGTGGTATTACAGAGTAGGGATCGAATCGTTGTTTTTTGTGAAGTTGGTTATCATCTTTCTCTATTGTCTCTGATTTTCGTTTTCTTCCTCTTCTTTTTGGTTTGGGTTCTTCTGTCTGAGTTGACTGATGAGTTGCCTGGTAAGTTGTCTGGGGAGTTGACTGGTGAGTTGTCTGATGGTCTACAGGCGTGACGGTGGAAGCTGTTAACTTTCGAAAACTGGTTTTATCAAAGTTAATCTGGGTTGAAATCGTTATAGCTGAATCTTGTCTTACAGACGAATCTTGTTGACTCTGATAGTTCTGTCGATTTTGTTGATTTTGTTGGCATAATGTCTCAATATTTCTATTCAACATCTTCACTTCGTCTAAAATCTGAGTTATTACAGAATTTTGGGTTGAAATCATTTGAGTTATTTCTTCTTCGATTTTGTTAGCTGGTGGTATCATAGGGTCGATGAATGTTGAATTCATCGCTATCGATAGAATATCTCTGCTGTCTTCAGGCTGTGGTGAGAAGATGCCTAGGTCGGGGTTTTCTTGCGGTAACGACCCGTCTAAAACATCTAAGTTGGATTCCATTCTTCCGTGATTATCTTGGTCTAAGTTGGAGTCCATTCTTCCGTGATCCCTTTGGTCTAAGTTGGAATCCATTTTCTCCAGCACGAAATATTCGACCTAGTTAACAAAAACTTTTTTCTAGTTAACAGTTTGTTTTATTCGCACTAGTTAACAAAAACTTTTTCTAATGAAGAGTTTTATTTGTACTATTCGAACTATTCGAGAATCGAAAGTCGAATGATTCTACAGAGAAAGGTCACCAGCCTTTTATAGTTTTTGGTCAAAAGGGGACTTGTCTTTGGTCGTAGACTTTTTTCTGTAGGCCTTGTAGATAGAACCTAATGTACTAGAAATTTCACTCACATCATATACTCTATGAGTCCTGTAGACCTTGTAGATTTCTTGTAGATAGAACATTACATTCTATATGAGTCCTGTAGACATTGTAGATAGAATATAACATTCTATCTACATTTTCCCATTCCTATTCTTTTCCAAGTCTGAACTTTTCTCTCTTTGTGAGATTTTTCTCTTGGTTCTTGTTAATCGTCCAAGTTTTTGGGAAGGAATCAAAAAACAGACGATCTTTTAAAATCATTTCTTTATTCAAAGTTTTTCTCTTTGGTCCAAGTTTTGGGAAGAAATCAAAACAGACGACTTTTGTTTTGATCATTTCTTTTGGGATTTTTTCTGGGTTCTTGTTAATTTCCAAGTCTTTTGGAAAGGAATCAAAAACAGACGACTTTTGTTTTCCAAGTTTTCTGGGAAGAAATCAAAACAGACGACCTTTTTTAATATCATTTCTTTATTCAAAGTTTTTTAACTTTATCATGATAACATCATCATGAAAAAACAGGAACGTTTCAACCATTCTAACCTATTTACAAAGCATTGAAGGTTCATTTTTAACAATTGTTAAAAATGTTAGAAAGTTTTAACAAGTGTTAAAAAGTGTTTTTTAACAATCGTTAAAACCTTCTAACATTTTTACATGACAATTCTTACAATATAGTTTTTAACAATCGTTTAAAAAACACTATAACATTTTTAAACATTTGTTAAAACATTCTAATGTTTTTAACAATACAGTTTTTACAAGACATCTTCTTTATTCAAGTTTTTCTCTTTGCTCAAAGATGATCTTTTCTTTTTGGAAGGAATCAAAAAACAAACGATCTTTTAAAATCGTTTGTTTATTCAAATTCTTTCCAAGTCTGACAGTATAACATTTTTAACAATCGTTAAAACATTCTTACAATGCAAATTCGCAGATGTCTCGATTTTTCCACTTGTCTTCATGTTCCACAATAACTTTATGCAATTGGTCATGACCTAAAGACCATGGAAATTTGTTATCCATTTCACTATATTCACGTACTCCACTAAATGGAAAAACATGTTTTAAAACATGTTTTGAAACATGTTTTGAAAGATCTTTTGTCGAGAGAGCGGAATATACGGTTTCTTCTGTGACATCTCTATCAAATAGAATATAGCCTTCCATGGTTTCCTCTGTTTCCTCACCGTCTTGAATAGATCCCTTTTTGTAACGTAAGTAAAAGTCAAATAGAACGGATTTCATTTTTAGGACATTCAGAAAACTTTCTTCTGTTCTTCCTACGATGATGAATACCCATCGACTTGTGGTTCGCATTTGTTTAGCAATATAGTTATCTTTCAACAGACAAATTGCTAAATAAGCTTGGAGAGGAAGATCGAAATTTGTATCATCACACATCATCACAATAAAGCTGTGCATTCTATACAGTTTGCAAGATGTTTCTCCTTTTGCAACTCCTTTATGCAATTTGTTTATCCAAAGTTTCACACAGGCGAATTTGATGTCAAACTGTAGTTGTTCATCGAGCGTATGCTGATGGCTGAATTCTCTATCATCTTTTTCACCTAGTTCTAAAGACAGCATTTCACTTGACATGATTTCTCACTTTTGATTTTTCACTCTTTTAGAGCTGTTTTTAAAAACTGTTTTTAAAACTGTTTTTAAAATCTGATTTTAAAAGAACGTCTTACTTTGATCGTTCACTTCAATGTAACACGATATTGTTTTCTTACAGTCTATTTATATATTCTCAAACTTTTATAGCCATAGGGGACCGTATCACTATCGTTTACAATGACTCTTTTGGTATAGACAGAGCGAAACGTTTTTGACTGTGGTTCGCTGGTCACTGTTCTGTCTCTATGCCTTTTGATTCTACAGTCATATTGAACTTTAATTTCTACGGGGCGATCCAAAGCACATTTTGAATAGGTGTCGAAATTTACCAGCTGATTTGTATTGTGATCCAAAGTAATTCCCTTGACTTTACATTTGCTTTTTTCTTTTCCATCTTTTGTTTTCATCTTATAAGCGTAATTCTTGGGACCTAATCCTCTGAAATGAGTGATTCTACAATCAGGCTCTTCATCGGTCCATTTTCCTAGTCTGCTGTTAATGATGGGAGGGTTCCACAATTCAGGATCATGAATGTACATACAACTATCTGTATCGAAATACAGAACTCTATCCTCCAATCTTTCAAGAACACTGTACAGTTCCAATCTTGCATAAGCTGTTACGTAAGATGCTACAATAACATTGGCTGTCGCATGTGTTTCGACAAAGTCCATCTTCTCTTCATAGTTGACTAAAATGCATTCGCACTCATTGTCAAAGATTTCCACATGTTTCACCGTATATTTCGGGTCGGTAATCAACTCGAAATATTTAGACGGTTCTCTGATGTATTTCGTCTTGCTCATGTTCTCACGCTGTGCTAATTTTCCCCAAAGACAGTTCAGCATAATCTTAGCAAATGATCTTTTGCCAGGGTTTTTTTGAATACATTTGGGATCAAGACGAATCCCTTCAGCTTCCTCATACTCACGAATGAATTGGGTCTTTTCCGAATCTGTCTGACACCAACCGGGATAGCCACTGGCTTCTTGCTTGATTTTCAAGAAATTGTCCACATAGCCTTTAAAGAATTGATCCGAAACAGAGTCGAAATGCCAGATTTCATACACTTGCATTAGCCGATAGCCACAGTCGAGAGCTTTGAACAATTCGAATGTAACCCAAGTTCCAACCAAAGCTCTCTCTTCTCTGTCATGATTACAAAAGTTTGAACTTTCTTGTGCACATTTCATACAAAGTGGAAACATCATCTTGTTGTTACAGTGAACTGGAAGAACGGGATGAAACAAATCCATTGGGGGTAGAACTTTACATTTAATGAGTCCTTCATACTGGCGAATATTCTTCATGTCAATGTTCTCATAAGTCAAGATTGTGGGATGGCCTACCGGATAGAATTTATGTTTGCAGACGTAAGGATACAGAGAACAAATGTCAATATACTTGATTTCCTTCTCACTGTTTTCCTCAACATCGTAGGCAATTTTTATGGCATTGCATCTGCCTCCAGCCAGGCCCTCTCTTGGTTCGATGGGGTCACAGTTCGGGTATAGACTTTCAATGGTTTTTCTATATTCTTTATCCTTCTTCATCTCGGCGTCGAATTCGTGCTCCCATATGGTCACGACGTTATATCCCATTCTTCTGAGGGTTTCTAGCCGTTCGATAGTACTGTCATACAATTCAGCCATGGATTTTCCATTGATGGGGTTGATATATTTTCGATTCTTGAAACATGTCTGACAGCCATGAAATAAATCCCCGAGGAATTCATAAACCGTGTTTGATTGGTGGTGAAATCCATCTACAGTGTATTTTCCTATTCGGTATTCACCACCATTTTTGGCGTGTTGAATACGAATCCCTTTTTCTCTAGCGATGCTTTGAACCCAGCGTATTGCTTTCATAGAAAACCGACGGCTGATTGGATCTTTGCACGAAATGATGGCTATCTGATCTTTTGGTAAATAATCTTTTCGCCAAATCTTGTTACAGGCTCCAGCGATGGTAAACGACTCTGTAAATGGACAAATCCCACTCTGTTCGATGAACAACTTTCTGAATTCACCACAGCCTCGTCTTAGGATATCAACATCTGATCGACAGTACATCTCCATCTCTTTTTGAAAATTGAATTCCTCACCGTTTTGAACTTTGTCATTATACCAGACTATGAATTTTGATCGAGCCTCTTCAGACATTGAATCGGGTTTGTAATAAGACATATCCAGATACGGGCCGACGTAATCCCAGAATTCATCTGTATTTGCCCAGTGAGGAAAGTAGCCTTTTTTCATTTCTTGAAGTCCAAACGTAGTCGGAAATTTTGCCAGCCCAAAGTTCATGAAACTGAAGGAGTCGATCAAACGCACACCGTTCAGTTCTAACTTCAAAATATTATTCCCATTCATGGTTACTTCTGGTTCTTTCATTCCTACATTGATAATATGATTGAGAATAAATTGACCATCATAGCCTTTGAGATTATGGGCAATACCTATGATTCCTTTATGATGCTTTGTAAAGAGCCATCTGCAAAATTGACTCAACGTTTCTTTTCCTTGAAAAATAACTTCTCTTCCTTCTTCGAATTCACTGCATGTGGAACAATGAAAATCAAGTGGTTTATCGATACATTCAGCACAGGCTCGATGGGCAATACAATAATTCGGAATGTGTACCCCTGTATCTTGCTGACATTCGAAATCAAAGAAAATGAACAAAGGTTTTTTGACTACAGAAGAACTCGTCTCATCGGTATTGTGTTTCATCTTACTTTGGTAAGGCTGAATAAAACACTGATGAGTATAGTCAACTATTTTCTTGCAAAGGGGACACTTTTTCTTTTCCCTACAGACATGATTTTTCTTTCTGTCAAAAATCTGACCTCCACATTTTGAACAAAGTTTCACTAATTCACAAATGGTTTTCTTCTCTTTGCCTTGAAGTGTTTTGTGATTTTTCAAGCATGCTGCACTGAAAAATCGTCTATGACACTTGTCGCAGACATACTCTTTTGATTCTGATGGACATTTTCCAGCACGGAAACAACCTTTACAGATCTTTGGGCAAGTATTATGGTCTTCCCGATTCTTGTAACGCATATCACAGAACTCACAATAATAAGCACAATCAAGAAATCCTGTGATGGATTTGATGTAATCATAATGATTTTGATGAAAGTACAAATGTATGATTTTACTATCATCTTTCACTTCTGGATGTTCAAATACTTTTTCCAATTTCGATAGCTGTTGATGAACTTTAATAACGTAGCTTTTTTCATACAGGAACTCTTGAATTTTTTTGTATTCTTCAAGACCTACAGGCTGTGTCGATGAAAGTCCAACTTCATTCATTAATTTCTCAGCTTCAGTCTTTTGAAGGGATCTGTTTGATCTTCTGATGAGATCCCATCTTCGGTTCCATTCTTCGGTGTTTTCACGTTCATGGTAACAAATCCCCACAACAACGGCTCTTGCAAAACATAGATGATCATGATTGTTAATTTCAATAACCGATCGTTTCTTTTTTGCAAAAACTTTTGATTCCAATAGTTCTGTGGCCGTAAGTCTTTTCCCACTTCCTCTTGGAGGTATCGTATGTGTGATATTGAATGTCATGCGGCCATCGTTCAAGACGAATTCTTCATTCGATTGTAGAACTTTTTCAATTTCGTTCAACATCGTATGACTCTCCAACTCCTCCACATATAGAAAGGGTATATGAATTCCCATATCCAATGAGGGATGGTTGACGCTAATTCTAATCATATCCCTCGATTCAGCCTTTAACTTTTGAACGATTTGATGAATAACATCGTCGAATAAACCGGTCAACTGTTGGGGCTGTAGCTCATCGAATTTCTTAAAAGACGCCTCCAGTAAATGGGATTCTGTTTTGAATTTTCTTGATTTCTTTTTTCCCACTTCTGTTAAGTCGTATAGGCTTCTCATATCCAAAGCGTTTTTGTCTGAAGAAGATTTGTCTCCACTTTTCTCTGAAGAATATACTTCTTTCTTGGTTGAAAATAACCCAGCAGGAATCAAAGATTTTCTGTCTTCTTCTTTCAAAGATTTCTCGTCTTTCAAAAATTTCTCGTCTTCGTTGGTTAGTCCTGAAAAGGACTGTTTCTCCTCTTTCGAAGATTTTTTGTCTTTACTTTTTTCTTCCTTGGGTGAAAACAGTCCAACAGGATTCAAAAATTTCTCGTCTTCGCTGGTACAATTCACATTCATTTGTACAGATTTCTCCTTGGTTGACGATGGGCATTTCTCATCGTTTTCTTCTTTCAAAGATTTTTCACCGTCACTTTCTTCTTTCAAAATTTTTCTCTTTTTGGTTGGAAATTTCTCATCGTCACTTTCATCATTGGTACTGCTGTCTGGGTAGATTAGGATTCTTTTTCTTTTCTTGGCCGGCAGTAATTTTTTTCTCTTTTTCGGCATGGTCTGAATTGCCTCACCGTCACTTGTGCTGTCCGAATATGGGACTAGCTTTTTAGGCGTTGTTTTATGTCTGTAGCTTTTAAACATGTCTGCAATTCAAGCAATGATCCAGACATATAATGACCCAGAACTCAAGAAACCTGGCTTTTTATATCTTTTCAGATCGAATGGGCATAAAAAGATGTTACAATCGACAATTCCATCATTCTTCGGAAAGAGTTCGAACAGAACAGTCGATAGAAAAATGAGTGAGTTCAAGCTAAAAAGTACAACACCAAAGAGAGTGTATCTGTATGTTAACCCATACACTCACGACTATGAGATCACCAATATACCACCACGATATCAAGTCTACCATACTGGGAACTATGTGGGATCATTTCTATCCCACCAACATTTTGCAGAAAAAGGCGTCTATCGTATTACCAGAGTCCTGGATCAAACGATGTTCGACAAACGCCATAGGGTGGATGATGTGACA
The DNA here is from genome assembly GCA_945859785.2 of Tridacna gigas. NCBI lineage: Eukaryota > Metazoa > Mollusca > Bivalvia > Cardiida > Cardiidae > Tridacna > Tridacna gigas. The sequence continues at coordinate 15,976,354 of OX244028.2, forward strand.
ATGAATATTTGCTTTACATGCGACAGATCAGGACATTGGGCCAACAGATGTCCAGAGAAAGAAAATCAGATGTGTAAATTCGTTTTTGTCTTCGTGAACCCCCACACCCACGATGTCAAAATTTCATCAATAGCTGAAACGAATGGTGAAGCTCAACAAATGAAATACGTTGGGTCTCTATTATCCTATAAAGTAGACGAGAATAAACGAAAGACAAAACCGTCACAGTCTACAACTTTATCGAGTGGAAAGGGACAGAGTTCACAACAAAAAACCCAAAATAAGAAACCCTCTTTACTGCCTGAAGAAAAGCAAAACAACGAACAGATATCTCAGAAAGCTTCAGGATCTGAAGAAAAGAAAATCAACGATAAAACCAAAGAGTCATCGCGTGAAATGCAGATCGAAAATCAGATCGAAAGACAGATTGAAAATATGGAACTTGATAACACAGAAATCAGCGATACAGAAATCTGTAGAATTCAGATAGATTACCCCGTGAAGAAGAAAACCTCTTCAGAAAAGAAAATCAACGATAAAATCAACGATAACACCAATGATAAATCCTCAGCAGTTGGGGATAATCAAATCGACGAACAGAGGGTTCAGAAATCCTCTTCAGGGAAACCCTCTTCAGGATCTGGAGAGGGGAAAGCCAAGAATTCTTCAGAAAAGAAAATCAACAAGATTTCTTCAGGGAAACCCTCTTCAGTACCTGGAGAGGGGAAAGCTAAGAAAGTCCTACCAGTAAAACCTATTCGACGAGAAGGAAAAAAGATTTGTTCAGATATCGAGTTGAGACGTAAATGGAAATCCGATGTTGTGAAAAATAATGAAAAGAAACGCAAGAGTGATTGTGAACCTGACATTCCGAAGAAAAAAAGAAAATTGTGTCTGTAATTTTTAACAGAAAAAAGAAAGAACTATTTCAAAAGAACTGTTTCAAAACTATTTTAAAAACAAATTTTTCAAAGACTGCGTTGCCTCATCGTCACTTGTACTATCCGAATACGGGACTACCTAGGATACTAACTAGGGTACTAGACTTTTAGACCTTGTTTTAGGGGTGTAACTTTTAAACATGACTGCAATTCAAGCAATGACCTCTTAGACATGGTTTTAGAAGCGTACTGTCCGAATACGGGACTATGCTAGTTCATTGTTTTAAATAAAAATTTCTAACAGTTCATTGTATATGTCAAAGTTTCATTGTAATGCTTATTGTACAGAATGTTTTAACTTTATTCAACTTGCAATACATGATTCATTCATTGTTTTAAATAAAAAAGTTTTAACAGTTCATTGTTTCTAACAGTTCAATGTAATGATTATCTAACAACAAATAAAAGTTTTAAATAAAAGATATGAAAAGCATATAGGACTTGACTTTGTTTGTTTTGACAATTTGAAGCAGACTTTCTGGGTATTGGTTACTCGATTCATAATCTTCTGAAAAGGACAACTTGAAGAAAAGTAAAAAACTAAATGCCTAGGTCTGAAAAGGACAATTTGAAGCAAACTTTCTTGGGATAGGTCTGAATGACTAGGTCTGAAAAGACTACAACTTCCTTCAAGGTTCCCTCAAGGTTCCTTCACTTCCTCCCCGAACTTCCATCAAATAACCCACAATAGCTTGGTATTAGCGGTATTTGGACAAGTATTACTAAGTACTTTCCAATTAGAAGCTCAACATGGAGAAAAAAGACTCACCATGGAGAACCGCGCACGGACAACTTCATTGTGGAAATGAAATGGTCTATAGAGAAACCGGCCGGCTTTTATAGCCTAGCAGGAGGATTGACCTACTTTGATACAGAATTAACAGAATTAAGAGCGCGACCATGGGCGAAAGCATGTAAGTAGAATATAATGTATATTATACCCTATCTATATGAATATATCCATATGAATGTAGAAAAATGTAACGAACCCCACGATTGGCTAACGTTAATTCCATTAAAAGAGCACGAACGTGAGCGGAAGCATGTAGAGCATCACGTTCATATAGAATATGATATTCTATCTATAATATCTAATATAGAAAAAAAGACTAAGTCTATGATCTACAATACCCAATCGAAGATAGAGAAAAGACTAAGTCGAACACAATATTTGTATGGTAAGGTTATGCTATAACCAGGTTGAGGAGGGGAAATAGCCTATATCGTGGGGAAAAGACTAAGTCCCACGATGGTAGAAAGAACAGATCTCAACCGAGAAGAACTAAGTCCTACAGAGACGAGCGATGATCGATCGAGCTGAACAGTGTAGATCAAGATCAGACTTGTTTCCATAGAAACCTATCGTGGAGAAAAAAGACTAAGTCCAATTTGCCCGAAATAGACTACCCCAGGCAGTCTATTTCGGGCAAAGGAGACTAGAGACAACCCATATAGTGAGGAAAAGTGGGTGGGATGGGGCTAAATCCAAGATGGCCGCCATCCACTTCCAGTTTGACGTTTTTTCGATCCATTTCGGACATCTTGTCCCTATAATGCCCGCCACGGGAGGGCAGTATAGGGACATCGGACATTTTGTCCCTATACTGCCCTCCCGTGGCGGGCAGTATAGGGACAAAATGCTCCACGGGAGGGCAGTATAGGGACACTGTCCCTATGCTGCCCTCCTATACTACTCACATTAAACCTTAGGTTGTTAAGCGCGACTGAATTACCTTTCAGTGTGGACAGTGTAGATCAAGATCAGGCTGCACAGTACGTGCAGCCTGATATTTCGGATCTACACTATCCGATAAAGAGATATTTCTCCCCTCAAAATAACTTTTAAATAGCAAAATTTGGGTTTTTACTCTTGGCTTAACTTACTTAGCCGGACAAGGGTTAAAATTGTAAACTTTCTTATGGACACCCGTGTCTTAACTTATAAGCGTAGGTAATTGTGTGGATCTGAATGAGGCCTTCGATAGCTTTGAAAATTAAATGCATCATTTTTAAGTACCCACTGGTTTAATCTATATAGCTACATGTATATAAGGTCATAAGGTTTATCAAATTTGGTATGTAGTAAATTTATACCTTCATTGTTCAAAGCCTGACTTCAGATAATATCGTTTACGAGATAAACTCTATATAGAAACTGCCACCCGCATTCCCAATCCGACATATACGAAAGAAAAGCCGCTTTCAGCAGATAACTTAACCCTCTCAGCGCCATTCGCAATAACATTCATTTGCGCACGGCAAAGATCAAGACCAGGGTCCGTATTCACCAACCATTCTTAAGAATATTCTTGGTCTTGTTCTCCAAAATTTTCCAAATTTGAAAGTAACACACCTTCTGATTGGCTAAACTTGGAAAATCTTGAAGAATAAGTCTGAAAACGTTCTTAAGAATGGTTGGTGAATACGGACCCAGACCGCACATATCATGCAGTGTGATCTATTATCTATACCATCCGCTTGTGTTGTCAAGCCTAAAAGACTTTCTGAATATCAGTAAATTGTCTTTTCAGCCATGAAAAGAAACTCTGTGAAAATGGGCTTTATGCATCCGCAAAAAGTATCGACCCATGTCAGCCTGCGCAGTCCGCGCAGGCTGACATGGGTTGAAATCTTTTGCTATCGTTAGATTTTATGCCTGTGAAAGGACCAGTCTACCTCTAGATCTAGAGTCTGTTCTCTAGATCAAGTCGTTTGTAAGACTAAATGGATTTTTGGGATCTATAATTATATGATGACTAGCTTGGTATCATGCATCACGGAGATGGACGAAACCCCCTTTTGCCAAAGCATGGGTCATTTATATGATGCTGAAAGGATTGATTAATGTTGCTGTTGTGGGAAAAATGCTAATTTTGTCGTATGGTAAAGAACGCACAAAAGAAACAATAAAGTCACGGAATTGTTATCTCGAGCTCCTTATCGGACAGTGAAGATCAAAAACCAAGATCAGTCTGCACATTCTAGGCAGTCTGATCTTGATCTACACTGGCCGCAAATTTATGCGCTTCTGCATTGTTTTGATGATATTTATCACGAAATGGAGCCAACGGTTTCGAAAGAGAGTTTTGCAAAGTACTGCTTAAAGAATTTCGAGGAACGCATAGAAATGTGCAATGGCTGCCGTTGTAGGGCTGAAATGATAAACACCGAATCAAACAAACTGTTGTATTTGTGATAAGATTAACCCATACATAAGAGAGCGCTCGGGTAAAAACCAAAAAAATGTTCGGCGTTTATAGGAAAAAAATTGATTGTGCTAAATACTTTTTTCAATGGAATTGTAAAACAGGGTCTTCTATATAGCTTGATTCACCAAATATCCTGTGTCTGCTGTGTTTACACACTCTGATGAAACAATTTCGATACGAGTAGGGTAGCGATAGCTATCTGGCATTCTGTTGCTGCAGGTCTCTTTCTGTCAAATATAGAAATACCGTCTGTTATCAGCCATAAAGACTTTGGGACCTTTCTCTCTAATGATGGGTCTTGCGATATTCGTATAAGTTACTGATCATATATTTCATTTTTAGGGAATTCAATTGGAGGGAGGCGACGATTTAATTCCCTAAACATGAAATATACGATCAGTAACTGACTTACAGTTTGCCCTACTTTCTAGACCAATAAAAAGGCCGGATTTCATTCAAAACTGCTGGATTTATTTCCATACAGACTCAATATCTCGCAATATGCGACCACTTAATTATTAAATGGTTGACCTATATACAAATATTTCCCGCTTAATCTGAAGCTCCGCCCACAGTATTTTAGACGGTCGTTGTAGAAGTGAAAAATACTTCAATGTGTGCGCTGTCGTGAAAGAGGCGGGGACTATTGCAACTTTTGGGATCCTGAAAAGTTAACTTTAAATAAAACACGTACGAACGAGTTACCTTTATATTTTTCTAGGAAATATCAAAAGAAATCCAAACACTTTTATTAAGTATTCACAAAACACCGTGATTTTTGGCTTTTACGAAGATGTAGTAAAACTGGCGAAATCTTTAAAATTGAAAGCATTTTGAAATGTATGACTTTAAAATCATGAACATGTAAATGGGTCAAATGAAGGGACAGACAACTTAGTCGACTATCAGACAGCACGTACTAGTATGTGCATACAACATTTTATCTTCGGTGCTTGCATAATTGGGTCCAGTTTCCAAGTGATCAACAGAATAAGGGTTATTGTACTGGTCTATAAAGAAAACAATATGATTAAATATAGAAATTTCTACGCCGTTTTGAAATAAGTAAAATGAATAATTTTTGAATAAATTCCTTGTATAATTCTTCGTCGTCAACTAGTCCAAAAGATGTGCCCATGGCTGAATCAAGCGCTTGAGTGAATAAGAGCTTAAGTTTAGCGCCAGAGAGAGTTGTCCTTGATCAGGTTCAGTGCCAAATTAAAGGTGACACAATACGACTCAGTGCGCATGTTAGTACCTCCGTCAATCACAAGAGGCGTGGCGATCACGTTCTCTGTCCGACTTGTATGGCTCTTTCCTCCGAGAGGCTGACTGTCAATCAATTAGAAAGTAGGGCAAACTGTAAATATTAGTAAATCTATCGAACAGGGATGGAAAAGGATCTAAAAACGCGTCTTGATCGTCTGTCGTTTCAAATTATTTATTTTTCATTTATCAGGCCTATCCTTGAATATGGTGATGTTGTATTGGACAATCTCTCCCAAGGCCCGAAAAATCAACTGGATAAGATTCAAAATGAAGTGGCTTGCATAGTTACAGGCTGCTCTAAACTCGTAGCTAATCGTGATCTGTACCAAAAATCTGGATGGGAAACTTTAAGCCAAAGGAGGCGAAAACACAAACTGATTCTTTTTTAAACAAATGATCAACGGACTTTCTCCTAACTATCTTAATGTCCTTGTGCCCTAAACAAATGGGGATTCATCATCTTATAATCTTCGTAGATCGAACAACTTGCGGACCATCGCTTGCAGAACCAGCCTATACAAAAACTCATTCTTGCCGTCTGTGATTAATGATTGGAACGCTTTATCAGATGAAACGAAAACTGGCGACTCGTTGTCTGCTTTTAAATACCTAGCCCAGATAAGCTTTAATTTTTTTTTTTGGCGATAGAAGAACTCAGATAATACAAGCAAGGTTACGTAATAAGTGCAGTTGTCTTAATTAACACTTGAATTTGAAAAATCTAGTCCAATCGCTCCTTGGTAGATACGGTTCCGTTGAATCAACACAATATTACTTCTTTGAATGCCTATTTTATCGAGATTTAAGAGATAGTTTAAACAATTTAAACAATAGTATAAGTACAATTACAAAAGTCACTCTTAAAGTCATTTTATTTGGTGATGATGATCTTAATATATCCGAGAATCAAAGAATATTCGCAGCAGTTCGTACTTATATCAGTCGTAGCAGAAGATTTACTTAGTATAATTATGTCGTTTTCTTTCACTGATAATGGAACTCCTGGCTTTCAAACACGGTCTAATTGAAACACCGGCTTATACACCAAGATTTTACAACGCTTTCTTTCATCAATAGCAACTAATATCCATCTTTTTTGTATTCTATGTGATATTTTGTAAAACGTTGTATTCAAATGATGAATGAAATATGTTTAAACATTGTTGCGGCAGAGTAATGTCGCAGTCCACAGAGCACAAGTGGCGATGGGTGAAACTAAAGGATGTAGCTCTGGACTAGTGCCAAATGGTCCTTACTCATCGGATCTTGCACCATCTAATTTAAAACTTCATGTCCCCAAATTGACCTTCTTTGTCCCTACTTTAAAAGTGATATTGACGCCATTGATGCTATTTTAGAGTATCTTGAAGCACAACATGTACCTTCTTCCAAGAAGCGATGCAAAGTTTGAACATTGAGGGTCCAAGGGTATTGAAGTTCTTTTAGACTACCTTGAAAATAATAAATGATTAAGTACCTCTCCTTAGCGTATTCCTGGCGGGGCTAAGAACTTTTTGAATTGCCCTCGTAGTGTTAATTAAATAGGTTGAGCATTTTCTGTTAGGGAAAGTAAACCATTGATTTTGATATCATATCTACTCATGTCATCATGTGATGGCTTAGTCTATTGTCAACAAATTACGTGACATATAAAATCTGCTCCAAATGACCCATTATCTCATCTGGACCACTTCCAAATATATTGTTACGAACTGAAACATTATTCTCAATAAATTAAGCCATTCTCTGTGAAAAGGGCGTATAACGCATCTCCAAAGGTATAGAACCAGGTCAGTCTGCACGGACTGGTCAGCCTGCGCAGTCCGTGCAGGCTGACGTCGGCCGAAACTTTTTTCTTTTGGTAAAATTTCTGCATGTCTAAGGACAATCTACCTGGTGATTCAGCCAGTTGTTGGACAAAACGGATTTTTAAAAATCCATAATGATGTGATGACTTGCTTGGTATATTACATTACGGAGATTTAATAAACCCCCATTTGCCAGAGCATGGCACAATTATTTTTCGCCATTCCCTCCCGCGCTACGTTTGTAGATATGGTTATAGATTGTTTAGACAGGTAATACAAGTATTCCTCTAAACAGTTTATCGTATAAGTCAGTTCTTATTCGTGTAACGTTTAGGGTGCATATTCACTTAATATCATTTTTAGTCTAATTCACAAGAATTCTTTAAATTTAAAAGTACCCACCTTCTGATTGGCTTAACCGAATGGTATAGCCAATCAGAATTTGCGTTACTTTCTACATCTAGCGCAAAACTAGCCATGCACAAAGTTACCTCTTCTTATAATACAGGACAGAGAACAGAATTTGTCAGGGTAAGATTTGAATATTGGCCTTGATAACATAGACCTACAATCGGTTACTTAATCTTACAAACGTGGTTCGAACTTCATACCTACCCCGTGTGATCAGTGTCCATGTATAATTCGGGTAACTAATTAAAACATACGAACAATTGAACAAACGAACAACTGGTCTCTTATCAGGTAGACACGATAAACCTGATTTGGAGTATTTATCAGTAGTTCAGTCATGAGCAAAGGATAAACATATTATGAGCCATGCTCTAGTAAAATGGGGTTTAATGCATCTTCGTGATGCATTATACCGAGCAAGTCATCACGTAATTATGGATCCATAATATTCATCTAGTCTTACAATTAACTATATCTGGAGGTGGAATGGTCCTTGAGATGCAGGAAATTTACATATAGCAAAAAGTTTCGACTCATGTCAGCCAGCACACACTGCACAGTAACCCTCCATTCACAGAGCATGGCTCGTATTATTTGTTCGTTTGTTTGTTCGGTGTTTTAAACTTTTTTCAACCATATTTCCGTTTTAAAACATTGTCAGGTAATTAATGTGGACATCTAATCCATCCTTATGGTGTGTTTCTCTTACAAAGACAAGTAAAGAGCTATCTGTCTGTTTGAAGCGCCATGTTCAACATCTTTTCAGTTCCATCACAGTGTCAAGTAAATGTAGAGTTCTAATTTATCCTTATGATACGTAACAGTGTTTAAGTTCTCTTACAAAAACAAGTAACCATTCAGTCTGTCTGTTTGGTGTTAAACGTGGTTTCCAACAATATTTCAGTTTATAACATTGTCAAGTAAATGAAGACATCTAATCTGTTTGTCTATATGATAATTAACAGGGTTTTAAGTCCCTTACAAAGACAAGTAACATTTAATCTGTCTGTATGATAATTAACAAAGACAAGTAAACATCTAATCTCTTTGAAATTTAACGCTATTTTCAACATTATTTCAGTTTTATCGTAATGTCAAGTGTAGACATCTAATTTGATTGTTTGTTTGGATGTCTGTCTGCTTGTTTGATGTTTACTGCATTTTTCATCAATATTTCAATTCTATCCAAGTGTCGAGTAAATGTCGACATCGAATAATTTGTATTGTGTTAAACAGTGTTTACCACACAATCCCGACTTTTATCGACCCTGAGGAAGAAAGCTTTTGAAATAATTATTGGAAAAGGAGAAAATGATGGTAACCAGCATTTTCTCATTGTACCACAATGTTTTCTTTACTTCTCAAATATAAATTTAAAATTTGAGTCGAATTTATTTTATTTCCTTTTAGCGTACAGAAGTCTTTTTTTTTTTTGACTGGTCAAGAGTAAAGTTACATCACGGCGACAAATACATTAAGACATCCAATCTGTCCGTTCGGTATTTAACGCCGTTTTGAACAGCCAGTGATTTCAGATCTATATCATTTACTGTTTGCTTGTATGTTACCTTTGAAGTTGGAGATATACTCGAAGACGGATGACTTTTTTTTTTTTAGTTTTAAGAAACCTGTCAAGATTTTCTTTCTTCAAATCAAAACATCGTGTTTCATGCTGATAAAGACATTTAGCATGTTCTGAACTCAAATGACTTAGGTGTAAATGTAAGAATTATTCTATTTATTCACCCATTTGATCATTCATTCATTCAATACGCATATAACTTCACTGAAAAGGAGGGCTTGTGACAATTTATGGATTTTTAATTAGTATTAACAATTTGGTAGTATGACTGTTCAGAAGAATAAACACAGAGAAATTTCACGGACGCTACAGGTCATCCAGTGACTTGACGCAAAACGTTGAGTCCAAACCAGTAAAGCGTTTAACCCTTATCCTGCTAAATAACTTAAATGGAACTTTTAAGCCGATGGTAAAAAACAAAATGTCAATACTTCAAAGTTATTGGGGGTTGGGGAAATATCTCCTTATCGGACAGTGTAGATCTAAGATCAGACTGCACGTTCTGTGCAGTCTGATCTTGATATACACCGTCCGCTAAAGGTACGCGAGTCGCGTTTAGCAACCGAAGGGTTAACCGCCGTATACTGTGCAATCCTTTCCATGCACCGATTTCAAAATAAGTTCGTCAGTTTAGCCTGTGGAATAGCAGTCCATATCCAAAAAAGGACTCGTTTAAGTTCCAGTATTGTAATCGGTAGGTAGGCAGACGTCGGATACATCTTTCCATTTTGTCCCACAAACGTTCCATGGGCAAAAGATCTGGCGATAGTGTAGGCCAAGGAGAATTACGTTTCATCTCGCGGATTTAAACACAACTCGAACAAGACTGGGGCGTGGTATTTTGGCCTCGTGTGAGAAGAAACGGCAAAACTAAGGGAAAAAATAGACGATACATGCATCTGAATTTCAATTATCAGGACGTCGAGATACTCGACGTCGGCCATCAATACTGTCCAAATGAAAATGAAGCTCATCAGAAAACAGGATATCTGCCCAGGCTTGCCTCCTAAATAAAATATTTTGAATATAACACGCACGCAACACGAGATGCATTTTAGTGGCGACGGAACGCAGGGCGTGTGGTAGGACCTTTCGAGTGTATTTCATGCTATCGCAGTCGATTCCTAACAGGTCGTCCATTGATTGGCCGTAGACAGGTAAGCTGCGGGCAGTGAAAAGCACAGTCAAGAAAACGGTTCCTTAAGTACTGTGGGCGAATATGGATGCTTTGACGTCCTAGCCGCGGATATTCTGAAACACGCCTTATGTTTTGTTAGGGTCTGCATGGTGATTGCATAGTGGGTTTTTGCACAACAAACCGTATAGCAACCTTAGCCTGTACTCTCCATGCTAAAGCATGCCGACGGCACATGAACCTTCATTTTCGAAAAGGTGTAGCACCTCTCATACGCATAAAAATCCAAACATTGTTGTTTCCCCGAATTCCACCTATGAATGATCAGAATGATAAAAATACTGGGTGAATTAAAATATGCGCTCCTGGACTTATGTCCGCGAGAGTAGCATTTGGTTCCATCGAGGAGAATCGAGTTTTGGCCAGTCTGTATTTACGGTCATATTTACTTTATGGTTGACTGCAGCTTATGAAACACTTTTTATTTGTTGCAGTGTATGAAAAACGCAGGAACCTTTTTTGCTATATGTTCAAGTGTATAATTAGGCTATGTTAAAAGTTGTCTCAATCCTTATTCTACTTAATAACTGAAATGAAACTTGAAGCCGACAGTAAAGACCCAAATGCTGCTCCTTCAAACTTATCTTTTGGAGAAAAATATCTCCTTATCGGACAGTGTAGATCCAAGATCAGACTGCACGTTCTGTCCGCAAAAGGTCGGTGAGCCGCGCTTAGCAGCTAAAGGGTTAAACTATTCCATGTCTGCCCTCAACAATGCATGCTAGATGGTAACGTGGACAGCTATGCCTCATTTTTTGCCTCTTAGAGAGAGTCTTTGGACGTCATGGCCCTCCCAGTTATTCTTTTTCAAATATTGGAGAGTAAATACCAAGGACCTTTCACTACGATTGCGTCTATACCAGGCGATAAAACTTTAGCAAATTGAACGCATCTGCAGACGACAAACTGAACGTGGCTTACAATATTAAATTTGTGATAAATATTGTAGGAAAAGGGGAAATGTTGGTTTCCAGTATTTGCTCCTTTGCCCACAATGTTTACAAAAGCTTCCTTTCTCAGGGTCTTTAGAACACGGGATTGTGTGGAAAAGGGTCATTTAATGGACGTGTAATGCACTTATCTATATGAAATAAAGTTCAACCCTGCACTACGTGCTAAAGTTTTAGACTTGTCAAAATTGATCGCATCGTATTGCTGTTTAAGTCTGTTTGTTCGTGTAGTCGTTGCAATTTTAGTTAAATGTTGGTGTGTTTTATATGATACGGTGCGTTGTTCATGACCTGTAATACTAATACTGAGAGGGTTGGTAAGATTTATTTTTTTCTCGCAACGTAATCACGGTTTCCGACACAAGATCTTTCGGGAAATCATGTTCTCTGAGTTAAAACTATGCATGGTTCAAGCAGAAATAAAGGTGTGCGAGGCATGAAATCACGATCTTTCTCCGTGCCATAGGTTAATCATTAATACAACTGACTTCTGGTTATACATGTATTTGCGTTGCCTTAACATGTTCTCGCACGTGTATAACTTTTACGCTCCGTTTCAATAAACTGCGTAAATTTACGCAAATTATTTGGGATGTTATATACGCGCACGCACACGATCCCTGCTTTACCAAGAGGTATGACCTGCATAAAGGTACGCAACTATTTACTTAAATCGTAGTTATGCAGTTTATTTGAAGCTTGCTTTCCGCCCGCCCGGGTAGTTCAGTGGTTAGCGTATCTGAGTCGTGACCTGGAAGTTGTGAGTTCGATACCCGGCTGAGGCAAACTTTCTTTCCGGCGATTTTTCGCCTCTCACCTCTGATGCATGTGATAACAGTAGGCAATAACTTTGGAAAGAAATTTGTGTCAGTACTGGTGTGAGAAAGCCGGGAAACACATGAGTGCGTCACTGACCGCCTTGATATGACCCAAGCTGTAAAAATGGTGTTAAACTCCAATACAAACAAACGAAACTTGTTTTCAGACTTGATGCTTGCCAACCTAAAGTGCTTACGCAAATTTCCTGTGTACGCAGCTTGTGAAAGACAGCCCTACATTATTGTAAAAAAAGAGAATTGCTTGATTGTGAAAGACACCCCTACATTATTGTAAAAAAAGAGAATTGCTAATTTTTCCCCTCATTTTCCCCAGAGTATTATCAACATGTGTTTGTTCATTTGCACGCAGCTATCCCTTGTTGCATTAATTACCCAATCTTGGCAGCTTTGTGCACATAGCCGGTTGAATTCTCCAGCTGTATGGATACAGTTGTTGCGATCATCGCCCGTAAATCAGACTTCTCTCAAGGCAGTGTGTCCACAAGAGTTGTGCAAGTAATGCTCAACGTTTCAAATGAGGGGTTTAAATACAACACTAAACCATTTGTGCCATGCTTTGTGAAAAGGGAGCTTATTGCATATGCAAAAAGTATCAACCCAGGTCAACCTGCGCAGTCCGCGCAGGCCGACCTGGGCCGAAACTTTTTGCCAGTGGTCAGTTTTCTGCGTGTCATAGTACCAAATTACCTCATGATTCAGCTATTTGTGAGACGAAAAAGGACTTTGCGGATCAATAGTCATATGATGACTTGCTTGGCATAATTTATCACGGAGATGTATAAAGCCTTCTTTTGCCACAGCGCGGCTCATTTCCAATACTGGCCTTTTTCCCACCGTCACTATACCGGGGTATGTATTTTCCCAAGAATCAAATTATTTTTCTGGCTTGTTGAGAAAGAGCGTCAGTGGGCCAGTCTTTCAATCTCAAATACGAGTCATGCTCTGTGAAAGGCAGGCTTAATCCGTCTGCGAAAAGTACAGACCTAGGTCAGCCTGTGCAGTCCGCGCAGGCTGATCTGGGCCGAAACTTTTCGCTATTGGTCAATTTTCTGCATGTCGAAGGACCAGTCTACCCCATGATTAGATCGTTTGTTTAAAAAATCGCGGCTACTATGGATCCATAATTATGTGATGGCTTGCTTGGTATCATACATCGCCGAGATGCATTATGCCCGCTTTTGCCAGAACATGGCTCATATGATAGAGCGTCACTCTGGAAAAAAAAAGAGGGTGAGGGTTGATGCATCTTCGTAATGCAGTAAACGAAGCAAGCCACTGCATAATATCGATCCATCCTGTCTAATCATGAGTGAAAGCGGTTCTTCGACATGCAGAAAATATAACGGCAAATGGTTTCGATTCAGATCCGCATGCGAGGACTTGTCACAACGAGGACCCGGAAGTGCATGAAAAAGTACTACTTGCTGGCGTGACAATACAATTGAGCCTTGCTCTGGCAAAAGGGGGCTTCATGTATATCCGTGACGCATCATACCAAGCTAGACATCGCATTGTTAGGGATCCAAAAAATCCATTATTTCTAACAGTCAACTCTATCATAAGGTGTATTGGTCCTTCGACATACAGAAAATTGCATGTTAAGAAAATTGTGACAAAAGTTAGTATTTCATTTAAAGATTACCATGTAAACATAACAAATATTTTTTTTCTAAACCCATTACTCTGACAATACTATTTTATGGATTAAAAACATATTAGCAAAAGATAACACTCCATTTACAAAATAACACAGTAACGAATGAATTATTGTAACGATTATTTATGAACCATTATGTTATGAAAAGACAATTTATGCTTTTGCAATTTAGACTTTTGAAAAAAACATTGTGGTGGAAAGTAGCATTGCTTTAAAAGGTTAAAGGCATAGGAGCGGCCAAAAGAGGACAATGAGAGTGTCTAAATCAATTAAATTTAAAACATACCATTTTCAAAGTATGGACATAATAGTGAATATTTGTTATTGCACGATCAGTTCAAGTGTTAATCGGTTGCAGAAAATGAAACTTAAAACCTGGTAATACGTAAACAAAAGATAGAGCGACCTGGCAACCTTTAACCTGGTTTTAGGTAAAACAACGACTAACAGATGGACTGGCCGTGCAATAACAGATTGTCATCTTCACCATATTTTCTATACTTTTAAATGGTATGATTTAAATTTAAATGCATTTCAACACCAACATACATTGTTCACTTTTGGCCGCTATGGAGCCTTTAAGATCAAAAGAAAAATAACCAATAATAGTCCTTATTTAAAAACCGATTACATTATGCAAATACTCCTTTTTATGCTCCTGTAGTTTAAAACTTTGACAACATTGTGGCAGAAGATGAAATTAGATCCACAGAACTCAGAAACATAATATCTAGTAACAGTCTTTGTAGACCCATTCATGTTTCAACATGCTTTAACTGCTCAGGTAGTTGAAGGCTTTGAAAACATGGTGACAAAAGATACCACTTCAACCAACTAGATATCGATAGAGGTTCAATGAAATGAACTTTACATACATATGACCCACAATCTGTGAAAAAGGGGGCTTCATGCTTCTGGAAAAAGCATCGATTCAGGTCAGCCTGCGCAGTCCGTCTTTTTTTGAAATTGAAAGCAGTCAAGAGACACTTTAATATTCTTAAAACTGTGACCTTATCTTAAAGTGCTATTATTCTGTAAAAATATTTCTGGCCATATGGAATGAAATTTACTTGTAGATTTTCATATTCCGTACATTTAAAAAATGCAGTTTATCCTCAATAATGTTAAACCTTTCAAGTTTGCATATAGGATATACCGTCAGAGGTCCTTTAACCGTTATCGTAGTTCTTTGGTTGTTATGTTTACGTTTTCGTCAGTTCTACCCGAGATTTCACTTTGCGCATGCGTTAACCGTTGGAAACGCTGTGATAAAATGATAGTGGACTGATATTTTAGCACGAATAAACTTAAGGCCTATAAGCCAGTTATACGGACTTCATTCTCTTTTTTCCGTTTAGTACATTGTGTCTGCATTGAAAATAATGATTATAGACTAACACTTGTTTTTACAAGTTTTTTTTTTTCTCTCTCTATTTGCAGCTGAATCTAATTCCTGTGAAGCACGAGTACATGCTGTACTCACCTCGCAGGATGATAAAAGCATTCAGATTAGTATATCAACAAAATTTGTCTGCCAGAAAAAGTTCCATTACATGTAATGTACCAGACACTACCTTAAAAGACGGGTGACTTGGAAAGGTAAATGCGGACACAGCAGTATTTGGAAAAACTCCAGTTTTTAAATTGTTGCGAAGAAGCCACCCTAGTAAAGCATTTCAAGACCATGGCATCATACCGATATGGATGCACAAGGCAAGAATGTGTGGACATTGCAGGTGATTACGGACATACTTATACTCTACAAAACATACTCTAGCCAATGACAACAGGAATAAGAGAGAAATTCTTGTGGCTTTTCGAAATGCGGATATTTAAGTTGACACTGCTGCTGCTGATAATATCATAGAAATACCAGTATACATTGTAGGAAAATAATATTTGTCACTGAATAATGCAAGTGACGATAACGAAAAATATTCTAGAATAAAAAAAAAAATCTTTTTCTAAATGACATGTAACATATTTTCGAAAACGAGGCAATCGCGTGCTTGTTTCTTTTCAATTAATGTTGCCCAAACCTGTCTACAACAGGAATTTGAAGGTCGCACTTTCACGGTGAAAGATGTACTTGCTGTATACATGACGTATTATTTCTTCAGAAATTATTTGTTTATGCTTTATTTAATCACTGATTGTGCATGCATGAAGTCACGGACTTACTGCGTGTCGGTATCATTTTGCATGATTTGGTCGATCATCAACTCTAATAGTGTCCGGAATAGATGGAAACCCTAGCAGACAATTTGCATGAGTATTCTGAATGTTTGTAATGCAAGACCCAATGTGAGAGGCTTCGTGTTTATAGTAAACGAGCTAGCGTAAGTTTGTTACTTTCTTGCGGCCTGGTTTGTTATTTGGTTGGTTAGCCAGTCAGTTGGTTGGGTATTTAACTGGTTGTTTGTCTAATAAATTGATTCCGTATTCCGTTACGTCCATTTTAATATTTATAATGTTGATTATCTAACAGCAAGGATTTGTAAAATAATTTTGATTATTGTAAAATGTGCAGGTGTTATGAATCTTCTAACTGCAAAAAGTGAGGGCCAGGACCAATTTTGAGGTTTCTTGTTTAATTTTTTTGGTCAATAAGACTGACACGTTAGGATATATGAAAATGTGTATTGTCAGTCTTAAAAGAACAAAGATCAACCTGAACTGTTTATTGTTGACGTCACTTTGAAGACATTTAGTACTATATTTCAAATTTTAGACAAAATCAAATTGAGCAAATATTCATCAAGCATAACATCACTCTTATTTCTATTCTAAATTCAGAAAGAGACACTATTTCATTTTGGCTAAACCATTGCGTTCTTTTGAAATTTTCGAATATTCTTGGAAGAAAGGGTTAGAATGAAGTTCAAGATGGCAAGTCAATACGGTCGTGGTGACACAAAAGGTTGTTCTTCAAGGTCACGGTTTAAACGACCGTTTCCCTCGAGTATCTTAACCCTTTACTAAACAATACCGTATTAAAAAACCTTGGGAAAAAAGGGATATTGAAAGCATCGTTGGAAAAGCATTTCTTCATTTTCCGATAATGTCATATACTTGTCAAAGATAAATCCAATCATTTGAGCTGTATTTATGTGTTCGTATGCAAATTAAGAGTTAATGGCTGTCTACTGTAGGCATGCAAAAAGTCGTTTTTTTTCATTACATTTCCTACTTTTATCCAGGTTTCAAACCAGGAGTGTCTTTTTGTCCCTGGCGTAATTTTAGTAATTCATGACGTTTTCAATGTGACGGCCTTGTATGTTCTTTCCATGCCTAACATGCGCGTTGAAATTGTCAATCGCTTTTTGCACACATTCAAATTCTACAAGCAGCGGGAAAGTGAGAAGTTTGTCTACAGCAATCCATACAGAGTTGAACCTTATATCTGCTCAATTTGTAAGCAGGGACCGACCAACCCGAATAGCTCATGTGGTAGAGCGTAGGATTCGTAAACCTCATGTCTCTGACCACCTGAGGGTGCAGGTTCGAGCCCCACGGATGGTCATCGAAAATTACTGATAGTATTTCGGATAAGACTTTAAAGTGAGGTCCTGTATGATGGTGTATACATCGAGCACGTTAAAGAACCATGCGTAATTGGAGAGGTCATCAGACCTCTCCAACAGTGGTGAGTTTAAAAGGCAGACTGCCACAGATATCGCTGTCTAAATCCATTTGTTTTTGCGAAATTGTTCTGATACAAGTCTATTTTGTCATGGTTTCATAAATAAACCGAAATCAAAAAACTGAAGTAGGAAATAAACGTGTTTTTTTTATATGACGGATTTCCAAAAAGATTTATACTATATTGGTTTGATTGTAAACGACCTCTCCAATAATTATAATTTTTCATTTAACATATAAATCTAAGCAAAAAGAAAATTTTCGTTCAAAACAGAAAGAACACCGCGGGAAAAGATCACGTGACTTGATACTATATCAGGACAATTCGTACCCTGGAGAACTCGTACCTTAATCTCGAGAGCATAAGTTTTCTGGAGAACTCGTACCCCACAAATAGATATAAAGATTGTTCATCATTATGTTTTCAAGTTTTATTTTTCAAAACTGACTAGACTCCGGCATTTTTCTCGGTTTTATACAAAAATTGGATGTATAATGATGTAGATTTGATGAAATAACACACAGAGTTGCTTCTAGGATGCGGGATAGCGACAATCCCGCGAAAATTAACTTATAAGCGCAAACAAGTCGTGCCTCAGCGCCCTACGTACCGCACACTTCAAAAGTGTCCGTGGTCCTTTGGTTTTGGGCAGATAGCGCAGGCTGACATGGTCGATACTTTTTGCAGATGCATTAGACGCCCTTTTCTCAGAGTATGGCTCATTTATCTACTTCCTTAAATATTTAACATTTAGACAAACAGCCTCTTCATTTCAGATGTCTGCAGCAGACAACTATTTTAAAACATTGATGCCGACTTCTCCTGGCTTCTTTTTTTAAAGAAGCCAACTTGTTCAGAATAGGTTTCGTCCTGTATCCTGCAGTATCTCATGTAAGAAGTCTAAAAGTCTTCTGGAGGCCTCCCCAATATGAGTAAACGGTAGTGACGATAAACAAACAAAAATCAACCAAGCAGAGACAAAAAACAATAATAAGAAACCCTTCTTTTCTGACACCCAAGTCGATAAATCAAGAAAATGCATTCTCTAATGTCAGAAATTTGCCGAAAATAAGCGCTCTTAGAATTAAAAAAAGGGCCGATCTTTTGATCGGTAACTCGTTTTAAAAGTGACACGGCTATTAACCTGTAACTGAATTTTATCATTACTTGTTAGCCTGTTCAATATATAGAATGAATATTTTCAGTCAGTGGAAGTTGCAATTTGAGGTCTGTTTTGTTCGCAGCGTCCTTCACGATTAGCCAAGTTTAGACAGCAGGCCTTGACTTACTTTGTCAGAAATAGCACAAAAAGTTATCTTCGCGATCTGAAAAGGTAATATGTCCTACATTATTTGCGATCTGAATATCCCCCTTTCAAGGAGCAGTTCATCTACAGCGTACAATTGTTGATTACATATATTTTCTTATTTGTTTTGACGGGAAGAACCGGTATAAGAATGTATTAGCAAACCTGTCGTTTTGTCTTTTGAGACACTTTACTTAAATTCTAAGAACATGTACTTCTCTCTTTTTTCTTAGCTACAGACTTCACAAGAATTCTATGTTGTATCATTATTTGTTGCTTGTGCAATATCTGAGAAGATGAATTCAATACACCTATAGTTATCATTTATAAGTAAGGCCTACATAATATTTTAAAGTCACTTAATAAACATAATTCTTTATGGTATAACTAGCGAACTGTTCATACCATCACTATCTTTAACACCTCGAAGTGACTGAGATTAAAGATGAGTGGAATTATGTCCATAACATTCGAATATCTTGAGTTTATATTATACATCTGTCTATATATACACGTGCCTTCCTTTCCTTTTTTGAGTTATTGGCTCTTGCAAGATAATCGAGTCAGATTTACAAAACATGAAATAAAGGTAAAGTTCGTTTACTTTATAATTCTCAGATGTCACACATATCACTCCAAAATGATTTAAATGTCCGGTTGTCATCACAAATCTAATACACAAATATATTTAAAAGATAACGGACGGAAAGCAGCAATATGCAACTAATACAGTTGAAAAGGACAATACCTCTCTCATTATCGGTGGATTTTTCACTCAATCACAACTGACGTAAAATTGATAATCATAAATCTGTGTATAAAATATGAATCCAAATATACTAATACCTTTAAAGGTAACTATCAGAAAGCAACATTGTGAAAAGAAAAAGTTAAAAAAGGGTCATAAATCACTTAGTAAATGGTGGATACTCCCATTAATCAAACTTATAAAATATGAATCCAGTACAAAGGTGTATTTAAAAGGACAGAAACCATTTTATCCCGCACATTCGGGACATACAGGATGTGCGAGACGGAAAGGCATAGGTATGTTCAGCGTTGATACTATATGCCCTGCAAACTGACGGGTCATATGAACAACAGCATGACATGGACAATCGTGGTACTGCGGTAGAACTTGTCCTTTGAAAAAAAAAAAAGACATATATTGCTGTGTATGTTGTGTTTCGTTGGTATTATTGATTTTTTTTCCCACTGTCAACGTCTATTTTTTAAAAGTATCTTTTGATGACTGCCTGATGTTGGATCGTTACCGTCGGCTACCTGCTAAACTATGGCAAAATATGCCTTTTACGTGCAGAATCAAGTGCATGTAAATAAAACTGTATATAATATTTTGGAAAAGAAGCATTTTGCTTATCACGAAATCAATCCCAAAATCAAAATATTGCTCGATAAGTTTGTGTAAGTATTTCAAATTTTAATGAATCAAAGTTAACCCATTAAAATGTAAATAATACATAATGCTTTCATTTACTCTTTTCTAATTCTCACGTATATAAATTAATAAGTATGGTACTTGAAACATGCACGAAGGAGTGCAGGAAATTGGAACGTTATACGAAGCAAAGTTCAAAATTAAGGAGGACAACACCACGTGATTTCAATTGTTAGGAGTACAAAGCAATTAGCATTAATAGCGAAATTAAACCAAAACGGAAGATCTCTACGACATTGCGAAATTTACTCGTTCTAAGTGCTTTGACTGGACCAAACGTGCAGTTTGGAAATAGTATAGCAGTAATTCTTGTTACTTTTCATAAATGTCAAAACTGCTGTTGTATTGTCTAACTTACCCACGAATACGCGTATCTAACTTTTTAAAAAGATAATGGTTCTCTTCTTCTTGTACTAAATGGACATCATGTGCTGTTTGCCGACTATCTTAAACACATTTTAGTTTACTTCAAATGTCACTTCTACACATATGGGTTGTATTGTTTTAGCAAAATGTGTGTTATTAATTGAACACAATTACCCTTGATGATGTATTAAGGTTAGTTGTATTTTGGGCACGATGTCTATTATACAGAATAAAATTTCAGTATTAAGTATTCATTTTTACTCCTATAAATCCCCTGCAATTTGGAAGGATTTTCAACTGCGCATTGTCTGTACATTCACGGCACCTCTCCTTTAATTGGACCCTTCACATTCTGGCATCATCATCATCATCATCATCATCCATAACTCTTTCTTTTCTTTTTTCTGTTCTTTTCTCTTTTATCTCATCCGCGTTCGAGGGATTGCCACCTATTTCATAAAGATCCCATTTTGTAATATCTCTACGATAGCAGCTATAAATATCTTCTAAAATACATCTATATATATTCACGTGCCCTCCTTTCCTTTTTTTGAGTTACTGCTAACCATTCGGGGAAATGCTTTTCCGGTACGTCAATGACGTCACGTAGAAATTCCTTCCAATCAGGATCGCCATCGAAAGTTTTCAAAACAAACCTATTCTTGGCTAAATCTACAAAACCATCCATATAAGAATGGTTGTAAGTCTTATAAAATGAACCTATTCCTATGGTTATTTTAAGATATATTCCAGACCATTCAAAATTGTCTTTGAAGTTTATCAACCAATTGCTGCAATCGCTACAGGGAAAATAACTTGAGAATATAAACAGTGTATAAGTCGCTTCTGGGAACGATTTTGGATGCAGTACTTCGCTTAAATTCTTTATCATTAACACTTCAGCATGCTCGCCGGTTTGATTAGAGGTCTTTTTCCATAACATGCGCCTGTCTGGCACCATCAAATGATAGAATAAAATGATCGTTCGAGGCCACCCGCTATACATACAGGAGTGTGCAAACATTGTCTCGAATTCCTCATAAGATGAAAGTTCGTCTTGCATCGCCATCTGTATTGTAAAACAAACTGTGCCTTGGATATTTTATATTTTCTGGTAAAGCTTGGTTTTTTTTTTAATTTGTCTCTCTGTCTGTCTGTCAAAATCATTACATTGTCTTCGTTTGTCTTAATTAGTGTAAATTTAACATAAACTGCTTTTAGTGAATGTGTAATTAGTTTAAGATGTTCTACGTGTAAATATGTGAAATTGTTCGGCAGATGCTGCAATTTCCATTTATCAATGATAAATAATTGTAATGATCCGAGTTTTCTCCGACAATTGTTACCTAGTTTTCTCACAAGTAGCTGATATTTACATTTGGGTCTACGCTGTTTGCACAGTAGGAACAATCGAAACTATGTTACAGAAAGTACTTCAAATGTGCTAACTTCGCACATCGGCAGCCATTTTGTTTGTTTACCTTAAAATGCATTTTTGGGGGGGGGGGGGGGTGTCAAAGCTGGCACACGCGCCCTCCTATTTCATTGGAATCTTTCCTACTGCAGCGATATTTTGTATTAATTGTAAAAGAAGAACCTAAAAACTTGTTTGTAAAGTGTATGTATTTGAGATTGTATTAGGTTTTGGGCATTATTTTCTTGAATTATTGGGAACTTTTATTTAAGCCAGTTTTATCTATTTTAACCATGTCGGCCTCCGACGTTAAAAATGCACAGAATTCATTGTGCCGGCGCGTGCACAACATTTAATGCTCATTTTGGCTGCACAAGTTTTCCTTGTGCAGTTTCAACGTCATTTTGCACAACAATTGTCGCGTGTGTTTTTTAAGAACGCACATAGGAAGCTGCTCACTGCTCTTTGGATTAACAGGCACCGCGTTTCTTTCTCTGGGCTCCCAAAAAATTAAATCTAGGAGCGTCGTATTGTGTTTACTTTTGACTAAAGAATTCGGCAGTTACATGTATTTATACAACCTACATATTTGAAGGACTAGACAGATTAGAAAAAGCAAGTTAGCAAATTACAGCAACGTAAAGAATCGTCATTGTTATCAAGGTTTTTTTTTTTTTTTTTTTCATTTTTATGGAGTTTTCGTCATCTTTTTACCTTTCGAGTCGGGAGCAAGCCTGAATTTTTACGTGTACGTCGGAAATAGACACTCAACCGTAGCTCGTTACAATTTTTGGTGACAGAAGTTGGATCTGTTTAAATTTTACAGACCCCGTGACCGAATCACAACCTTGTTGTTGGACAAAACAGTAAAGAAAATAGGACATGTCAGAAATGGATTCAGAGAGGGAAACGGAAGTTTCTTTTAATATTCCAAACCCTGTAGAATCAGACCAGGAGCATATAGACACCAAAAGCAGCAGTAGACAAGACTCACCGGAAAACACACTGAAAGAACCCCATTCCTGTGGTGTTGTTGATGCAGGTCACAGAATGATTGAGATGCAGAGCCAGATGTCGGGGTGTAAAAAGGGGTCGCTAAAGCAGTTATACACTTGAATAGTCAACACAAAAATCACTGCCTTGTAATTCAACATTTCCACCTAATGCTGGACATCAAGTACGAAGTCTACATCGAAATGAGACTTTCCAAAGACCGCCATTTAGAAGTTCCTTTGATCAACCACAAATAATGCAGCAACAGCAGCATATTACATGTGGAGTATGAAATTATGATGATAGTGTGCACCGATGGAAAATGCAAGCTCTCAGATAAGACGCAATCATGAATGGCATCAGCATCCTATTATGTCACTGAGTGAACAAACTTATCGTTACAGACAGTTGACTGTGTTAAGCTATTATAATAGTTTTACCCCTGGTGAACAAAGAAATTATAATCTTAAACATCCCAGCTCAGTGAAAATACCCCGCCCCCGATTCAACGGCAAGTATGGATGATCAGAGGGTTTGGATAAATGGTTTGAAGATGTGGCAGCAAGACATGGTTTGAATGCACATGACAGGCTAGATGAACTGCTCCCCAAATTGCCAGGCAGTGCTGGGGACTTTGTGTACACACAGCTCAGAAACGATTACCACACCTTCGTGTCTGAAATAGATTGCAGGTTTCGAGTTCTTGAGACGGCAAAAACATTTGTCGCAAAATTTAGCAGACGTGATCAGAGACCAAACGAGACTGGTTGACCCTAAAGCCCCTTTTCACAACTGCTTTGCGACCACTTGAATGTGACCATGAGACCGTTCGCATCACCTCGTGCAACACTATACTACCGTTGAACGACTTCAAGAATCTCTATTCGACTGTAATTAAAGTAAAAAGTCAGCAACTAAAATGGTCTTTTTTACTACTGAAAGGAGGCCGGAAGACGCTGTCGCTAACTCTGTTTTTTGCTCGGTGTTTCTTTCCTTTTTCGACGAAATTTCTGTCGTTCTTCGGAATTCAGTGTTGATCTGACGAGATCCATATTTGGAGGGTATGAGTCTCCGGTTCGTTGCACGACAACTCGCACTCGATCTCATGATCGTGCAACCGGTCTCATTCACCGACCTATTGCACGATGTTGAGACATCTACGCTACAACACCATCAGTCCCACCATTTGTATGGTTGACATCACACAAATCGCAGTTAATCGTGCAACACTCACAGGTCGTTCGCAAGAGTGAATGCGCCATTTTCTTGCAACGGTCGCTTCCACTCGCTCTTATTGAACGACTGCTATTGCCATTGTGACAGCTTTTTGCGATCCATTTGCGAGAGTAGCTTTTTTGAGTAGATCGCGCGACCAAATTGTCGCAATTAGTCGCACTCCAGTTGTGAAAGGGGCATTAAGAAAGACGCTTTTTTTGAAAATGTAGGTAATGCTAGGATCACACTATCGCGATTCGCGCCACGGTTGAAATCTTGGTCTTAATCGTGAGCAAGTCGTGATGACCCTATCAGGTCATATCAAAACTTGATGTTACTCGTGGCAATCGTGTTAATCGTATAGAATCTTTTGGCTGTCAAAAAATTTTCTACGATCAACACGATCGGTTTTCGACTGTAATCATCGCGTCTAATCGTTTTGAATCGTAACAAAACGCAGCAGATCGCATCAAATCGTGCTGTTTATTCGTGTTGATCGGGATCAATCTTGGACAAGGCAAAGGCCACGCTCAGTTGTGATTTGCTGCGATTTCATACGATCTGGCACGCTGTGCTAGGTCCTTAGTTTACGCTCTGAGACGAATGTCTTACGAATAGATACTTGTTGATACAACATGGTGTAACGTTATGCTTAGAACTGTCTGGATCGTATAGTGGATTGTTCCTTTTAAATTAACCACCCAAGTCAAAGGTTTTCACGTACAACATTTATTTTAAAACATTTCCTTGTATTTTCCTCAGTCCTTCTTCCCAGATCTTATCACGCGATCTGATCGTACTAATCTCCCTGTCTTCACATCTCTCCCCACTAGATCTTGTCACGCAACCTGATGGTACCAGTCTCTGTGTCTTCACATCTCTCCCCACTAGATCTTGTCACGCAAACTGATGGTACCAATCTTTCTGTCTTCACATCTCTCCCCACTAGATCTTGTCACCCAACCTGATGGTACCAATCTCTCTGTCTTCACATCTCTCCCCACTAGATCTTGTCACGCAAACTGATGGTACCAATCTCTCTGTCTTCACATCTCTCCCCACTAGATCTTGTCACCCAACCTGATGGTACCAATCTCTCTGTCTTCACATCTCTCTCCCGCGATTGCGCATCTCACACCACATATACAGGGAGTCAAAACACTCCCACTGTCAATATCAATATTCATAAGGCATCAATAGCCAAAATTCCAAGCAAAGTAGACTCTCAAAACACAGGCCTATCCGGAGAGCCACAGAGTTGTTGATAACTGAGTTTTCCCTCATAACGTTACAATGGTACGAGTAGGTGCGATATATATATACGAATTTAAAGTGACGCTCACGGTTTGCTCGCAGTCCGCGCAGGATGACCTGGGCCGAAACTTTTCGCTATTAAGTCATTTTTCTATATGGCCAAGGAACAGTCTATCTCATTATTCCGGCGATTATTTAAGAAAAAGAAAAAAAAAAAAAAAAAAAATGGTGTTATGGTGGGAAAATGAGAAAATACTGGATACCAACATTTTAGAATGGACGACGTTTACAGAATTCTCGCCTGGTTAAGAATTATTCTAATGTCTGTGCTGCTGAACCACGATTTATGCAATCATTAACCCTTAGGCTTCTAAGCGTGAATCACTACCTTTTGCGGACAGCGTAGATCAAGATCAGACTGCACAGAAGGTGCAGTCTGATCTTGCTATAAACTGTAGGATAAGGAGATATCTCTCCTCCAAAAACACCTTTAACATAGGAAAATTTGGGTTTTTATTATCGACTTGAAAGTTTCATTGCTTTTATTTAGCAGGATAAGGGTTAACTGTTTAGGATTAAACTAAATAATCATAATCTGTACAGATATAAGTGAATGACCTGTACATCCTCCCCCATCTCACGCCTAATGAATGAGAAAAAAAAAAAAAAATTTAATGGTGCTTATATTTTTGATTGGATATCGAATAAAACTAAGAGAACATTTTGCAACGATGATGCGTGCAGTCTGATCTTAACCTCCACTCGACTCCCCACCATGGATTTTGTTTGGCAATTTCGGGGAGGATAAACCCCCCAAAAATGTACGAATATAATGTTGACATGGAGAACACGCAAGTCCAGCGTATTTACCATTTCAACATTCATTCGCCTACTTTTCTTGCATTATCCCCTGCTCACCGTTTCAACATTCATCTCGTACACTTCTTGCGTTCTCGTCCCAAAAATGCCATGCGAAATCTGCAATTAAGAGTTCCCGGGATTATGCCCTCCACTTTTTGCAACGATACACCAAGTGATAAAAATTGCCTGGGTCCTGTTTGAAGGAGAAACTGAAGTCTGTTATTTTGCTTAAATCCACTGTCTCATTTTCTAAATCAAGTTGCGTTCATCATTTTAGATGAATTTCACTGGCATTAACAGACTTCGGTAATGTTCTCAAATCCTGGGCTGACACAGTATTCAAGACTCAATTCAGCAAAATAAAATAATAGTCTTAAGTCTGTTCACTGAGTTAAGTATGTTTATTTTGCTGAGTTAAATCTGCAACGTTGTGTCAAATCAGAGTGTGAGGACGTTACCTCAATATATTAATATTAATGAAGTGCATCTTAAATTACTGACTCGTAAAATAAGTCTTTTACCGGATATGAGCAAATTAAGGGGCTTAACTTTTTTCGTAAAACTGGGCACTAGTACTTACTTATTTACATATATCCAGTCGAAATGAAACCCAACTAGAAATACAGCACAATTGCGTATTGTAAATGTTGAATATTTACAGGCGATATCAATAGGTCAGGTGACCTTTAACATGGATCTATATACAAATCACCAACCTCTATCAAGCTCACCCTTCCCCGTTAATTTCTAACCTTTTACCGCTTAATGCCGCCTTTAAACGACCCTGAGGAAGAAGCCTTTTGAAGACATTGTGGGAAAAGGAGAAAATGCTGGTGACTAGCATTTTCTACTTTTCCCATAATGTTTTCTACCCTATCAAGAGAAAATTGCGCAATATGAGCCACATAAGAATAATTGTCGTCCGCAATTGCTTTCAATTTCGACAAGGCTAAAAGTCTGTCGTCTGGTAAAGGGTTAACTCTTTCAGCGCCGAAAAAAAGAAACCTCAACCTCTTTCGATGTACATCTGCTGAAGCCCAGGACATTTTTTACCCATAGGTTTTAATAAACAAACAAACAGCATAGAATAAAGATCAGACTGTACGTTCTGTGCAGTCTGATCTTTATCTATATCATCTGCAAAAGGCCTTATTGTTTAACTCTCTACCAAACGATAAAATTTTACTCTTCTTCAAATCGAAAGCAGTTACAGACGACAAATTAAATGTAGCTGAAATGATGGTAATTGTCTGTGAAAGTGTAGAAAACTTTGTAGGAAAAGGAGAAAATGCTGGTTACCAGCATTTTCTCCTTTTCCCACAAGGTTTTCAATATGCTAACTACTCAGGATCGTTGAAACTCGGGATCGTGTGGTATAGGGTTAACCGACTCAAATAAACGGAATGAATTATTACATTTATAAAATCCAGAGATTCGCAGCTTAATTTTGCAACACAGAATGTCCGCTTGTCAGATCGTTCTGACAAGGTATAGTTTAGTTTAGTTTAAACATATTTTATTGTCATTGTCATTATTTACAAATTCTTACATAAAATACTTTTACATACAATACAAAAAAGACAAAAGGGTTTGACCACAAGTTCTCACAACTTAGATTCGGCCATCCCCTTATTGAACATGCATAGTATTCAGTCTTCAAAGGAAAGAAAAAAGAGGAGAATATCATAAATAAAAGTATTTTAACAAAACATGATTGAAGACAGTTTTATTCCAGCTATAGAGAAGATTTTTTTAACGACAATAAATAAACCGAACACATTAAGAGAACGTTGTGAATATCAATAATAATATTCACTTGAATAGGAGGGAAAACAACATCAAAAGGGTGGTAGTGAAAGAAAATCTTGGTGTCAGTCGGTAAGAGGGCAGATCGGATTTTGGTGCTGCAAAGCAAACTTTTTATCAAACCTCTTTGTATCCCTTATGAAATTTTGAACTGTGTTAAATATAAATGAATTTTCACCATAATCGAGGTTGTCAGAACCAAACAGTAGGAGCTGTAAAGAAAGTGGATGGAAACGGCGTAATTCTCGAAACAATTTTATACGCGATTCAGTGAAATTAGGACACTGAAAGAGAAAGTGTTCGGCATCTTCAGCAATGTATCCACATCTACAGGTAGGGAACGGGGATAAGTGGTTCGAATAGAGATCGAAGTTCAAATTACTACAATTATTCCGGAGTCTTGTGTGTAAAACAGATAGTCTCCTCTGTCCTACAAGATAATGTCGCGGTACAGGAGGCACAGAGAAACGTTGTAAAATGCGAGATTTAAAAAGTGATATGGAAGTTATGGATTTCATATCATCCGGAAGTTCATTCCAAAGGGAGACAGCAGAAGGAATAAAGGAACTTGCAAACAGCTCAGTGCGGCAGCCAACTATATCGATATTATCAGCGTTTCTTAAAGAATAATCAGTTCTAGTGCTGACATTCGTTGGACAAATATCTCGTAAGTAGTCCGGAGTAAGGCCGTTTATAATTTTGAATACGCAAATAAGTTTTTGATACCTACGCCGATCTTCAAGAGTCAACCGACCAATTTCCTTGTATAAATTATCGAGAGATGCGGATCTGGTGATACCAGTTATTAGTCTTGCGGCCTCGATTTGGATTTTTTCAATAGTTTCCTTTTCACGGGAAGTGCAATTATCCCAAACTATTGAAGCGTATTCAAGAATAGGACGTAAAAGAGAGATGTAAATTTGTTGAAGTGAGTCTTGTTTAACTATGAATCTTAAGTTTCTCATGATGCCTAGTAATTTTGACGCTGATTTAGAAATGTTATTTATATGTTCAGCCCACTTTGCATTACTGCTCAAAATAACTCCTAGATGTTTATGGCTATCTACAAATTGAATTTGGACATCATTGAACAGTAAGTTAGGGGGAGAGACAGTTTTGTTCGTGAATAGCATTGCAACTGTTTTAGAAGGATTGAATGTAACAAGCCAACGTTCAGCCCATTCGGATATCATTTGTAAATCATGATTAATAATACCTTCAATATCAGGAACATGTGAGGCAGAGCACGCCAAGGATGTATCATCTGCAAATAGTCTAGATATGCTTAACAAATTGTCAGAAATATCATTTACATATACAAGAAAGAGTAATGGGCCGAGTACAGAGCCTTGAGGAACTCCGGCATTAATTGACAGTGACCTTGACCTTGCCGTTTTTACGATTACAGATTGCTTGCGGGAAGATAGATAATCTTTAAACCAATCTAAAAGAGAGCCGCTGATCCCTAGTTGACGTAATTTAAAAATAAGACCTTTATGCCAAACTCTATCAAATGCTTTTGATATATCGCAAAATACCATACAGGTGCTTTGTTTGGCGTCAAGCGACGATACGACTTGGTGATATATCTCAAGCAGTTGGTGGACAGTGGAGTGGCCTTTTAAAAAACCTGACTGTTTTTCGTAAATCAATCGAATAGAGAAAAGATAATTATAAACGTGTTTATGAACACATCTTTCCATAAGTTTACCTAAACAACTTAGTAAAGAAATAGGACGATAATTGCTAACAGACGACTTATCGCCCTTTTTGAACAGTGGGTTTACAATGCACTCTTTCCATTTACATGGGAATTTCGTGTCCGTGAGAGACTTATTAAAAGGTATAGATAATGATAAAAGATGCACAGTCAGTTTTGCTAAATTATTCGTTGTTTTTTATCACCTGTTATAATCTTCTGCACCAGAATCCTCAGGTTTCAGACCTATCCTAAAGTCACTCTTCACAACCACATTCCATAACAAATGACACTTGAGATTCCTACCACTTTTGTGGCCTTTGTCGAAGGCAATGCCAGTGTGAGTTCAATACGGTAGTTTGAAAATCATGTATTGTAGTTTGTGCAAAACCGAAGGAAGTAAACCCAATTAAACTATTTTTTTCTAAAATAAATAAGCGTTTCGTTAGCACTCAGATACATAATGAACAACGGTGTTTTAGAATAAACTGGATTAGACCATCTATCATGGAATATTTCTTTTTTTTTTTGAAAATATCTATACCCTCTATGGCCTTTTATTTGCGCAATTATACATAAAACCTTTGTCTCCTGACCGTGTTCGTCCCGAAACCAGTTCGTCCCGGGGCTTGTTCGTCCGGACAGGTTCGTCCCACATTATTGTTTGTTTATTTTCAACTTATTAATTCCACGCAATGGCTCCCTAGACAAATGCCATACCAGTGCTTTCAATGCTTTGATTCTTTTGAAAGATAGAATGATGCTTCATGTTGCTGTAAAGGTTATTTCACGGAGACAACTTGCCAAGGTCTCGTCGTGTTTCAGAAATTCGCTAACACTAAGCTAGGGCTCTGGAGCATCTTGCCAGAGGACGTTGGCCACCCATTCATTCCGCCAACGGAGGCCGTGCTCATGAATTTTACAACTCCAAAAAACTAGTCATATATTCATAACCTTCATACTGTGACAAAATACTTAACTCTTAGGCTACTAAGTGTACTCAAGGTCGTTTTGCGAACAGCATAGATCAAGATCAGAATGCACAGACCATGTGGTCTGATTGTTTATCTACACTGTCTGATGAGGAGATATTCCCTTACCCCCCGCCCTCACCCACCCCCCAAAAAACTTGAAATAGCAATATTTGGGTTTTTATTATAAGATTGAAGATTTCATTTTACTTATTAAGCAGGATAAGACTTAAATGAGACCTGAAGAAATATAAACTCCTTGTTTGCTCATCTTGTGTAGGTGATCATGGTCACCTTTGACCTATTACCTACCCTCAACCAATCGACCCCGTGTTTACACGAATCCGAGTGATAAAGTCTTTGGAAAGCATTGTGGGAAAAGAGAAATGCTGGGAACCGGCATTTTCTCCTTTTTCTATAATGTTTACTACAGTTTTATCTCATTACCAGATGAGAAAAAAAAATAATTGTCGGTTGAAAGCATTTACTTAAGATGAAACTGAAGTAAATCAAATGATAGGATTTGCCTTGAAAGAGTAGAAAACATGGTTTGAAATTAAAAAGAAAAATGCTTGTTACCAGCATTTTCTCCTTTTTTTTCACAATGTGTCAAAAAGTATTGCTCCTCCATGAAGTTATCTAAACTCGGGACTGTTAGGTAAAAGGTTAAAGACAAATCTCATAATTTAAGCCAACTTTGAGTTGTCGTCTGCGAAAGCTTTCAATTTAGACAAGGAAAAACCTGGTCGTCTGGTAAAGAGGCACGCGCATTTTGACGACCATCTATGCTCTTTCTGCTGTAGTCTGGGTCCGTATTCACCAAACATTCTTAAGAACCTTTTTAGATTTATTCTCAGAACTTTCATAATTAGAACGTAACACATAATCACGGATCCATAAAATAACAATCGGCTGGATCTGGAGACGCAATTGGGTCCTTTGCCATGCAGAAAATTTACAAACAGCAAAATCGCGGATTGCGCAGGCTGACATGGGTCAATACTTTTTGCAAATGCACTAAGCCCTCTTCTCACAGAGCATGGCTTATAAGTTTTCATTTCTGAATGTTGACACATTCCTATTTGGACTAATTGTTGTACTTTCTGAAAAACTAGAAGTTGACAAGAGGGATCTTTTTCTTATATTACTGATGAGAGAAAACGTGCGGAAAGGGGCAGTTGCTTGTCACAAGCAATTTCTCCTTTTCTCACAATGTTTTCATAAAGTGTAAACTGCTTGGGTTTTGAAAGCCGATTTTTATGGTAATGGATGGAACCGTTGGATCAAGAAAAGCTGAATCTTATTGGGATATAAAAATCAACCAGCTCTTCATTTGTTTAACTCTTACCCTTCTAAATAAATGGAATGAAACTTTCAATCCGATGGTAAAATCCAAAATTTTGCCATTTCAAAGGTATTTCGGGAGGGAAGATATCTTCTGTGCAGTGTGATCTTGATCTACACTGTCCGCAAAAGGTCGATGAGTCGCGCTCAGCAGCCTTAGGGTTAATTTGCTGTTGAAGCTGTCTATACTTGTTTTATGTTCGATTTTACAAGCAAAGACAAACAATCGAAACCCACCGCTTTTTACAAGATCGATAAGTTATCTATGGGTTTTGGAGTGGGGTGTGCGGGGTGGTATATAAACATGTGTAAATATGTACATTGAGGGAATAAAACAAATAAACAAGAGGGCCAAGATGGCCCTGGATCGCTCACATTTTCTCTATTCTGAACCCTTGATCAAAATTCTCGTGTTTTAATGAATCTGACATTATTGGTGTTTTACTGTCAGTACCATAACACTTTGTTTGGCTTACTTGTCGTGGGTCCGGGCATGTGGATCATTTGTCGTGTTTTGCGTTGTATAACTCATTTGGCCTATAAGCCTCTTCTGGAATTGCACATGGGTTAAATGGGTAGATACCGGTGGCCCTAAAACCACTTATTATGTTATTGCTTGTCACCGATCCTTTCTAAGCTTTTCCGAATAGTCGAAGGAAACTTGCGTGCGTAGGCGAGACACCAGTGTCCTTCACAAAATCGTCCACTGCCGTATTCCATCTTGATTTCAAAACCTTGAAAACAGATAGATGAAAAGGTTGGGTCCAGTTGCTCGTGTCGCTGGACAATTCTCCTAATATTATTTTCTGGTCCCGGGCAATTGTCAAAAACTCAACGTTGTTGTGGGAAGCATGGCCGTCAAAAATCAACAACTGTAGTCGTTCGTCTCCAATATTTGGCAAGAAGGTCTCCTTGAACCACAATCTGACGATACCGTCTTTCGTCCACCTGGAGTCACTCACAGAGAACTCGGCTCTATGCAGTGGTGAATTTGGATCTCTGCAGCTTTCTACACCAAATCCATGAAGTTTTCTGCTCGTTTTGCCAGGTATGATAAATTGACCAGGAAGACTTTTGTACAGGCAATTACTGTAATTGTTTCTGTGGAAATACTTGCTTTTCCGTGGACCGTTTGGAGCCTTTGCTTGCCAAGACTTTGGGTGGTTTTTGAGCAAGCGTAACTCCTCTCTCGTCAATATTCCAGATTCTAGAAGGAAATGCATCCAGACCATGGCACTTGTATAACGACTCTAACTCCTTAAAATAAGCATCAATTCTTGGCTTTGTCATGGCATTGTGTTTGTTAGCAGATGTCACCTCGGGTGATCGGAGTGAAAATCCCTGATGTCAAGATTTAAGCCTTCGCCACCACATGTGAGAGGGGACTCCTTTCCTCTCGGCAAGGACACCAGCATGCCTTAAAAAAGACTTTTTGCTAAATCCTACACCCATGTCAGCCCTCTTTTTAGCGAGCTCAAACATTTCATTTTCAACTGAAGCTGACAGTTTCCCCTCTTTCCCCCATTTACTTTCGATCTGCACATTCCCGAAATTCTGTCCGACAGCCTTGACTTAGGGACTGAAAATCTTTCTGCAGCCTTTGGACGGACATTCCACTTTTCACGGCTTCAACAGCAGATGCCATCTGGGCTTCTTTCCAATATCTCGGCACTGAAACGTAAACAAACACTACAGAATGAAAAAAAAAAATAAATAAAAAAAGATTTATCTTTTGGCATTACTTTATTTTGATTTTACCAAAATAAGGTGCGTAGCGTGACAAGAATATGGACTGTTTAGGGCAAGGGATGGGGTGTCCCTACTTTCACATTTTCTCTATCCTGAACCCTTGATAAAAATTCTCGTGTTTTAATGTATCTGACATTATTGGTGTTTGAAAATATTGTAGGAAAAGGAGAAATCGCTCCTTTTCCATAATATATTCTACCATACAAGGTTAAACATCATCATTTAATCCTTAACCAAACGACAAAAGTAAGACTCTTCAATGTTGAAAGTAATCTGCAGATGGCAGTTCAAAAAACAGTTTAAATGAATCGCAGTACTCTGATAGGATAGAAGACATTGTAGGAAATCGGGGAATATGCTCCTTATGAGCAGTTTCTCCTTTTCCCACAACGTTTTTAAAATACTTCTACTGTAGACAAGTAAAAAGACGGGCTTAATTTTTAAAGGGTTAAACCATGTTATACCTATCGTCTGCCGATAAATTTAATTATAATATGTCTGCAATTTGTTGTTGGTGAAAGAATTTGTTGTTGGTAAAAGAATAAAATTACTCATTTAAGTAAATGCGTATGACACGCTACGCGCCGGTGTAATGCAGAGAAATGACCCTCCCCTACAAAATGACCCATGGGTCATTACACTACGTAGAGGAATGACTCGGGTCATTATTCTACGTAGAGAAATGACCCCAGGCAATCAGCAGCAATAACAATGTTAAGGCAAAAAGGGGGTAGTAGAAGTACGAATAGTAGTAGTAGTAGTAATGGTAGTAGTAGTAGTATTAGCATCAGCAGCAACAACAATGTTACAGGGGAAAAAAGGGGGGGGTCATTTTTCTACGGGGATCCTTTCTTTTCATGAGGGGAGTCATTCTACTATAGCTAGAGGGGGGTCCTTTCTCTACAGTCTGGGGTCATTTCTCTACGTAGAATAATGACCCGGGTCATTCCTCTACGTAGTGAAATGACCCATGGGTCATTTTGTAGGGGAGGGTCATTTCTCTGCATTACACCGGCAAACAAAAGCAATACAACTGCGAAAACTGTCTCCTTGAATGTTCATCCAGTTATTAAAAGATTTTAAAGACAAAAAATACTGTTTCAAAACTTCATTGGTCCTTTGGACTTTTGAAACATCAAGTTTGAATCCAATATTGCACACTTGCATGGGTCCTTTGTACTTTGAATACTTCGTGGCGGGCTTTTTGCCAT
Organism: Tridacna gigas; assembly: GCA_945859785.2. Taxonomy (NCBI): domain Eukaryota; kingdom Metazoa; phylum Mollusca; class Bivalvia; order Cardiida; family Cardiidae; genus Tridacna; species Tridacna gigas. The sequence goes on from OX244028.2 coordinate 16,011,506, forward strand.
TAGGTATATCCAGATCCTAAACTTCATTTAGTTTCCGTTTGTCACTTCTCCTTAGATAAGCAAATTGTGTTTTAACCCTTTACCAGACGACAAAATTATAGCCTTGTCCAAATTGAAAGCATTTGCAGACGACAATTTCAATGTGGCTCAAATAATGCAACTTTTCTTTGATAGGGTAGAAAACATTGTGGGAAAAGGAGAAAATGCTGGTTACCAGCATTTTCTCCTTTTCCCACAATGTTTTCAAATGGCTTCTTTCCCAGGGGCGTCAAAAGGCGTCATTGTGCAGTAAAGGGTTAATGGTCGGTCGCTGTAGGCGGCAACTGCATTTTGTTGTGTAGGTTGTTCTCAAGAGTAAACCTCCCCAACCTCGAGATCTCTTCGGCCCCAGTGGTGCATGCCGACGGCGCCTTAACCCTTTCCCAAACAAGCCCTGGTTTTCACGTGTCTGCAGTACAAGTCTTTTGAAAACACTGTGGGAAAAGGAGAAATTGCTCGTAACGAGCAATTTCTCCTGTTCCCACAGTGTTTTCTACCCGTTTTGAGAACTTTCTGCCATTTTCATGAAATTTAAAATTGTCGTCTGCAAACTCATTCAATTTGGACCAGTCCAAAATTTGTCGTTTGGGAAAGGGTTAATACAACGTTCTTCATCCTATCAGTAAGTAGCCATGTATTAATATATTATTTTAAGTGATATACACTTGTTTGTATAGCTTATCAACAACTAGACCACAGTATTCTTTGAACAAAGAAAGACGGGGAAAAAACCAGTAAAACGCTATTTATTAACCGTTATCCTACTGAATAAGTTATATGATACCTCCAAGTCGATAGTAAAAAAACAAATGCTGCTGTTTCAAAGTTATTTTGGGGATAAATGTCGGACAATGTAGATCCGAGATCAGACTGCACGTTCTGTGGAGTCTGATCTTGTTCTACACTGTCCACAAAAGGTCATTGAGTCGTGCAGAAAGTGTTAATAGAACAAGAAAGTCCAACATGAAGAGGTAAACTGTTGTAGAAAATATTTAGATCTAAACCGATTAAAACCAATCGGGCCTTATGATCAAACAAGACTGGACTAATTTTCAGTACTAGATCTAGATTAGATTGATTTTTTCTTCATATTCAATTTTTAAACCGTTTCCTTCATGCACTAATACACTCATTTTAATGTATTAATAGGAGATGACTTCGGAAAACAATTTTGTGAATTCGTCCGTACTATGTTTAGATCTATTACACTATCAATATATTGAATTCCCATTTAAACCACTTTTGATTTGTCGTCTGCTGCTTTCTTAAATCTAGGTCAGCCTTAAAATGGTGTATCCTGGAAAGGGTTTAGCAATTAACCCTTTACTGCACAATGACGCCTTTTGACGCCCCTGGGAAAGAAGCCTTCTGAAAACATTTTGGGAAAAGGTGAAAATGCTGGTAACTAGCTTTTTCTCCTTTTCCCACAATGTTTTCTAACTGATCAAAGAAAAATTGCACCATCTGAGCCACATTGAAATTGTCGTCTGCAAATGCTTTCAATTTGAACAAGACTATAATTTTGACGAGGGGTTATCAGAAAGAACGTGGACCACCTCGTTATTTTGAAAACTACTTTACGTAGGATTATAAAAAATTACATAGATGAGCATTAATTATATGGTAATTGACTCAAGCTTTAAAATGTCGTCATATTCAAGTGGCGGACTGCGCAGGCTAATCCGGGACGACACTTTTTTCAAATGTCCGAAGGTCTCATTTCTCGGGCCATGTTGCAATATCAAGGTTGTCAAGGTTGTTTACGTTGCAGACGTATCGCAGCAAGTAAATCCAAGATTAGACTGCACATTTTTGTTTTTAAATGCGGCCAAATAATGAGGCAGAATGGTCTTTTGACATGCAGAAAATTTGCATTTTGCTAAAGAGGTTTCGACCAAGGATAGTGTAAATTCTCGATCAGACTGCACAGTTTTATTTTAAATCCAGCAAAATCATAGGGTAAACTGATCTTTTGACATGCAGAAAGTGTACACTTAGCAAAAACATATCCGGAGATAGCTGATGTAGGTTGATATTTTTTGCAGATACATCAAGCCACCTTTTCACAGAGCAGGATGAATATCGAACAGATAAAAAATAACAAAAAATTTTACGTCAGCCAGATTAGTGCAAGTGGTAGAGTATGGAATGTGTAATATCGGGATTTATGGGGGTGTGGGTACATTTCAAACAGCTTGCCAAGTTAAAGTTAGTGATAGTGTTTCAGATGCGACTTCAAATGTAAGTCCCGTGTGACTGTGGTCTATACCGAGCACGTTTAAGAACCAGGCGTAAATTAGGGCGAGTTTTGTCCTGTATCTCTCGCTGTCTCCCATAACATAGCTAACAGCCTTCGGAGAGCGGGGTGTCGCCCATATGGGCAACCCGTAGCGACGATAAATAAATGCAAATTCCGGTACAAAATTTACACCCGGCCAATTAGGCCTACTCTTCACCAATATAGAATTATTCATAAGATAACAAAATCTTCACGAGTTGTTTTCTCCAAACACTGCATCGATATTTTGCAATCTGTCTGTCGTCAGAGCACAATAATTACATTTTAAATACAGATTAAAATTTTAAAAGCCAGTGGCGGCCAAGAGTAAGGAATGCAGATGTTAAAATGCATTTGAGCCATTTTCTGTAGAAAGGGTTTTAATGTCTCTGCGAAAGGTATCGGCTCAGGTCAGCCTGCGCGGACTGCGCAGGCTGACCTGGGCCGAAACTTTTCGCTATTTAGTCAATTTTCTGCATGTCCAAGGACCATTCTACCTCAGGCTTCAGTTATTTGTTAGAGGAAATGTATATGATGGATCCATCATTATGTGATGACTTGATTGGTATTATGCATCACGGAGATGTATTAAGCCCTCTTTTGCCAGAGCATTTATGTTTAAATCATACCATTTAAAAGTCTGAAATTAATGTGAAGATGACAATCTATTATTGTTCGGTCTGCCAAAGTGTTAGTCACTGGCAGAAAATAGAAAATGAATTCTTAAACCATGTAAAAAGTTGCCAAGTCGCTGTATCTTTTATTTAGTTTTTCACCGGATTTTACAATTAATTTTTTTTTTCTACCAATGACATACACTTTTTGAAGCTAAATTGTGTTTACTATATTGACATTAGGAATTGGTAGACTCAAAAATGAGGCAGTTGATATTTTTGGAAGGAAAAATCATTATTTTATTATAATCAAAATTATTATTAGTAGTAGTAGTATTAGTATTGAAAAATAATAACTGCTGAAAAGATAGCCTCCGTAGAGACTCGAACGCACGATCTTCCACACCATAATTTGGGTCTCTACGAGCTGAGCTATCGAGATAACCAATATTTTTGCTGTTGTTGTTGTTGTTCAGAAAAATCCATGATCTGTGAAGATTGGGTTTAAATGCATATGTAAAAAGTAACGATCGAAGTCAGCCTGCACAGTCCGCGCAGACCGATCTGTGTCGAAACTTTTTGCCTTTGGTAATTTTTCTGCATTTCTCAGGACTATTCGAGCTCATAATTCATTCTGTCTGTAGACAAAATGTATCAACATTACTGGATGTCTTGCTTGGTTTAGTGGAATACAAATTTGCATTTGACACCCTTTTCATAGAGCCTCTTCTCAGTCATCGTTGGCGTTGAAAAGATAATTGGTGAGAATTTGGTTGTCAGGTTAAAATTTGGACAACTCACTGTAGCGCAGGTTATCTCTCGCAAGTGCAGTGTCTTGTAAATATATAGGAGGACATATAATTCACATTTGAACTAAATGACAATGGAAGAATTTTTATCTGAATCTGAGATAAATAGCCAATCGTTTAGACGTATCATTTGTGAACTCGTCTTTTATACAAGGTGGTATTTTTGTATTTAGTTTGATCCATTACTGTGGCACTTCATGACCTACAAAAGGCGGTTTAAAATACAGAAAGAGTAATATCTTAACCCTTAAGCTGCTAAGCGCGATTCAATGGCCTTTTGCGGACAGTGTAGATCAAGATCAGACTGCACACAACATGCAGTCTAATCTTGGTTCTACACTGTCCGATAAGGAGATGTTTTCTCCGAATAATAAGTTTGATGTAACACAATTCGGGTTATTACTATTGGCTTGAAAGTTTTATTTAAGTTTTTCGCAGGATAAGGGTTAAGGGAAGGGAACTGTCGTTTTGGCCGAATGGAAATAATCAGCTACTTCTTTTGCCACAATGTTTTCCCTACTTTCCTGCCAAAAGGACGTAGAAAGTCGAGTCTACGCAAAAATGAGTTTGAATATTAAAAAAAAAACAAAAAAACATGCATATCTAAAAAGTTACTATCTTTTTTTTTTCTGTATAATTTGGAATAAAACTGTTCTACTAGTGCAGCTTACACGTCGTAAATATATCAGCTATCGATCTTTTGGTCTAATTTGAAATATATGTAGAAGTGTTATCAAGTATAATAAAGCAAACATATCAGCTATCGATCTCATGGTCTAATTTGAAAAGAAGTGTTACCTTCAGGTATGCCCGCCTGGGTGGCTCAGTTGTGAGCGTGTCGGACTCATGACCTGGTGGTTGTGAGTTCGATACCCGGTTGAGGCGAACTTTCTTTCCAGCGTATTTTCGCCTCTCACCTCTGCTGAAGCATGTGAGAAAAGTAGTCGGTGGCTTTGGAAAGAAAGTTGTGTTAGTGCTGGTGTGAGAAAGCCAGGAAACACATGTGCGTCACCGACCGCCATGATATGACCTTACCTGTTAAAGTGGCGTTAAACCCCAATACAACCAACCAACCAACCTTCAGGTATAATATAGCGAATATATCGATAATCGATCTTTTGGTCTAGTCTGAAATATAAGTGTTACTTTCAAGTATAGTATTCCAAATTAATAAGCTATCGATCCTTTGGTCTCATTTGAGTATATCGTCAAGTATAGTAAAGCAAATTGATCAAGTATTGATATTGTGGTGTATCTGAAACAGAACTATTATCTTCAAGTACAGTACAGGAAATTGATCAAGGTCAACCTTAACAGTCTGCGCAGATTGACCTGAATCGAACGGTTTTGCTATTGGTCACTTTTCTGCATATTCAAGACCATTATACCTCATGATCAGTCGGTTCTTAAACAAAGTAGCTTATATGAATCCATCATTATATAATGGCCTGCTTTGTAATATGCATTAAGGATATACCCACTTTTTGCCAGATCGCCGCTCGTATACATATATGTAAAATTCATCCATGATTTAAAGAACATGTAGATCAAAGATTAGACATGTAGTGTGTGATCTGTTCCTAATATTTGAGCCATGCTCTGTGAAAAGGGGGCTTCATGAATCTGCGAAAAGTATCGACCCAGGTCAGCCTGCGCAGTCCGCGCAGGCTGACCTGGGCCGAAACTTTTCTCTGTTGGTCTGCTTTCTGTATGTCAAAGGACCAATCTACCTTATGATGCAGTCGGTTGTTAGACAAAATGTTTTTTGTTGGTCCATATTTGACCCCCAACATGCGACATGAAACCTTCGGACATTTGCGTAAGGTGTCGTCTCGGATTAGCCTGCGCAGTCCGCGCAGGCTAATCCGAGACGGCACTTTACGACTACATAAGATTGTTCATACAGCAGACTTTCGTGAAACAGAAAATCGCACAAAAACGGGAAGTGTCGTCTCGGATTAGTAACAGACTGCACAAGCTGATCTGAGACGACACACTTTTACGCATATGTCCGAAGGCCCCTTTTCGTGTGTTGCACGCCATTTATGAGATGACTTGCCTGGTTTAATGCATTGCGGAGTTGAATCAAGCCCCCTTTTGCGACAGCGTTGCCCATTTATTGTCCATATAAGCAACCGGTGCAACCTCAGTTAGCCCTGACAATCATAGCGTCAGCCTTTGTCACTTGATCATCATTATCGTTATCATTATTTTTTCCAAACACCTACAGACAACACTGATGCTCCAGCACCACAGATTATACAGGTAGCATGTAGGATAGATGGACAAAAAAAAAAAACCTTCTACTTTTTTACTTCGAAAACGTGCTAATGTAAAAGTCGAAAAGAAGGATAAGGTACGGTATAGTGTAATAAAACGTCCTCTCCAATAATTCAAATGGGCCATGCTCTGGCAAAAGGGGGCCAAATGCGTCTCCGTGATGCGTTATACCAAGCAAGTCATCATATAACTGTGGATCCATAAAAACTATTTTCTCTAAAAGCCGACTGAACTAGAAGAATGAGGTAGAATGGTCCTTGGAAGTGCAGAAAATTGACCAAGAGCAAAAAAGTTTCGGTCCAGGTCAGCCTGCGCGGAGTGCGCAGGTTGACATGGTTGATAATTTTTGCAGATGTATTAAACCTCCTTTTCACAGAGCACGACACAAGTATTTATGATTAAATAATTTATACAAATCTTTCGACCTTGTCGGTCTGATTCATCCCAAAACTCAAAACTTCTGTTTTGTTTTATAAGTACACTGTATTTGAAATGAAATGATAAAAAAAAGATATATATATCATTTTTTCAAACCGCTTTCGCTAATGCACAGTTTTGAGATTTCTAATTCAGACAATGGTTTCCAATGTATACCGTTCTGTTGTGATTGAGGTCTTGCTAAGCTCACCGATGAAAGGGTAATACTCATAGTCCTGTGGTCCCGGTTTAACAATGGGGAACAACTTTATCAAAAGGCTATATCGAAGATATTACTTAACCATAAACTGAAGGCCATATTGCATGTAGATAAGACTGCTTCCTCGACAAATGCATTTTATTACAATGATTTTTGATAATCTACTGATTTTTAAAAAAAACTAGGCCTGAATTTAAAACCTTTGTCTTTCTAACATATCAGATAGATTTTAACGTACATAAATGATAATGATTAAATCTTGGACAAATTGACTGCCTGTATGTCTAAATGCACATTCAATGTTTGACCTAGCAACAGTAACCACATGTAGACAACAATGACTCATCTTTATAGGCTAGCGCTTGTTTAGGCTTTGTCATTCCCTCTGCTTTATCTGTTAGTGTTCAGATCGTCTGCCCAAAATATTGTTACAAGGTGGCAACCGATCAAAGATTTGGAGAAAAGAAAGTATATAGGTAACTACATATTTTGATTTGAATTTTTCGGCAAGTCTAACTATCACTCTTTTATTTCACGGGTTTATTTGTAACAGAAATCAACAAACTCACACTGTAATAATACAGTGAGTATTTAAAGAATTTCGGAATCTTAATTGATCACATTTAAGCGACCACTGTAACATTGCCCATTGGGGTGACGTTGTTGATCTTTTGTGCAATTGAAAAGTCTCCTGTCTCAAAGGGCCTCTCTTTAACTCTTTACCAGAAGACAAACATGTTAGACTTGTTGATCTTGAAAGCGTTTCAGAAAACAAATTATCTGTGGCTGATATGGTTGGCTTTTTTCCAAGTGGGTTAGAAAAAAGTCTGGAAACAGCAGAAAAGGCTGTTCACAAGCATTTTCACCTTTTCCCAGACTGTTATCAAAAGATTCAGGGTCGTTGAAACTCGGCTTTAATTTAACCCTTAGGCTGCTAAGCGCGACACAGTGACCCTCTGCGGACAGTGTAGATCAATGTCAGACTGCACAGAACGTGCCGTCTGATCTTGGATCTACACTGTCCGACAAGGAGATATTTTTCTCGAAAACTACATTTGTAATAGCAACATTCCGGTTTTTACCATTGGCTTGAAAGTTTAATTTAATATGGTTAACAGACTAAGGATTAATGTCACTTTAACCCTTTGCCACGCAATTCCGAGTTTGACGACTTTTAGGAAGAAGGCTTTTGAAAACATTGTGGGAAAAGAAGAAAATGCTGGTGACCAGCATTTTCTCCTTAGTCCGTATTCATCAACATTCTTAAGTAAATTCTTGGTCTTGTTCTCCAAAATTTTCCAAATTTGAAAGTAACAAACCTTCTGATTAGCTAAACCATTTAGTTTAGCCAATCAGAAGTTGTGTTACTTTCAAACTTGGAAAATCTTGAAGAATAAGTCTAAGAACGTTCTTAAGAATGGTTGGTGAATACGGACCCTGTTCCCACAATGTTTTCTATCCTTTCCCGGACAACTTTTCCCATTAGAACCACATTTAATTTGTCATCTGTAAAGGTTTTTGATTTGGACAATTCCAAAATTTTGTTGTGCGGTAAAGGGTTAAGACAATGCCGTCAGAACAAGAGGCTAATGCGCCGGCTACAACTTTTGCCTGATTGTTCGGACTTTTTTGTGCACCATAAAAACCGTGAGTACAAACCAGCTAGACAATCTTAGATATCAAGAAGGTTGTGGAAGACATCTGGGTCTGTATTCACCAACCATTCTTAACTTTTATCCTCCTAAATTAGCGAAATGAAACTTTCAAGCCGATTGTGAATACCCAAATGTTGCTGTTTCAAAGGTTTTCTTTTTTTAACGATATCTCCGTATCGGACGGTCCAGATCCAAGGTCAGACTGCACGTTATGTGCAATCTGATCTTGATCCACACTGTCCGCAAAAGGTCCCTGAGTCGCGGTCAGTGCTTAAGGGTTAAGACCATTCTTCGTCTATTTCTCCTAGATTTTCTAAATTTGAATGTAACACAACTTCTAATTAACTAAACCAAATGGTTTAGCCAATCAGAAGTGACGTTGCATTCAAATTTAGAAAATTCTAGAGAATAAGACAGAGAACGTTCTTAAGAATGATTAGTGAATACGGACCCCGAGCGAATGGTATTCCTTTATAACCTTTGGCTGCTAGGCGCGACTCATTGACCTTTTGCGGACAGTGTAGACCAAGATCAGACTGCACAGAACGTGCAGTCTGATCTTAGATCTACACCGTCCGATAAGGATATATCTTTCCCCCAAAAATACCATTGAAATAGCAAAATTAGGGTTTTTTTCTATCGGCTTGAAAGTTTCATTTCACTTTTTCCGCAGGTTAAACATAAAACTTTGAAGGTAAAGCAATGTCTATGAAACAAGAACATTTAAACACATAAGGAAGGGTGGAAATGTTACAAAAGAGCACGAGATAATCATTTTTTTTATTCAAATTAGAGTCAGAATCTTTTCTTGTCCCAAGCATTCATACTTTCCAACCTACCCAGCGTATCAATAAAGTAATGATAAGATTCCTGACGCAATTCTGGATAAGAACGGCGACAAGTTTAGAATTGCGCAACAAAGTGGAAATTTCTACTTTGTGCATGGCATGCTAATGTTGTATCTATTCCTCCTTTGCGCAGTTTCCTGTTTGTTATTTTGAGCCGAACTGTTTGTCTGCAAATGCTGCAACTATCTCCACAAACCAGGTCGAAAAGGGGTTCATTGCTATGAGTCAAAATGTTATGGCGAGTTTCCGAAGAGAGGAATAAATCCTAGGAAAGAATTTAGACAATCTGGAAATCGAGCACAGGAACCCCTGGGTTGTTATTTCTATACCTAAGATGAGAAAAGAAGCGATGTGCAAAGCGCTTTCAAAAAAATAAATCTTATGCAAAAGACGTACATCTGCTTTTAACAATATATTCGACCTAGTCATATAAAGCTTTCTTCTTTATAACTTCACATCTTGTACCAGTGCAAGGTGTAGGTTCTGCAATGCCAAGTCAAGAAAACTCGTACGTGTCAAGCGACACCGGCAGGTTTCAAACCAGGATTTCCTCATTACTTATTTCAAGTCTGTGTAAGATCTAAGAATTGGTAATATGCATATGACACTGCAAACAAGGGAGGTTATGTGAACAAAAATATTTAACTCGACTGCAAATTGAAATTACACTCGGCAGGGGCTCCCTTAATAGTTTTTCTAGACTCATTTGATAAAAATTCATATTCAGTGCCTACTTATAGCAATAATAAGCTTCGTTAGTCTATTGCCGTCGAGTGTGACTCAGATCTGAATGTCAACAAAAAAAAACCCCACAGTCGCGAAATACTGCCACAAAGAAATGATTCTTTCCGTTTGAAATCGTAATCCGTATAAATAAGACAATGTTGACATGAACTGCAAAATCTGTACCACTCCAGTTGGAACGATGTCTACTTACAAAGTCATAGACTGAACATGTGTCATCGGTAAGGTGCTTATAAGTAAATTAAGACACTTACCTATGAAAATGTGACTCATCCTTACTTATCCCATGTCAACCTTTTTCATCCTCTTGTTTTTCGCTAATGTTGTAGGTCGCGTGTAGCTAGGAATTAGTCCAAGTTAAAAAGCGAGGAAAGTTAACTAATTTTAAGTGATCTCTAGACAGTATTTAAACAGCAAAAAGACATAAAGTCAAAATGATGTATTCTTGTATGGAGAAACTAAGTTTTATCTTTACCAAGGCCACTTGCTCCACATTCGCTAGTCCGCAAGTACTTTCAGTACTTTGATTTCCTTTTTCTCTCGTAGCATTATATCATAACGTATGTTTACTCCTAGCCCTTTTTGCTTTAGAACTACACGAAAAGACAAACCTAAAGAGTAGTTATATATTCACCAGTTCTAAAACAGTAAGTCGATTTCAGCCATAGCTTTTAATATTTAACAGTAAGTCGATTTCAGCCATAGCTTTTAATATTTAACATCGATTTCAACCATAGCTTTTAATATTTAACAGTAAGTCGATTTCAGCCATAGCTTTTAATATTTAACATCGATTTCAACCATAGCTTTTAATATTTAACAAAAAAGTGGTTAACCATCTAAATGGTTAATTTAAAACTGTGCGCGGTTTACCATATAAATGGTTAATAGCATATTAACAAATTATTAAATTTACTTTTTAACTTTTCAACATGTAAAAAGTAAATCACTTAACAAAAAAAATTAAAAAATTTTTGATTAAGAGAAAAAAAAACCCTCACTTATGCATAACAAACCCACTTAACCAAACTAGCCCGGCTTATAACCAACCAACGAGCTTATGCATAACAAACAAGCTTATATTTTTCCATCCCCCTTAACCAATCCCTTCTCGCTTAACACACATGTCCGTTATTAACAATTTTATGTAACATTAACATGCTCATAAAATTAAAACAAAATGGGTTTAACAAGTCAATCTGATGAAGGTTATCAAACAAATGGCATAACCTTTTTTATAAACATTTTTTACTTAAATCAATTTTTTAAAAAAATTTAAAAAATTTAAAAATTAAAAAAAAAAAAAAAATAAAATTTAAAAAAATTTAAAAATTAAAAAAAATTTAAAATTTAAAAAAATTTAAAATTAAAAAAAAAAAAAAATTGATTAAGAAAAACCAATCAACCAACACATCAACTAACCAGCTAACCAATCAACTCATGCAATGGCTAACCAACTAACGCATCAGTCAAACAAACCCTTACATCAGCAGACAATTGCTTAACCTTTTATCCAACCATCAACCAACGCATGACGCATCACCTAACCGGCTTATGTGTTTGTGGGTGGGTTAAGATTTTGATAAATTAAAAAAAAAATATTTTTATTTGTTTGCTGCAACAAATAAAAATTTTTTGATATGTTTTTGGTCTTGCCCCTTGTTGTTCATATTTTTTTCTTTCTTCTTCAGTTAATTTTTTAATCCTATGATGACCCCAAGCAAGTGTATGAATTCCATCAGGTAAAATATACCTTTTATCATCATTTGCACTTAATGCTATTTTATTAATTTCTTCCGTATAAGGTTGGTGCTTATAGCTTCTTATAATTGTCATATTTCTATGCTGAATTTCTCTTTTTTCTAAACAATCTAGATAATTCTGGTGTGTTATGGTCTCCTTAATTATATTTTTCTTAATCCCCTTACATTTTTTATTTTCATTCCCATCAATCATTTTAATACTATACATTTTTGGTTTTAAACCAACACACTCATCTATTTCCTTTCCATTTGTTTCATCCTTAAACATTCCGATAACCTTTTTATTTACACCAACTGGAATACCTGAAGGATGCCCCTCCTCAGGGTAACCACTTGTATCAAACTTATCTTTAACATCATCTGAAATATCTTTATAAAAATCATCTGTTACAATTTCATATAATAAACTATCGGTGTCGGTAAGCCCTAAGGTTGCTCTATCTCCATATTTTGCTTTAATATAGTTATAGTGAAAATCATACATCATAGTTTTACTTAACTCAAGAATGGAAAACCCTAAATAAATAGGTTTGTTAAATTTTACCTGCGTTTTTCCCATATGAATGCTTACCAAATTTTCACTAAATATTTCTAAATGTTTAAAGTTTGGTTTGTTTACGAATTTCCTAGCTGATTGTTACTTCTAACAAGCCTAACATTTGCCCTTTTTCTTATATTTTCCATAGTTTTACCAAACACTGAATTGTTCATTAACTTATAAAAATCCTTTTCAAATTCATTTTTTGCTTTTGCTCTTAGCTGTGTGTTTAAATCTATGTATGGTTTTAACCAATCACTCTCTTTAAACTTAATCCCTCTATGTATATTTTTCAATTTTAAACCAAGACTTAAACACTGTTTTAAACTTTCATGATGTATAACATAGTTCTTTTTATCGTTTAAATTCGGTATTAGTTTTTCAACACCATTAACTTTAATTCTCTCCGCAGCAAGAGGAAGCTCATTAAAATAATCATGCAGTTCTTTAGGAACATCCAAATCAACTTCTAAAAAACAGGGGTGACGTTCCCAGTTGTTTAATTCCTTTTCTGTCATCCATTTAAATCTACCAGTCGGAAGCTTTTGGCTCATTGCCCAACCATATAAATTATTACAATCTAAATATTTACAAAATATTTTAAGTTTCTTTGAATCAAACTTTTTACCTAAATATTTATTATTAGCTTTTATAAGTCTTTTAACAATCATTGAAATCCCTCCCCTGATACCCCTTTCGATAAATTGGATTTTATTTTTATCTCTAATCAGTTTTAACTTAACACCAGTTAACTTTAATGCTGCATCCCAAGCTAAACCAGGCGCAGTAAAATACCAGGCAGGGTCTAATTTATAAACTTTAAAACAAACTTCTCTAAAACTTTCAAACACATCAGCTAAAAGAAGCACATCCGTTTTTAGATATAAATCATGATATTCTCCAAGGGTTTTAATATTAAATGTTTTCCATACCTTTTTAGCATGCTCATAATCTTCTTCACTAATTCCATGCCCCGAAAGTTTTGAATAAAATGCTTCTATAGGAGGCAATTGCGTTTCATCTAACCTTTTTAAAGAATCAATATATTCATATGGATAAACTCCCTTTCTTCGAAGAAGTTTAAACTCTTCTTTTCTTGGGTAATACTTTTTTAGGTTTTTGAATTGATTATTTTCTAAATTTTCTACTAGTTTCGCTAAACTTGCATCCATAAATTTGTTACTGTCTACAAATCTCGTATCTCTATAAATATCCTTCATTTTATTTTTATTTTCCCACTGACCTACAAAAGTCTTTTTTGTAAAACTTATATATTTTTCTTCATTGTTTGGGATAACATTAATTTCCCCCTCACTAACATCAAGACTTTTAACAAACAAATGAGAATCATACCCAGATAAATTATGAAAGAAAACAGGGATAAAATTTGGCTTACGAAATTTTAAATTACATTTGTTATGTGCGGCTCCCCTATATTTACCAGTAAAATGACCATGGTCTCTTACTTTTTTCCATCTATCTTCATCTTTTTCCTTTTTCTTTTCTTTTTCTTTTTCTTCCTCTTCTTCCACTCCATCTTCTTCATCACTTTCATCTTCTTCATCACTTTTTTCTTCCTCTCCAAACTTCTTTTTACAAAGATAACAAGTATCTGCCTTATTAAAATCGTTTGCATCCTTTGCGGTAAGTACCATATCTTTTTTTGGTATTTTAGAAATCTCTCTGATTATGTCTTCTAATTCTTCCACAAATTTTTCCTCTGATTTTTCCCCTCGATATAGTAAAGGCCTAGACTTAAAAACGCTTTCATCAAAACTTTTTAAATAGAAAGAATAGCCAGTTGGGACATGCATATGGATTTTTGTTGTTGAGCTTTTACTTTGGTCTGGCTTTGCATGTTCTATTGGTACAAGAGCCGCTTCAAAATCACCATAAATAACAAAAGGGTGCCATTGTGTTTTAACCCAGTTTTTAAACATTACTATACTGTCTTTTTTTGGAGGCATTTTAATTTTTACTGGATCTTCTTCATAGCAATATTCTCGATGGTTTTTTAAAACTTCTTCACTTGTAAAATGACCCAAACAACTCCAACAACAAAACATTTTATGCCCATCTTTTGATATTTTTGACGCTAATAGTGCACTTGGATTTTTTACCCAAACATAATGACTATTTCCCTCATCATCTTTAATTAACAAAAGAATCACTAAATATTTCCTGTTAAAAGTTTCTTTTCTTTGCCTTCTAAGGGGATATAATCCATCTTTTTCATCATAACCTATAACAACGATAGAAAAATCCGGGTTTTGATTTTCAAATTTATCAATATTACATAACTTAACTGGACAGGTGATTCCTTTCATATTTAATTCTTTAATTTGTTCTTTTAATTGACTGTCAACTCTTTGAGGATTTTCTTCTTTCGGATAAACTTCCCGCATAACACAATATAAAAAACAGTTATAATCTTCTTTGTTTTGAATATTAACAAGCCCGTTTCTGTTATTTCCTTTTACTAATCCTTTAGGCAAGGGCATCCATGAACCTGCTAACCCCTCCCATAACGGTCTATTCTCTACAACGAACAGGGTTAAGCTTATAACCCTTTTAAATATCCACCCACTTTCTTTTCGCATAAAATGAGCAAAATTTTCCATAATTCGTTCTGTCATTGAATCATATCCTTCATTTACATCGGTTTCTCCTGAAATAATTATGTTTTCTGTCATAAATCGACTTTCTGTTTTTTTGATACCTTCAGCTGTTTCCTTTGTAAATTCGCACAAAAGTGCAAGCTTTACCTTTGTATTTCTATGACTACTTAAAAAACTTGTTATGCTTTCTTTACATACTTCTAAAAAATCATCTGGTCCCCATCCATCTACCCCATCTATAACGTGTTGCGTTGTGAATTCTCGAAATGCTGATTGTTCTTGTCTTAATTCAAAGTTTGGTAGCGCTCTTCTTGGGGTGTCTTCTTCTGGCAAACGTTCCTCCACATTTTCTAAAACTTGGTTTAAAACTTGAGGAATTTGCTCTGGTTCAACATTACCGGTTACCCAATTAGTAAAATATCTTACTCTTCTTCTAACACTCTGAGGAATTACCGCTGAGGCGACCCTTCGAGCACCACTATATAAATTAGATGCAATCATTTGACTATCATCTGTTAATCTATTGATAAATCTTCGTGAAAAAGAATTCATCGCTATAATTTTTAAAATAAATAAATTTTACTTAAGTCAAATTTTATTATTTCTTTAAAAATAATAAAATTATTGAATGTCAATTCTATATATACCATTCCATACTCTACCATTCCAATTTTCAATTGTTTGAGGACATCTATCAATAAACTTACTAGCCTTGTAAATTGATGGAAATGTTGTTTCTTCTTCAGTTTCAACATCCTTTAAGATAACCTTTTTAGGATTTTTACCTATATCTTTTAATCTATCATAATTAGGTTCTTTTTTAAGTGGTATTGCTTCTTCTGGATACAGCCCATGCTCTTTTAACACATCAATATACTTTTTCTTATTCCAATAGGAATAAAACTTAATATTGTTATCTGTTAATATCTTTTTAAAATCAGCAATCTTTAGCATATTTTTATATTAAACAAAAAATTACTTAATATACAACTGTCATCTTGTTACCATCACTTTGAAAGTTAATTAACCTATCACTAAGTAAAACAGCATATGCTTCAGTATTAGGTGGTGGATTAACTGTAAAGCTAGCTCTAATATGAATATCAGTTACAGAATACTTAATTCTTTCACTTTGCTTTGAAACATCAAAAACAAACAAAGGAAAAAGATTTTTAAAATCAGATGGATTAATATTTGGATTTGATACAAGTTCATCCATGTTGTAAAATTTTTTTCTAAATGAAGCAGCCTCGTCATATATTCTTCCAATTAGATTTGTTTCAAAGTTTATATTATGTTCATTATGTGGATATTGTTTTGTGGATAACACAGCTTTAATATTTCTTACATTTAAGTGATTAAATATAGCAGGGTTATGTAATTGTCTGTTACTATTTGGTATATTTTTTTCACCAGATCTATCATCAGTAGAAATATTATCATTAGAAATACTTTGAAAACCAACAATGATAAAACGTGGAACTTCTGGAGATGATTTAGTTGCTAGTCTCCAAGCAAAGTTAGTATTTGCTGGTACCGCTATTGTATCTGATTGTATCATCCTATACCCAACAGGAAATCTTTCTTTCTTTTCAATAAATTTTAAAAGTTCTGATCTATTACCAAGTTCAGGTGCTACATGGGGCATATACCAAGTAATTTTACTTAAAACAACTTTTCCTCTAAAATTATTAGTTGCGGCTCCCGCGTCACCAAGTGGTTCCAAAAATCTTTTAAAAATAGCGTTATCATCATTGGTTCTTGTTAAGGTTAAACTATGCTTCATACCATATACTACTTTGTTATAGTCTTCACAAAAACCAAATATATGTTTTAACGGAACACAAAAGTTAAATGAACCAACAGGATTTGAATTAAAAATCCATCTTCTTCTTGTTGTAAATCCTCGATTAAAATTAGCATTATTTTCTCGTGTTTCTGCATGCCTACTTGTATCCTTATACCAAAGTTGGTTCATGCCCTGTGATTTAGCAAAATCATCAGGATATTTTAACAACCCCAACATAGTGCTAACATAACCAGGATAATTAATATACTCTATATCCTGCTCTTCAAGTTGATATCTGATACTTTTAAACAAATACATCATTGCATTATTTGTTAGTGTTACAAAAGTATCATCTGCACCGGCAGGATTATAAGGATTACCATTATCTTCTCTTACAAGTTGCCCCTCAAAACTTAAATATGATTCAGAAGGATGAAAAAAAACATCCTTGTTTCCTATATCAATCCTAATATTACCCCCTGAGTTGTTTAAATTGGTTCCTATGGTAGGTTCATACTCAAAGTATTCATATTCATCAATACTATCATCTTTTAAAATTGGTGCTTTAACATTTAAAATGTCCATTTTTTATATATACATTTATAATTTTTTAAGTTAAAATTATAATTGTGTTTTGTTTTTAATTTTCTAACCATAGTTGAGGAAATGATTTATTCTCATCATTTACATGAACACCCTTAAGTTTAATAGTTTTAAGTTTTTCTACATTAACATTTTTTCTTACTTTTGGATAAATTTTATTACCATAAAGTAAGGTTACCTTTGGTATATCATTTTCTTCTAGATATTGATTTACTTCATCTTCAAACTCCTTAACAACATCAGCTTTTTCAGGAGACAACCTTAAAACAACCTTTTTATAATCATAACTTGTATTATTTACTTCAACAATTTCATCTTCTTCATTAATTTTAAATTGAGCATAAAGGATACCAATTCTTTTTGTATTGTATTTTTCATATTCTGTTAATCTAAATTTTAGCTTTGTCATATTTTTTATTTAATGTAATAATTACTTAAGCTAAATAAAAAATTATATTGTTTTTATCCCTTTACCCCTTTTTTTTGTTTAACTTCTTAACCATTGTTTGTATATTAACGGCGCCACCATCAATCAATGAACTTACATTTTGTTCAACAGGTTGTATTGTTGGTATGGTTGGAACTTGATTATATTTTTCAATAATCTTTTTAGATTTAGGTGTTAGAACCTTTTTAACTAATCTGGTTCCAGCATCAACTGCAGCTGTCTTACCTGCCTCTAAAGCTTTCTTTGCTCCTTCTTTAGCCACACTTTTACCAACATCAACTGCGGAACTTGCTATTTGCTTAACCGCTCCACTTGTAAATAATCTACTTAAAAAATTAGCTAAGGTATCAAATATACCTGCTCCGCCATATGCATAAGTTCTTTTAATTCCTCTCTTTTGTGATGTAATCATTTTATAGTATAGACATTAACTTTTTATAGCTTTTTGCGTTTAATATACGTTGTCTTTTTAATTCATCACAAATACTTACTAACTCATTTTTTACACCTGTGTGACCTGCATCTTTACTAGACATTAAAAGGTCAAACCTTTCTAATAGTGCGTTTGGGTCTGATGGTATAACAATGGTTGTTTTTTTCTTTTTTCTTAATCCTTTACCAGTTTTTTCTTTAAGAATAACGTTATGAACAACTTTAACTACGTCTTCCCATTTTTTATCACTTAAATAATAATCTTTAAATTTATTATTGGTTGGATCATTATCCTTAAACATAATATCACTTAAATAAATCATTTCTTGATAATTATTTAAATCTTCTTTGGTATAATTTTTCGGATTTTTTGATAAAATCAATTCCCATAACCCATCACTAGCAGGATATTTTTTTTCTTCAAAATAAAAAAAAACCTTTATCATTCGGGTCTAAAAAAATTTCTTTATTACCAAATTTAAATATACCTAAATTTTTATCAAAAACTATTCTAAAGATATCATCAAAATCATTTTTATATTTTTTTGTAAAATTATCATTAAAAACTTTAACAAAATGATTAATTTCTTCTTTATTTTTTTCTATCTTAACTTCATGATAAGAAGGAAGTTCCGTAGTTGATAATTGACTAGTCATCATTTCTTTAGAAAGTTGAACAGGTAATTGAATAATCCCCTCCCTAATAGGTGCCAATTCCTCAGTAATTACACCTGGTAATTGTTGAATCCCCTCCCTAATAGGTGCCAATCCCTCAGTAATTGCTCCTGGTAATTGTTGAATCCCATCCCTAATTTTTTTTGATGTTATCAGTTGTGTTGCGATAATCTTTTTAGTTGCGTCTTCTTGTATCTCCTTTTGTGCTTTAGTTAAGGGTTTAAAAAACTTAGTTAGATTTTGTTGTAATTCAATATCACCTACTCTTTCTGCAAGTAACCTATCACGAACCAGTTTTTTTCTTACAAGATAATCTTTTACCATCTTATCTCTTGTTTTATAATCCACATTTATAAAAGGCATCTTTTTAAGTAAAAGGTTTTTTATTTTAATTTATTCAGTATTACCTATCTCACAAGCACAAGAACACTTAAACTTAGGTGGTTTTAGTTTTAGTCTTAATGGGTTCCATTGTTTCTTTCTACTAGTCTCCTGAATTCCTCCCGTGCTTCCTGTTTCCCCATCTCGATTAAGCTCTCTTGTTCCTCTAACTTGCTTTTTTTCCTTGACTTAACTCGTATCTCTTCCTTCATCACCTTATATTTTTCCAATTCATCCATAATTAAAGTAAATTCTGAATGTTCTACTTTGTTGTCACTGATAGCTTTAGATATATGTGTAAATAGTGTGTTTAGCTTTGAATCAGCAAGCATTTTAATCTGAAGATGTTTTTCTGATTTTGTTCTAGTTCTTCTAACAACAAACTTACCCACTAATGCTGTAAGTCCAACGGTTAATGCACAACCTTCTAAAGCTATTGTTGCTGGAATTGCTACCACAGTTGAAAGTAAAGCGATACCACCTGCTCCGGCACCTAGTGCTAAGGTGGTTAGACCTGTTTCAACGTTATCCACGCTCTTGCTAATCTTTAAATACTTTTTACTTAACTGCTCTCTAACCTTAACTTCATTTTCAAGAAATGTTTGAATTTCTGATATTTTTTGTAGTCTAAAAGACTGACCATTGTCTCCTGCTGATATTATTGGTTCTAATGTTGGTGCATTTGGTATATTTCGTGCTTCTGGTAAGTCTGGATAAATCTTTTCTGTTAGTTCCATTTTATTAATTACAACTATTTTTTTAAATAGAATAGTAAAGTCGACACAAAAATTCATTCTCCTCAATTTTTACTAGGTTACCAGAGTTGTTTGTAATTGTGGTAACCACATTATCATTATCCTCAAGAATAACTTCATTTGTTAAACTAAATTGTCTTTTTTTTTTAGAGCATAAGATAGAGAAATTAAAACGGCACCCCTGCTCATCATAAAACCAAAATTTAAAACAATTGTTTTAGTTTCATTTGGTTTTAATATTAGGGGTTGTTGAGTAAAAATATCCCAAGTAACAGGATTAACTTTTTTAGCTGGATGCTTAACTTCTACAGGTTTCCAAAAAATAGTTTTTGGTTGAACCATTTTAGGTTTATTATTTCCAAATTTATGCACATTCATTCTTTTTTAATTTACAATATTGCTCCTAATATAGGAATATTAGTAAATGGGCTGTTGGGTCCTAAAAGAAGACCTTTTCCATCATCAATTTTTCCACCTTGTTTTAAATACAATCCACCACCTTTATTTTTTAACCCTTTTCCTCTATATGGTTTAAGATATAAACCTTCACCGTCAGTTTCAACTTGACATATGCAACCACCTTTCTTAAGATACAATCCGTTACCCATTGCTTTTTGAACTCCTGAAGAGGCTAAACCAGATAATGCACCAACTCCTAAAGCAGGTAAAACGGTCCTTGCTAATGTAGGTAGAACTGATGAAGCTAAACCTGCTAACATTCCAAGAAAACCACCTTCTACTTTCATGTTGTGTTTAAGTTGTTTAATGGTCATTCTAATGGTCACCCCTTTACCTCCCTCTAATGCTTTATTTAATTTGTTTAGTTGTGACCCGGTTACTGCTATTAAATCTTCACCTGTTAGGTCATCATAATTTAATCTAATACTTACAGGACAACTTGATTTAACAGCATGTTGTAGCTTTTTCTTTTGCCCTTCTGTTATATTTACTTTAACTGTAATGTAATTTGTCATTTTATATTTAACGTGATTCTCTTATATGAAATCTAATAGTTAATGTTTCACCTCTTAAATTTAATATGTTTCCATCTTGGTCAGTTAGCGTCAAGTTTAAATCATGTATTTCATTCAACGTTAAAGGTAAATATACCAGATTAACTGGGTTTTCTATTATTTTATAACCTGGTGCAACATTTGGAAAAAAGCTGTAAATTGTGTTTCTTTGAGAACCATTAACATAACTACCTGAGATTAAGTCAATATTAACAAGTAAGCTATTAATACTTAAGATATTAACTAAATTTTCTGATTCATGAAACCCTCGAACATATTTTGCTCTGTTAAATCCTAATACCTTTCCTATACTGTTTCTCTGACTAAAATCTACCTGATATCCATTTTCAATAATTAAAACTGATTTTAATGTATTAGTGTTTGCTGATAAGCAAATATAATATTCTTCATTGAATAAATCATAAGGTCCTTTTTTCTTCATTTCTTGTTGTATATAATCGTTGATATCAACTAAATCATAGCTACCTGTTGGTATCTTTATCTTTTCCCATGTGTTACCACTATCTTGTGAATAAATAAAAATATTGTTACTATCAGTAATATTAGGAAATGAATAGTAAGTTTCAAGATTGACTAGTGCTATTTCATATTTTTTATCACGTTCAAGTTGAAGTGGTGGAGTAAATCTTGTGTTAAAATTTGATTTGTTATCGCTTACAATAATTTGAAATGAAGATTTACGGTCTGTGTTTTTTACTATTTGTTTTAGTAATTCTTCTTGCATTTTATATTTTAAAATTAAAGTTTTTAATATGATTTAAATTATATCTTTTTGCTTAAGATATAATTTAATTTGAAATAATAATATCTATTTAATTTACAATTTATTGGCATATAAAAATTATCAAAACCACATCTATATTTACCATTATTTGCATTACTTGTTAAGTCAATTACAACAAACCCATGAGGTTCATTCCAACATTTTTTACAAAAATTTCTAAATTCAGAAAATTCCATATCTTCACTTACATAATCAGTAAAAATATTTACTTGATCTTTTTTAGGTAGTTTAAAAAGTATAATTAAGTTAGAATTACCCCTTATGGTACGTCTAGGTAATTCAAAAAAGATTTGTGCTATATAAAAACAATCAGCATTACTATGTCTTCCACGTACATAATAATTTTCACATTTACCTTGTTTTTCTAAAAGTAAGTCATCAAATATCATTAAGTTTTTATTTTCAGCATTTAAATTTCTTGGGTCAGGTACATCACTTGCATTTTCAAAAAATTCACACTTAATATCAGATTTTTCCTTAATTGTTTTAGCCCATTCTTCAACTAATGCTAAAGGAGAAATATCATTTCTTTGTACTTCATCCTTAAATGAAAATAATCTTAATATATATTCTTTTGGTATTTCTTCTTCAAATGCTTTTTTTAATATACGATATTCTGGTTGAAACAAACTTTTACCAAAAACACATAAGTTATCATAATCTAACCAATCGGGATGTAACAAAAGATTAAGTAATAGTGTAGTTTTACCACATCCTGATTTACCAACTATTAAACCCCTAATACTTCTTGGTAAAAGGGGGTGGTTAAATCTTTTTGCTAATGCTTCATTCCATGATAAATTAAAAACATCCATTTTATATTAAAAAAAATTATTTAATATAAAAAAATGTATTGTGTTAAGTGTAAAAAACAAACTGAAACAACTGATTTAAATTATGGTGTAAGTAAAAATGGAAGAAATATGAAAAAGGGTAAATGTAGTGAATGTGGAACAACTAAAACTCAGTTTATTAAAAAAATAGATAGAGAGGGTGGTTCATTGTTAAACAAGGTTATCAATAACTTACCTGTTGAAATGCACTTACCTGGTCACAACTTTACTGGCCCTGGTACAAAGTTAAAGAAAAGATTAAATCTTGATTTAACTCCTAAAGAATGGTCAAAACCTATAAATCGTGTTGATAAAGCAGCATATCATCATGATATATGTTATCTTAAACATGATGATACAGCAACAAGAAATTCTGTTTGTGATGTTAATATGCTTAAAGAGTTAAAAGGTATCTATAATCCTACTATTAAGGAAAGAATGGAACGTGGTTTAGTTTCTTCATTAATTGGAACAAAAAAAAAAAAAGATTTGGTATGGGAATTAAAAAAAAAAATGACAAAAATATAACGCTGGCAGAAGAATTACATAAACCTGTAAAAAGAAAATTTAAGAAAAGGAGAGTTAGAGTAAATGGTATTGATAGGATATGGGCAGCAGATTTAGTAGATATGCAAGCATTTTCTAAACTTAATCGTGGTGTATAATATCTTCTTGCTGTCATTGACATTTTTTCAAAATATGGGTGGCTGATACCATTAAAAGATAAAACAGGAAAATCTGTTTCTATTGCATTAAAGAGTATTTTTAAGGAAAGAAAACCAGAGAAAATGTGGGTGGATGAAGGTAAAGAGTTTTATAACAAAGAAGTTAAAGATTTGATTGAATTATATTCCACTGAAAACGAGGAAAAATCAAGCGTTGTTGAGAGATGGATTAGAACAATGAAAGAAAAAATGTGGAAGTATTTCTCTGCTCACTCAACAAATGTTTATATTAACGTGTTGTCAAATCTAGTTAAAGAATATAATAACACGCGGCATTCTTCTATTAAGATGACACCAACTGAAGCAAGTAAGAAAAAGAATGAAAATAAAGTTTGGAGAACATTGTATCCTGATTATAATCAAGTAAAAGAAGATATCAAACCAAAGTTTTCTGTTGGAGACAAAGTAAGGATAAGTAAAAAGAAAAAGACTTTTGAAAAAGGTTATACCACAAGATGGACTGAAGAGGTTTTTACAGTTTCAGAAGTAAAACATACATCACCTATAACATATAAAATTGAAGATTTAAATGGTGAAGAAATAAAAGGAACCTTTTATGAACCTGAACTGCAAAAAACAAGTCAAGAGTTGTATAGGATAGAAAAGGTTATTAAAAAAGGAAAAAAGAAATCTCTTGTAAAGTGGAAAGGATATTCTGATGAGTTTAATTCATGGGTTGATAATAGTGCTATTGTAAATATTTAAATATATAAAAAATGCATGATATTATAATTGATAATATAACTTTAAAAAATAAACCTTTAAGCAATTTTGAACTTGAGGATGCCGCAAAAAAATTAAAAATAAAAAATTTTAGAGGAATATTTTTACGTAACACTCTACCTAAAAAAGTAAAAAATAAAGAATGTGGTATATTAAATCTTGATGACACTGGTGGACCTGGCACTCATTGGGTTGCCTGGTTTAAAGATGGTAAAACTAAAATTTATTTTGATAGTTATAGTATTCAACCACCTCTTGAAGTTAGAGATTATTTAAAAAGTCCATTACATTACAATACCGACCAATTACAACAAGCAGGGCAAGTATTTTGTGGTCATTTATGTTTGTACATTCTTAAAGAATTGTGTTTAGGTAATAAATTTCAAAATGTTTTAAATAAACTTTTTTAGCAATATTAAAAACGATGCCTGTTGATAAATTTGGTAGACAGAATGATGTTAAAACAAGTGGTGATGGTGATGGTGTGTCACTCGCTTACATAGGTAATAATTTTTTACGTAAAGATGGAACAACCGTCGTTACCGGTTCTATAAATATGGGTGGTAATACATTAACGAGGATTAGTAATCCAGTAAATCCTCAGGATGTTGCCACTAAGAGTTATGTTGATGGTAGTAGCTCAGGGTTGTTAGATGAAAATGGAGGATACCATATGACAGGGTATTTAAACATGGGTTTTAATAAAATAAAAAACATAGCTGACCCTGAGGAGCCGAGTGAAGCAGCTACTAAAAAATATGTAGATGCTGCTAATCGAGCTTTTGTTTATGGAGCTGATGGTTATACAGCAAGTGGAGACATTTCTATGGGTGGATGGAAGATTAACAATGTTGGTTCACCTATAGAAAGTCAACAAGTTGCAAATAAGTTTTACGTAGATACCGCTATTGAAGCAAAAAATACAGGTAATAATGCTTTAACAAAAAACAGATATGGAACTTTTTTAGCAGCTGGTAAAATAGATATGAACACTCACCCAATTACTGGATTACCAAATCCTACAGACCGTGATGCAGCTGCCAATAAAAATTATGTTGATAATGGTGGTGCCATTGTAAAAAATCCTGATGGAAGTTTTACAGCAATATCTGATGTAGATTTCCAAGGCTTTACTATAAAAAATGCTGCGACGCCTGTAGAAGAAAGAGATTTAGCAACAAAATCTTATGTGGATAAAAAAGTATCACTTCCTTCTCTCATAGGTCCTAAACCTATTATAAGCGTGTGTGCCGAGGAACAAGGTGCATTAGCAAATGGTAATTTTGAGTTTGCTTTTGGTAATGGAAGCGCCGGAGAAAGCCATGGGTTAGGAGGTTATTGTATGCCTGCTCCTGGTAGAATTTTAAGAGGTACTTTAATGGTTGTTAAGGGAACCGGTATTCTAAAAGAAGAGGCAAAAGTTAATATAGTAGTAAATGGAGTTGAACAGGTTGACTACTCCATAGTAAAAAAGAAAGGAGAAGGTTGTAGTTGTATAGTTTTCCCACAACCTTTAGTAATAGACCAATGTGATGTTATAAACTTTATAACAAGGACAACTAACCCTAATGCTAAAAATGCATATTTAACAATACTGATAGAGTTAGACTTGTAAAAATATTTAACCTAAAAAGGTTAAATATTATAATGAGTGAAAATAAAGACTATGTTTTAAAATGTGAATTGCCAGATGTTACAGGCCATCCCATTAGTTGTTATTCATGGGAAATATAATTTTTAAAGAAAATTATATTTCTCTAACTACTAAATTTTTTGTTTTACAAACGGGGCATTAATGTTTTTTATATTTTTTAAAGCAGCTGCTACATACACAAAGATGACCACAGATGGCATATAAAATAGATATGGGTTGTGTTTCATCTAGACATAGCACACATGTTTCAGATTTGAATGTTTTTGTTCTGTTTAGAGGTAATATTTCTGATGGTTGTTCATCATCATCTAATCTTTCTATTCTTTCTATTCCTAAAGAGCCATATGTAATTTGAAATGTTCCATCTGTAAAAAATTTACTAAGAGAATGTTCCCAGCTATTTATAAATCCACGCTCCCAAAATTCGATAGATGCATATAGGTTTGTTACTTCGCTAGTTTCTAATGTTTCAGCATGTTCTAGCCTGAGTCTTCTTACTCTTTCATCCTCGTCTTCACTTTCTTCATCTTCAAAATCTTCACCTTCTGGCCAGCTTCTCATTAAATTTACTTCTCTTTCTGTAAATTGTATACAAGGAAAAAGAATATCATGTTTATAAGCACCAGGCATAAATGCTCCATCATTTAACCATAGGTACTCTATTTTTACTTCATATACTTCTAGAAAATTTTCTAAATATGGTGCAACATCTAACCAGAAAGGACCTGTTCTATTTATGGTGTTATATGCTAGGCCTATATGTATTCTAAAATTTACTCCTTCCTCTTTTAATTTTTTACTATATTCGTAATATACGGCAGCCTTAGCTTTATCAAATTTATCTATGTATCTTTTATTTTTGTTACGACCAGAGAAAAAAGTTAATCCGTTGTTATGAAATGGTATACATTTTATCTTTCTTTTAACACATTTTTCTATTTCACGTGTTTCATCCATTATAACATAAATAGTAGAAGTTTTAAAAATATTCAATTTTTTTTATCATCATTAAGAAAATAAAAAAAATTTATTTTTTTAAAAAATAAATTTTTGATTTAACATTTTTTAAAAATTTCTTTGATTTCTTCCATGTTAAAAAGTTCTTTAAATCTTTCTACATATCTTTCTACTATATTTTCTACTTCATCTTCCTGTTCCAGCTTTGTATCATTTAGCTCCCATGTTAAATCATTGTGTAATGCATCTGTTATACGTTCAACCATTTTATTTACTTCATAGGATATATCATTTAGTTCATAATCTAAATCTTCATGTGCTTTGTCACAAAGCTCTTCATGTAGAATTTGTTTTTCTACAGTATCACTTTCATCCTCTTCTATTTTCTCTTCATTATGTTTAAAAATTTCTTCTCTTTTATTTTTATACCACTCTTTTTCTTCTTCAGTAAGATGAACTCTTCTATCACCCTCAATAGGTTCAAGAGATAACAAATCAGGAAAAATTATGCCATCCATGTTTTCATTTGAGTTAAGCGAGTTATCAATTTTTTCACTCATCTTATATATTATATTTGCAGTATTTTTTACTTTAAATTCAAATTTTTATTTTTTAATTTCTTTTTTATTTTTTAAAATTTTTTTAATTTTTTTTAATTTATCAAAATCTTAACCCACCCACAAACACATAAGCCGGTTAGGTGATGCGTCATGCGTTGGTTGATGGTTGGATAAAAGGTTAAGCAATTGTCTGATGTAAGGGTTTGTTTGACTGATGCGTTAGTTGGTTAGCCATTGCATGAGTTGATTGGTTAGCTGGTTAGTTGATGTGTTGGTTGAGTGTTTTTTCTTAATCAAACTTTTTTTTTAATTTCAAATTTTTTTAAATTTTAAATTTTTTTTAATTTTTAATTTTTTTTAAATTTTGAATTTTTTTAATTTTTAATTTTTTTAAATTTTTTTAAAAAATTGATTTAAGTAAAAAATGTTTATAAAAAAGGTTATGCCATTTGTTTGATAACCTTCATCAGATTGACTTGTTAAACCCAGTTTGTTTTAATTTTATGAGCATGTTAATGTTACATAAAATTGTTAATAACGGACACGTGTGTTAAGCGAGAAGGGATTGGTTAAGGGGGATGGAAAAATATAAGCTTGTTTGTTATGCATAAGCTCGTTGGTTGGTTATAAGCCGGGCTAGTTTGGTTAAGTGGGTTTGTTATGCATAAGTGAGGGTTTTTTTTCTCTTAATCAAAAATTTTTTAATTTTTTTTTGTTAAGTGATTTACTTTTTACATGTTGAAAAGTTAAAAAGTAAATTTAATAATTTGTTAATAGGCTTTTAACCATTTATGTGGTAAACCGCGCACAGCTTTAAATTAACCATTTAGATGGTTAACCACTTTTTTGTTAAATATTAAAAGCTATGGTTGAAATCGATGTTAAATATTAAAAGCTATGGCTGAAATCGACTTACTGTTAAATATTAAAAGCTATGGCTGAAATCGACTTACTGTTAAATATTAAAAGCTATGGCTGAAATCGACTTACTGTTTTAGAACTGGTGAATATATAACTACTCTAAAGCACTTGGACAGTTCAGGGCATATTCTAGGTATTTTTGTTGTTTTCAAGTGACATTTGAGCAACAGTTCGTCTGCCCTTGAATCAAACCAGTTTTATTGCCAAGAATGTAGATCAAGATCAGAACTGACAGATGAAACATATATTTCTTACAACTTTAAATCTATGCTGTACATCTTACATGTTCCGAGTTTTAACGACCTTGTACGAAAGGGTCTCTGAAAACATTGGGGGAAAAGGTAATGGTAGTAGCCAGCATTTTCTCCTTTCCTCAAAATGTTTCCTTCCACAGACAAATTTTACTTTCTTGGTTCACATTTTATTTATAGTCTGCCATCGCTGTAAATTAGGGCCAGCCTATATTTTTGCCCATTTGTAAAGAACTGAAATGAATAGCTCTAGATCTTGATCTAACATTTTTCTTTTACGTTTTCAGAATTTAATGATAGGCCAGCCTAACATTAGAGCTTAGTTTGCAGATTTGTAGAATAGATCTTGCAAACGTATTCTAGGTAAACAACATATGAGCTATGCTCTGACAAAAGGGGACTTAATGGATCTCCGTAATGCCTGATACCAAGCAAGACATCACCTAATTATGGATCCACCTCGGCAAACAACCGACTGAATCATGAGATAGAATTATCCTTTGACAGAAAACTTATAAAGATACCGAAAAGTTTCGGCCCAAGTCAGCCTGCGCGGACTGCGCAGGCTGACATGGGTCGATACTTTTCGCAGATGCATTAAGCCCCCTTCTCAAGGAGCATGGTCCATATATAAGATACATACAGTACAATGTTTTCTGAGCTGGTAGATTAATGCAGTTTTTTTTTTTTTTTTTTTTTTTTTTTTTTGTATCATCCGACATAGTCAAATGATTTAGGTACAGAATTGGAAACATTGGGATTATAAAGATGAGAAGATACTTGTTGTTTTACAGACCATTCTACTGATTTGCTGATCCAAAAAGTCTTAGAAATTAGAAAAAGAAATTTGAAACACCGGTAACTCTGTGGCAAAGTACAATACAGTGTTCATCTCAATGCCCCTACCTTTCAGTGTGTATTACAGACAATCAACGTATATATTAAAAGAATATGATAACTAAAATGGAGGCAAAAACCATATATCTTATGACATGATTAAGAGTTAAACGAACTTTTAAGGCAGTTTGTAGATCTGTATGTTTCAAAGAAAAACTGGTCCTTCCAACTCAGTGTAGACCTACATGTGAACAATGCTCTGGCAAAGGGAGGTTAATGTACCTCAGTGATGCATTACACCAACATAACTATAAATCCATAAACTCCATTTTGTTTAACAACCAACCAAAGCATGTAGTTTGGTGTGGTCCCTTGACCTGCAGAAAATTTGTCAATAGCAATAGCAGACTAACCTCGGTCGATACTTTTTGCTGATGCATTAAATTCGCTTTGCACAGATCATGGCTCATATATACATAAGCTATGCTCTGGCAACAGGGAGCTTAATGCATCTCCTGATACACTATACCAAGCAAGTCATCACAGTATTATGGATCCATAAAAATCTATTTTGTATAAAAACCGACTGAATTATAAGGCATACGGGTCCTTTGAGCTGCAGAAAATGGACCGATGACAAAAAGTTTCGGTCCAGATCAGCCTGCGTGGATTGCGCAGGCTGACCTGGGTCGACACTTTGAGCAGAAGCGTTAAGCCACCTTTTCACAGAGCATAGCTCACATTTATCTTTAAAGGTAAAAGCAGTCTTTGTCACGAAAAAGCTAAGGATTACTTAACTAATTAAGCTTAGTCTCTTGCAGACCAAAACAATTCAGAGATGACAGAGAATGCGCCAAACATAACATTTGAGGCAAGAAGAACTAATCTAGTGGAGGAAATGGACACTGATGTGGAGGAAATGGGCATTGATGACGGGAACGGGAACTTGTCTAGATCTAAATGTGAAATTTGTGTTCGTGAGAATTGGTTGTTAGAAAGCGACGCTGTGTTTCTGTGTTTTGCATGTGAAATGTATGTGTGCGCTAATTGTATGGCTGAACATAGATTGCATGAAGGTTTGACAGTGGTAACAATTGAAAGTATCAGCGATCAGGACAGACAGGAAAATGAGAGTGAAAGAATGGGAGTTCAGAGTGACAGTGATCAAATGTTAAGAAAATTTGTAGATGAACTTATGGAGGAGACTGAAACAGAGAGAAAGGAAAAGTTGAAAAACAGTCATGTCAGTATCAGCGATCGAGTAAAGGTAATCAACGAACTTGATAAGGATAATTGTAGTATAAGTGAATTATGTGGAATGAGAAACAAAAGCTGGGTGGTCTGTGATTTTGTAAATCCTTGCATTAAAGTATTTAAAATGGGAAGTAACGCACTACAGCGTTATATAAGGTTAGGGTGTCCACCTTGGGGTGTTACAGAAATACAGATAGAACAGAATTCTGTTGAATCGAAGGTAGTGTCTAGCATAAGTTCTGATGTTTCTGTAGCAGACCGGGCTGAACCAGATAAACAATGTTTAATAGGAGTGACGTTACCTTCGCAACATCAAAAAATGCTAATAGATATCAGCAGAAAACCCGCCGTAACATACAAAGTAATCCATACAAAGAGGGAATGTCTTTCTATACAGTTTTATGAGCAAAAGATTTGGACCACCTGTACCGACGATCTTTGCTCTTATTATTCTGTTTATATAATATCTACAGATGGAGATACACTAAACTGGTTCGACCTTAATATTTTTCAAGACATCGTTACTCCTCGTCTCGCCGTTCTTCATGAAAGAGTCTATGTAACTGATCATCACAATAACAAAGTACAGTGTAGAAATGTTCAGGGTCAAGTTGTCTCAGAAATTACAATCGAAGGGTTAGGGCCTATAGGGATCACGGTTGACTTAGATAACGACAGTGTGGACCCAGATACCAACAATGTCGACCTAGGTAACAAAGTTTATGTATGCGCATGGGGTTTAGATAAAGTTTATAAACTGGATTCTGGTCTCACTCGATACATTTCGGAATTGGATCATAATACCGGTTTTATAAAGAGACCTTTCGCTTTGTGCTTCTACAAAAACAAATTATTCATAAGCCATCGCTGGCCGGAATCGTTACGTAACTGTGTTACTGTGGTCCGACTGTCGTAATTCCACCCCGACCTCGATATTGTATATCATTATCTAATTAGGCATCAAACATTTAAAATGCAAAACAATGTATTTCATCTTTTCACCATGGTCACCGTGCTACCTCGGTTATAAGTCTATCCTGCCTTCAGTGAAGAGGGTGTATTTTGCAGCGAGTGTTGACAAGTCTGGTACCTATCAACAGTCTCCGCATCCATATTAAGAGGTTTTAGTGGGTATTCCAAAATACCGCCAATAAATTCTAGGAAGTCTATTTTGTGACTGTATATAATGACATTCGGCAGCAAATGACTTTATTCTGAACAGTTTATTGTATTTTTTGTAGTTAGCAAGCGGTTGTTCGAAAAGATGCAACATTTATTTGTTTATTTATTTATTTATTTATTTGAAAAGATGTAACATTTATTTATTTATTTATTCATTTATTTATTTATGGACTAAAAATATTCTCCATGAAAAGTTAACTTTTTGTATGAAATTTTCTAGAGCAGCCAATATTCCCTGCTTTCGACCCCACACCCCCTTGGGAGAATTTTCAAGAATATAATTTTCAGAAAGCTTATTAGAATGATATACAATTAGTCATGTTGCACTTTGGCCGTTGCGGAATTTAGGAATTTTTTGGGCCAAATAGTTCTTCGCTTTTCCCTGGATAGGGAGCACAAAAACGACGGATTTTATTTACAAAAAAAAAAAAAAAAAAACGCTGGAAAACTATATTCTGAGTCATTTTCAAAATGGCACTTAATACTGTTTTTGAGACCGAATTAGCATCCTTTTATATGACTGGTATTACAATTGTTCTAATTCTGAATAAAATAATACTACAAGTACATTTGGTGAGGAAGAAAAACAATATTTTACGCAGAAATTCTGATTGTAATATTATCATTTATTTAATTTCATTTCAGGCTTACAACGAAAAAACTGACAGTAAAAAAAATCAGGTCACTGGTTTATTTGATAAGTTAATTAATTCAGTAAAGTAATCAAATGGTTAAAAAAAACAAAAACAAAAGCACTGATTCCTAACAGGTGTACGACAAAGGCCTTTTACAGAAGATGGTTCTTTTCCACGGACTCTGAAAGATACACACGAGTCATGCTCTGTGAAAACGGGGTTTAATGCATCTCAGCGATACATTATACCAAGCAAGTTATTATATGGCTAGATTCATAGAATCCATTTAGACTAACAATCGACTTGATTTGGGAATTAAGTGGTCCTTTGCCATGCAGAAAAGTTACAAAAAACAAAGTTTTGATCCATGTCAGCCTACGCAGTCCGCGCAGGCTGATATAAGCCGATAATTTCTGCAGATGCATTGAGCCCCATGTTCATAGAGCATGCCATATTAATTCATACATAGCTGTTCTTGGCAAATAGAGATAGCATCTTGTCCTACTTATCTCTGTGTAAAAACACAATAAACCTAAATTAGCCACCTAAAAGCTTTTAGAAACTTAAAAAGGAAATCAGGATGGGATACTTTATTCAGTTGTAGAATAATGAGAATATTAACAGATTAATTGTTTAAAACAGCTACTCCTATTTCTCACCAGCAATTCCTATTTAAAAAAAGAGAGCCTCTATGAACTTGAACAAGAAACCGATTAAGTAAAGAATACCGTTTTTTTTTTTTTTTTTCCGGTGAAAGAATGAAATTTATTTAATCGACTGAACATCATCGGTGAGATAAGGTGAGATACGAAATTGTGAGGGGAGTTGATGTGGGATAGATTTGAAACCAGTCAGGGTGGCAGCATTAAACAGCGTAATAAATATAATGCGTGTTGAACTTTACAAAATTTAAGACAACAATAATCAAAATGCACTTTCTCAAAACCTATTTTTGCTGACTCAAGCCAGATTTAGTCTGCCTTAAGTAGGCAGATTCATAAACGATCCCTTTACATTTCGAAGAAATGCAACCAATGATCTGGACTTTGTTGCGTAAACAAGAATAAATCATCAAATGGTTCCTTTTCCTGAACTAATTAATTGTATTTTGTTCAATTTAAATATAATTCAATACTTTGATGATACAAAATAAGAAGTGCAACTTTTACGAGAAACAGTTTAAAAATGCAGACTTGATCACGAATACTTGTAATTTTTCAAATTTTAAAAGCTACCTTTCCTTCAATCCTTTTCAGATTTCTTTCAAATTCAAACAGGGCTCAAAGTAATGATAATACAAAACAATTCAGAATGTTTCATGAAAATCCGATCACAAATGAGGATTTTATCAAATTCAAAGGAAAAAGACTAGCGGAAAGACGGACAGACGGATAGACGGCGAAAAACACGCTACGTTATGTCAATGATGTTCTATTTACCAAATGACAGACCTTAGGACATACAAACGACAAAATAAGTGTGACTCAAAGATTTTTTTAGGGTAGAAAAATTATGGGAAAAGGATAAGATGTTGATTACCAGCATTTTTTTCATTTTGCCACATTTTTTTCTTTTCAAAAGCTTTTTTTTTTCTAAAGGTCCTTAACCCTTTCCCAAACGATGAATTTTAGACTGGTCCAAATTAAAAGAGTTTGCAGACGACAATTTTAAATTTGATGAAATGACAGAAAGTTCTCCAAAAGGGTAGAAAACACTGTGGGAAAAGGAGAAATTGCTCGTAACGAGCAATTTCTCCTTTTCCCACAGTGTTTTCAAAAGACTTGTACTGCAGACACGTGAAAACCAGGGCTTGTTTTGGAAAGGGTTAAACCTCGGTATTTTGTGGGAATGAGTTAAGACTGTGTACTGTTTATATGAGTGGCTAGATATACACACAACAACGGGGAAAATATGCCTTTCTTATTTTTTTACAAATATGCTTCATTTTTTAAGAACATCGTCAGTCATCATGAACTTGTAAATAACCTGACTTACATACAACTATATGTATAACAAATTAGAATAAAATCCATAGGCTTTCATTTCGTACCTCTCTGACTAAAGTAAGCCACGACATTACATCATAAATGTTTCGAGGTTTAAGCCAAAAAATTTGATAGAGCAATATATATTTAAAAGTGCAAGCACTGCTTAACCCTTTACCACTCAATCTCGAGTTTTAACAACCCTGAGGAAGAAGAATTTAGAAGACATTGTTGTAACCAGCTTTATCTCTTTTTGCCCACCATGTTTGATATCCTATTAAGGACAAATTTTGTCGTTTGCGCCACATTTTACTTGTCGTTTGCAAATCATGATTTAAACCATGATTTAATGATGTGGTTGACGATGGCAACAGAGGAGCGGCAAAACTGTTAACTCTTTACCAAACGACAAAATTTTAGACTGGTCCAAATTGAAAGCATTTGCAGAAGACAGAATGCCTTCAATTTGGTCGATCTCGTTTGGTATAGAAATAAAATATTTCTAAGGCAATTCATGGAGATAAACGAACAAACGAGTCAACATGCTTCTGGCTGGCAGTCTATAAGTCATACTTACCTCTTCCAATCGCGATAATTTACTTTCAAGAATATCTCTTTAAACCCAGCCCCCCCACCCCCTTCCCCTCTTCACCCCCGAGCAACTTGACAATTTTCGATATTCTGTAAACATTGTTTATGCGGAAAACAATGTGGCAGCATTTATTAATTGCATATGTGATTTTTTTTCCACAAAAAACTGCTGTTAAATCACAGACTACCCGTCCTGCTACCATCCTGCTACTTGATCTCTATAAATCTTATGTAAATAATTTGGGCGATTTTATTTTGTATTGGGTATATGCATTTGTCCATTCTTTATTCAGCTCGTGTTCTCTCTCTCTCTCGAGAGAGAGTTTTATTTCACTTTTTATATTATTTCCTCTTCTTACTCCATTTTATGTATGTTTTAAGAAATAGATTTTTTAAATTAGATAATTTTATCTTTTATCTGTTTACATTTTGTGGCTGTTGATACTAAATTGATAATATATATACCAGACCGAAGAAGAAACGCGGGGTACATAGAAAATGCAACAAATATTCTATTTCTCGTCCTAGACTAATAAAAATCCGTCAAATTGATATCTCGTTCACCCTGCACCCGTACAAGTGGCTAAAATTACGTAATCTCGTGCCACTTCGCACCACGAGTAGAACTTGCCAAAGAGCAAAAAACTCGTGCAGAGCAATGTCCTTGAGTTTGCTCAAGCAATTTTTCAAGTATCCACATCGACTTTCCCTATCTGGATTCGAATTCAACAATTTGCAACCATGCTACGATCGACGGGACTTCAGAGAGGGACACGCTAAAAGATTGTTGTTGCAGGGTCAATGTCAACACCAGGGGCCCGTTTCACTAAAGTGCGTACGCACGAAATTTCCGTAAGTTTTCACGTACGCAAGCGTCCAGTTTGAAAACCCGTTTCACTAAACTCCGTAACTTTACGCTTTACGTAAATTTTAGCGTAATTTTACGCCAGCTCAACCCTTTGCGTAAATCTCGATAACCTAGCGTAAGTGTCATGGCCGCCGTATTTGCTGCACTCGATGTGTTGCCTAATCGTCGCCGCGTTTTTAAAGAAAGGAAAGATCTACTGGAAACTTTAGAAGAAAACGAGATTTTGGAGAGGTATCGCATTGGTTCCAATGGCATACAATTCTTGGAAGGTCTGATAAGTTATGAGTGTGATCCCAGATGCAACAGAAGTCGTGCCTTGAGTACACGAACGAAAGTAAGCCTACTGCTGATTTTAATCAAAGTTAAACCGCGATTGTAACGTTATCAAATTTTGTCCAGTACAGACTGTTAGTTGAAATCTGCCTAAAAAGCTACTGGATTTACAGACAATTCGTTATTGCGGTCATATTAATGAGTTATTTATATCGGATCCGCTGGTAAACTTAGTGGCCAATATTGAGTGTTCCCCCCAACCCCTCCCCCGCCAAAAAAAATGGCGACGTGATCGGAAAAGATTCAGAGTTAATCTTACGTTTACCGTGCAATCCCAACTAAAAATTATGCCTCGGATGATTTGTCTGGGTATCGATAGTAACATATCACCGCGTGACACCATGGATACTTATGTAAACAGAATACCGGGGCGTAGTACGAAATGGCTACACACGACAGGAATATTGACACCCGATATGAAAAATCTCCTCGTACATCTTCTTTGATATAGGTCCAGTCGGTGCCAAATATGCAAATCAATCAGAAAATGTTGAAGAACGATTTCCATCTTTTAAAGCATTTACTGACCTCAACTAGCGATGAAAATACGTGTTAAACTTAAAGTGGAAGGTAGAAGATAACCGAGTTGAGGACTGATAGATGAAATTTGAAAATCAGATTGCAAAAGATACTACACAAGACACAGTCGATGATTTAATCTGTCAGTTTGAAGAAGAAGAAAAAAAAACTTGTTAGCCTGATCAGTTTAGAGACCGTTGTTTTATGATATCTACCGTTTCTAGAGTAGATCTAAATCTTCAGCAAAGATTGTGGTTTTGTCGTGGGATATAAATTTGACAGTCATTGAAAAAAGGAAACCTATTGAATATAGATCCATTTGCAGTATCTTGATAGAAACACAGGAATTTGACATTCTATGATAAAAGTATAATTATAAAATATGTAAAAAAAATACCAGCAAAGGGGGAGATATATATATATATTTTTTTTTTCTTCATACTTCATCATTTATTTTGGATATAGAATGTCAAATTCCTGTGATAGAAATCAAGATTGTGGTAAGAAAGAGCAAGAAAGTTTGTGTTTGGAGAAAGAATGACAGAAATGTTTGCTACAGTGAGCGGGTCAGTACATGGCGATTTTGAACTACAATCATCAATACTGATTAGGGGTTATGTTTTGGGGCTGTTTATTCTTAAGCCTTTCCCAAACAAACCCTGATTTTATGACCCTGAGGAATAAGCCTTTTGAAAACGTTGTGGGAAAAGGAGGAAATGATGGTAACCATCATTTTCTCCTTTTCCGACTATGTTTTCTACCCAGTCAAAAAAATTCAATTTTATTTCTATACTTACTTTGAATTTGTCGTCTGCAGCTGCATTTCACTTTGGAAGGGTCTAAAAGTGGTCATTTTGGAAAGCGTTAATTGGAGTGTGTTGACTAGTCACAAGCAACAGAAGTGCGAAGAGGGATAAGTATATTCAGATCCTTTAATATTACTTTTTACCAGTTACAGCTAGACATTTTGGAACTGAACAGGGGAATTTTGCAAAGTGAATGCACCATACCGTGTGTTCAGAGCCTCAAATACCTGACAGAAAATACTTTCAGTCTTCTTAATAGACCCTTGCAAAGCAAAAGTTTTGACATAATTGAATGATATATTTGAAAAACTTGCTAGAAAAAAAGTTAAACAACATTTAATTTCAAAACAACCTTACAAATATTATATGTGAAAGCAGGACCTCACAATTGTAGACCACACTGAAAAGCTTTAAAACAATATTTCAAAACACAGTTCTAAAAACCAAAAGGCGATTTGAATCTAAACATTTGTGTATTTCTTTCCATTTTTTATATTTTCATCATTAAATTTGAATGGTAATCCAGAGAACATCATGAAATAAATTTGATGTTGGGAAACCAATTTTGGCCACTGAGTGTACCTTAATTGTTGTCCTGCCAATGTAAAGTAGTGTAGATAGATAAGCTAGGAATTATTTTTTGTGCATAGATCTATTTTGAGATTGGCTGACTCATCTAGACTATAAACAACAACATGTATCTGAACATGAAAAATGTAAATCAAATTGATTTATTGATTATATCTTATAGAGGTTTTCAATTTTTACAGTTGCTTATTACACTGAGATATCTGGCCAAAGGAGATTTCTTTAGTGAAATTGCTGACCTGCATGGTGTGAGCAGGAGTTCGGTATGCCGAAGTATAAAGCAGGTAGATATACTTTCCTGTTGATTGTTGAATAAAAACATTTGTTTTCATATTGGTGGTAACAAAGTGACATAACTAACATTTGTTCTAAAGATCTAATTCTGTTGACATGAAACATTAGAAAACGAACATTAATTTTTAGATTGGCCAAATGTGTGAATAAAAATAAACTCTACCATACAACAGAATTTTACAACTAGAATTTTATACTTAAATAACACATTTTAAGTTTTCTGTGACAATTTTTTGGTTACAGACAAGTTTGGTAAACTTGCTACATGCAGAGTTGACTGATTGGAGGTTTCGGTAATGAGGTAATTATTCAGTGTTAATGAACCCTGACAATTTTCACATTCAAAACTTGGCTTCCATTTCCTTATGTTATTGAAAAATAAAAATAGTCCTTATAGCTCGAAAGCAGTTTTACCTGAACTATATTTGATGCCCAAAAATTATTAGTAAAATGATGAACAAGTCAGTTAGATAATGCATGTGCAAACTGTCACAGTGCAAATAACAGTCTGCTTTGTTACTGATACTTCCAATTGTTTGATGTATAAAAAAAAAATATCATTTATCGTAACTTTATTGTTTTAATGTCTGTTTTGCAATCAAAATTAAGTCAGTAAATCATTCTAGAAAAGAACATTGAAATACTAAATCTGATCTTTGATAGCTTATTTACTGAATATGCCAAATTATTCCCTTATAGTACAAGTATTCTTGACAAGTAAGAGTTGGAATATTGTCAATATATATGTTTTCAAAAGCATGGATAAACATCTGTCAAAGGTATAAATACATCTGGAAGAACCTCAGTCAAACAAATACTCTTTTTTCCATTTTTATTTAAGGTTGTATCATCAATAGATAAAAATTTAGAGAACATCAAGTTTCCTACTACAGTGCAGGATGTTGCACAAACCAAGCTTGGTTTTTACCAACTTTCACGAGTGCCTAATGTAATTGGTGCTGTGGATGGAACACAAATCCAGATTATGGCTCCATCAAAAGATGAGAACATCTATATTTGTAGGAAAGGGTACCATTCAATAAATGTACAGGCAATAGTGGATAGTAAACTAAGGTGGTGTATTTCAGTATCCCTTTTTTACCCACATGTATTTGATCATGATGAATTATTTATATTTGCCAGTCTCTCAATTATGTGATGAATTTAAGTTAGGGGCAAGGTATGAAATAGACATACTGTATATAATCCAAATACTAAACACATGTACTTCTATATTAGTTTGAATAGCTCATTACCAAACAACAAAATTTTAGGCTTGTCCAATTCAAAAGCAGTTGCAGATGACAAAATAGAAGTGACTGAAAATTTGATATTTGTTTTGTGAAGGGTAGAAAACATTGTGGGAAAAGGAAAAAAGTGCTGGTTACCAGCATTTTCTCCTTTTCCCACAATGTTTTCTAAAGGCTTCTTTCTCAGGGGCATTAAAAGTAGGGATTGTGTGGTAATGGGTTAAACTTCTGTAGATCACTCAAAGTTTAAATTGCCCTTGTCTTGAGCATTCTGTTCTAGATCTTCATTGTGGGCCAAAACTTGTGTTAAGGGCTAACACTTAATTGTTAGAATTAAGAACAAAATGTGACTTAACATGGATTTTTCATGATAATATTTTTACCTTTGTCTTTGTTTTTCTTTTTACATAAGTAGTGAGTGATCTATCTCTGTTTTTGTCATCTCTATTAGGCATGTAGGAAGGCTGATTATAATTGTGTTGAAATACATTAGAGTCATGCTCTGTAAAAAGGGAGGGGGTGGGTTAATTTGCAAAAAGTATCATTTTATGTCAGGGTACACAGTCCACATAGGCTGACCTTGGTCAGACCTTCTTGCAATGTGTAAATTTTCTACATGTCCTAGGACCATTCTACCATATAGTTCAGTTTGTTGTCAAACAAAATGGATTTATGGATCCATATTTATGTGATACCTTACTTAGATAATGCATCAAGAAGATGCATCAAATATTATTTAGCATGGCTCATTTACAGGAACTATGCAAAAATCTTTTGTTTTAACCTTTTACCACATAATTCCCACTTTTAATGACCCTAAGAGAGCAGCCACAGGAACATTTTGTTGAAAAAGGAGAAATTGCTGGTAACCAGCATTTTCTTCTTTTCCAACATTGTTTTCGATCTTCCTTATACGAAATTCAATTTTTCAACCACTTTTGCCATCTGCTTAAACTTTCGATCATGTGGTTTGGTAAAACCTAGCGCATTTTGGGTATTCCCTAGATGCTCGACCAATAGCTTTCTTTTTCTTGAAAACTATGGAGGTTAGTTGTTAGCAAATGAATTAATGATTTTATAATCCCATGAGTATTAAGGCTTTTGAAAACTGTGATAATGTTGTATTTTAGCAATTTTCAAAGGCACTCATCATCCCTTATGTAATATCATTGTGTCTTAATATTCAAAAGAATTTATAGCCATGCCCTTTCGCTGTACACCCCCATGAGAGTCATGTACATAAATGGATTTTTTTTTTATTTGTCTAGATTTACCAACATTAATGCTCGGTGGCCAGGATCGACACATGACTCTGCAGTTTTTGACAGCTGTAGTGTCAAACAGTGGCTCGAGGAAGTGAAGCCTGGTTGGCTTTTAGGAGATTCTGGATATCCCCTTTGTCCATATCTGATGACACCAATAGCAATGAATTTCTTTTCTTTTTTTTAGCAATTATCTGAAATTTCATACATGACTGATGAGTTAGACTTTTAATTTTGGTATAATTAAGCGCAAGCTTTACTACAACACGTGAATTAATTATATAGTTTTAAAGACTTTTTTTTTTCCATGACTTTATTGCCTCTAATCATTAAAGTTCATAAAGTATGTCGAGGCCAAATGCAGTTATGTGCATAAGCTAGTAAGCTTCTAAATTGGCCCATTCATGCGTCGTTTTCCCAGTTTAATTATCGTCTTTGTAATAAAAGACTTTTTTTTTTTCATGACTTTATTGCCTCTAATCATTGAAAGGTATTCTTTTGCTAAAATTGTCATCAAAAGGTGATCAGGATTATAAAGCAAGTTTCAGGATTTGGAACCTGGGTTTGATCCTCATTTGAAGTATTTGATTTTTTTGGATGGAATTGTCCTTAGGCAAGATACTGCATAGCCCAATCCAACTACCAGTAAAAACTGGGAAAGTCATTAAAAAAGCCAGCTATTACTGTGTTAGGACTGAAATAATTTTGAAAGCAACAGTCATATCGAGGCAACTGCTCATATATTCATATATTTTCTCATTTCCACCAGTACCGGGCCAGAGCTCTTGCCCAAGGACACTTCCATTAAAAACCCAGGGGATCTAGTAAGGCTTGAACCAGGTGCATCCAGATCACTAGTCCTTCACTTTACCACTGAGCCTTACAGGTCCCATGAATATAAGAAGTAATCTAC
Organism: Tridacna gigas; assembly: GCA_945859785.2. Classification (NCBI taxonomy): domain Eukaryota; kingdom Metazoa; phylum Mollusca; class Bivalvia; order Cardiida; family Cardiidae; genus Tridacna; species Tridacna gigas. Next base: position 16,053,171 of record OX244028.2, read on the forward strand.
CCTGACAGTTACAATATTCTGTATCTTTCTCATTGTTTCAATAAATTTACCAATATTTTCTTCAAGCTGAATCCACAAAATGACAAAGAAACAAGATTCAACGTGTTGCATTCAAGAGCTAGAGTTTGTGTTGAGAGGGCTTTTGGGATCTTAAAAGAAAGGTTTCGGTAAGTAGAGCGACGAAGGACTTTTCCAAATACAATGTTCTTACATAAAAATTATCAGAGATCTTTACCAGCTGAAATAATTGTTCATGTTCTATAAGTATCCATAGTATATAATGATAATTCTAACATGACACGCGAATTTGGCTCTATAAACACAGTGCAAGGAAAGCTTGGTAAAATCTGCGACAATACATGTAGAGTGACGTCATTCTGTATCTGTCAATCAATGAGTGAGTTATTAAATGGAACATAACCTTCATCTGTGTTTTTACTCTAAGTTTGAACTTGTTTTCCTTTCATTAAGAATTAGTCACGTTAGAATCGAAATAATCTTCTTTCTATCGTGGTATATCGTTCAATAAACCACGTTGTGAGTTATGAGGCGCAATGAATAAACCACTCGAGCTATCGCCCTTGTAGATTATTTATTGCGCCTCATAACTCACAACTGTGGTTTATTGAACTATATACCACGATAGAAAGAAGATTATTTCTTAAATAATGCATAGGTGTTATTGCATGGATTTTTGAGACATACATGTATATATGTGGACGTCTGTTTGCCAAAAAATTTTGTCACCTCTCTGATTATGTTTATGTTGGAACCCAAATCATTTTATCAAAAGCAGTTGTATAGAGTCTTTGAGTAAGGCACTGATAAACCTAAGCCTAACATAAGCACCAATTAAAAAAAGTAAACCCTTCAATAAGTGAGCTATTGTGATGTAACAGAAAATACCATTGAAATCAGCAGAATATGAGCTGACTTCTACATGATTGGATTGTACAAAGTGTTGAATTTATTCCACAGGTCTTGTGCCATGGCTGTATGTTTAAGTTTTTGTGCATGAACCTTATGTCATGTCCCTATGTCTGTCATGCATTCCTGTGTGCATAAACTTTTATTTCAAACAACTCCTCCTCTGAAACTACCCATTCAGTTTTGATGATACTTCACAGAAATGATCCTTTACAGAATTTTTTGAAAGAATTTGATTTCTTCAAAACCTCTGGTTGACATGGCAACAAAACTGAAAAATATTGAAAACCTTTGAAAATCTTGTCTGAAACTGTGAGGCCAAGGGCTACCAGATTTGGCATGTAGCTTTATATAGTTGACCTCTACCAAATAAAAGCCCTGGAGTCAAAATTAACTCCGCACGTGGGTCACAAGCTTTATATGAGCTTACAGAGGGAAAACTTTCTTCTTCTACCAAACCATAAGGCCTAGGGCTATAAAATTTGGCATGTATCTTTATCTGGTACATCTTTAAAGGGTGCCCAAATTATAGGCCTGGGGTCAAAATTGGCCCCACCCCAAGGGTCACACGTTTTACACGGACTTTCATAGTGAGAACTTTAACATTTGTTCTTGTAACTAACCATAAGACCTAAGGCTTAACTTTCTCATGTGCCTAATGTTTTACAGGGCCTTTTATTGAGCACATTTTAAAAATCTTTTTGTTTGAGACCACTCACTCTAGACCTGTTTTATTTCGTATGGGCCTGTATCTTGTGGACCTCCACTGGTCAATTAATCATGGCTTTTACTTGGGTCATAACTTTCTCATACAATTTTACAGAAGGAAATTTTGTGTGTCTTCTAGTTTAAATCCAAATGGCCTATTAATGTAATATTTGGCTTGTATTGTTTTTGACTTATTAACCAGTGGAGTGATACAGGGCCATCATGGCCCCTCTTGTTTTAGATAATGCAAGTAGGGATGGACTTCTATTTTTGTTGTAAATCAATATTGAAACAGAAGACAATTTCATAGTGAAAAGTCAAAAGTGATTCTGTTACAAGGTAGAAAACTTTTGAATTCCATACCTATGACAAGCTACATTCCTGCTGATTCAGCCTTAGAATTGAAAGTTCTGGGTCTTCCCATATATGGACTAAAAATGATACATATAATGGATAAGAATGTGTAAATAACAAGGGTATTGCATGCATTTTTATTTGTATTCACTTTTGGATTATCATTTCAGGTGCCTCCACAAAAGTGGAGGGTGTTTACCTTTTACACCTGCAAAATGCATGCAGATTGTTAGTGTTTGTGCCAAGCTGCATAATTTATGTATGGAATTAAACTTGCCACTGGATGTTGACGAGGGGGAAAATGCAAACAACAACAACAACGATGATGATGATGATGATGAAGCTTTTAATGGGCCAAATAACAGAACAGCAGTGGAAATCAGACAGTCCCTTGTGGATATGTTATGACTTTTTTTTTATGCTAATGCTCCCAAAAATGTAAACATCCAGTTGCCCTTTTGTCCATGGGTCATCTTTCTGCCCATTTATCACTTTTTTTTCCAGAACTTATCTCTGGCATTATCTCTTTACCAAATGACAGATTTTAAAACTAGTCCAAATTGAAACCATTTGCAGACAATAAAATAAATTTGTCTAAAAAAATTTTAATTTGTTTTAGGACAGGTAGAAAGCCATGTAGACAAGGAAAAAAAATTCTGGTTAACAGCATTTTCTCTTTTTCCCACAGTGTTTTCAAAAGCCTTCTCTATCCAGAGTTATTGAAACTTGTGTTTGTGTGGTAAAGAACCATGAATAAAACATGACATTTTGGTAGAGGGTAATGAGAAGAAGGGCAGAGTGCAAGAACTATACTATATTTAGGTATGGAATACAGTATTTTGTGACGAAATGCTACATATATACCAAAACACAAGCATGTTCATTTAACGTTTAAGTATTTTAGGAAAAAGCCACAAAAGTGCCAAAACTCAGTCAGTCTTCACTCACAAATAATTCAATACTTCATTAACCCTTTACCAAACAATTCCTACTTTTTACGACCCTGATAGAAGCCTTTTGAAAACACTATGGAAAAAGGAGAAAATGCTGGTAACCAGCATTTTCTCCTTTTCCCACAATGTTTTCTACCCTGCTGAAAACAAATTTCAATTTTTGAGTCACATTCATATTGTTGTCTGCAAGTGCTTTTAATTTTTTCTAAAATCGTGTCGTTTGGTAAGAGTTAATAAACACAAAAAATTGTCTTGTGCAAACTTCAACAACAATAAGTAATGTAATTCATTTGTTAAAAAAAATTTAACATGAATACCACAACAACTGGTGTATGCCCTTATGTCTTGTGATTTGAGAGGTGTTTGATTTTTATTCAAAATATTTTATCCCATTCATCAAGACAATTGTTAATAATTCTTTACCATACAACAAACTTTCAGCCTTATCAAAATTTACAGCATTTGCAGTGGAAGCAATACATGTTGATAAAAACAGTAAAATTTGTCTTTGTCTATCACTGTGTAGAAAACACTGTGGAAAAATGAGAAAATACTAGTTACCAGCATTTTCCCTTTTTTCCCACAATATTTTCAATAGCCATCAGTCAAACTAAGCTTTGTGTGTTAAGGAGTTAAGCCCATCAAATCCTCATCTAGATAAGAATTTTGTGGATTCATTTTGATCAAGCCTATAATGAGCAATCAAACCCATTGATCAATATAGCATATTAAGCAGGCATGGTGAATTGGACAAATGGAGAAAAACTGAAGTGAGGACAAATGGAGAAAAAGTGAAGTGAACTTTCGCAAAACCAGTAGTTTGGAATCAAACCAAATTTGAGAGGGTTTTAGAACTTTGTAAGAAAGAATCCCTGCAGATGTCAAGAAATGTGACCAATGATATGGACTAGCTGTGTTGAATATGCAGGACTATGTCATCTAATGGCTGCTTTTCTTAAACTTAAAAGATGTATTTTGTTCATTTTCTTCATTTTAATAGAGTTCAATTCATGATGACACAAGTGATCTGTGTAAAATTCATGAGAACTAAACTGCTGCTAAAACCTTGTTAACAAGAGATGTATATTTCTAACATTGGTACTTTTCCTTTACTGATAGTTCGATTGCTTTTTAAAATCAATAGGCTTCAAACTACTGATAAAATAAAGCAACTTTGTAGGTTGCATGAAAATTGCACCACAAATGTGGACCATATTGTGTACACAAGAAATGAACAATTTAAACTTAAAATAGCTACCTTTCTATAAATGACTGGCAGGTGTTTTTCATTAACAAAACTGTTCACTTGAAGCTATTGGTGATTTAAACAAACTTGGCAACTTTCATGAAAATCTGACCACCAATAAAGACACAAGCAGTATGAATTTTCAACAAGATAATTAGTTATCCCTTACTAATTGTCAGATTCTTATCAAAATAAATAGGGATATACACATAATCTTCAAGTAGAAATCTGACCACAAATTCTGACCTTATCATGTCAACAAATGTATATTTTCACCTTGAAAAGGCTACTTTTCCCATATTAATTGTCATGTTAATTGTCAGATGATGGAAACTACAGCATGACATAAGCTCTGTTGGTCTTCAGCCACTAGAGCTAAAAAACAAATCATTGGTATTTTTATATGGACTATTGAACTTCCTAAAGTATTTTAACCCTTTCCCAGACGACAAAATTTTAGATTGGTCCAAATTGAAAGCAATTGCAGATGACAAAATAAACGTAACTCCAATATTGAACTTTGTTTCCGGCAGAGTAGAAAACATCATGGCAAAAGGAGAAAATGCTGTTACCAGCATTTTCTCCTTTTCTCACAATATTTTCAAAAGGCTTCTATCTCAGGGTCGTAAAAACCAGGGATTGTTTGGTAAAGAATTCACAATTTACAAAGTTTCTGGGAATCCCAGATGGTCAATAGTGAATAAGTTATTGTACTTTAGCCATTTTTCCTTTTGCAGGCAATGTATTTCATTATTTTTTAACAGTTACTAAATCTTAAACTCATCCATAATGTGAGTGATGGCAGACAACAAATTAAATTTGGCTAAAATGATAGGATTCATCTTGAAATGGTAGATAAACAGAAAAGATAGTGCTAGTGACAAGCTATTTCTAGACTTTAAAAAGCATTTACAAAAGTATTTCATAGGGTTTTTTTACACGGTATTTGTCTAGCTGTTATTTCTCCTTTTTCAACAATGTTTTCTATGCATTAAAAGACTACTCTAATTATTTGAGTCACATTTAATTGTTATCTGCCAATTGATTTGGAAATTAGATAAGTAGAACCAAAATTATACTAGTGCTCAAGAATTTGTTCATGTTCCTTCATTAGTTATAGGGAAACCTGATAGAAAAGACTTAAATAACACTTTAATTTCTCTGAAATGTTCAGCATTTTTCCGTTCAGTATCCAAGAGTTCCTGAAACATTCTATTCTTTTCTCTTTTAAGCTCTATTTGCTCTCTTTGTAATTCCAGCAGCTCATCATGGTATCTTGTCTGGAGGACTGTTGGAAAAGAAATAAAATATCATTTCATTATTAATATTTTTTTCATTAGGTATTTAGAAACTTGAAAATAGTTACCTAGAGGATTTTACACATAAAATTATAAAGTTTATTCTAATATGACATGTGAAATTGAACCTAAAACCACAGCACAATGAAAGCCTGTTTAAATCTACGTTACTCTTTGTAGAGTGACATCATTCTACATGGAGTGCAACACACGAAAAGGTGCATTGTGACATTTGCGTAAAGTGTTGTCCCGGATTAGCCTGCGCGGACTGCGCCGGCTAATCCGAGACGGTACTTTACGACTACATTAGATTTTGTGCTACAGTAGACTTTCGCAAAACAGAAAATAACATAAAATCAGAAAGTGTCGTTTCGGATTAGCCTGAACGGACTGCACACACTGATCCGAGACGACCCTTTACGTAAATGTCCCAATGCCCCTTTTCACGTGTTGCAAGCCATATAGAGTGAAGTCATTCTGTATAATGTAAGTCATTCAATGAAATATAATATGCATCTGCATTTTTACTTAAGTATGACTTTATTTTCCTTTGATTAAGAGCTGGTCATGTTAGAATCGAAACAATCATCTTTCTGTCGTGGTTTATCATTCAATATACCATGTTGTGAGTCACAAGTCGCAATGAATTAAAACACTTGAGCTATCGTCCTCGTGGATTATTTATTGTGCCTCATAACTGACAACTGTGGATTGTTGAACGATAAACCACAATAGAAAGAAGATTATTTCTTAAACAATCTAGTGTTGCCAAAACCCTTATAATAAACTGATTGGGTATATTAAACTGAAAAGCCAACAAATGTTAATGGAGTTTCCTGGATGAGAATTGGTGAAGCCATCATGACAAACATTAAACTATTTATGTTATGACAAATTGGTCTTCTTTTTTTTTTTTTTTTCAGAAAAGTATAGAGTAGAAGATCTATTTACATTTTTTTCTTGCACTGCATGCATTATTTTCGGAGACAGTGGGTCTGGGTCCTTTCCTTTTTTGTGGGTTATGAACTGGATTATCTGTTAAGAGAAGCAGAATGATCATAAATTAAAAAAAAGGATTTCTTAAAGCGTTCAAAGAACTAGCAGTTAGTAAATATATGTAAGAACTGCATGCAAACACTTTAGTTAGCAGAAAGATTATGCACAAGGCATATACAGATGACAGCTCTGGTACATGATTGTCTGAATGGTCTTTACCTCTTTACCACACAACATAAATGTAGACTTATGATAGTTACCAGCATTTTCTCCTTTTCCCCACAATATTTCTAAAGGCTTCTTTTGTGGGGTCCTTATAACTTGGGATTGTGTGGTAAAGAGTTAAGGCAGTTTTTAACATTGTATCAGTTATATGGCAGCAGCAAGTGCCATTATTCTTTTTCTTCTGGAGTTCCAATTTACTAGTTCTTCCCAAAATATTCTCTCGCAGCCACTGGCTGCTTTCCTACACAACCATTGCCAGCAGTTTTTGTCTTCCCATCCATTAGTTTTCCTGCACAAAACATGTCTTGGCCAAGTATGAAGGTATGCACTGTTTGATGGGATATATCAATGCAATGACTTGATGTGGTAAAGGTTTCTTGGTATCTAAAGAACCCCAGTATTTAAAAAAAAAAGTTTTGCAGTGTAACAAAATGTGCATCAAAACAACATAAAGTGTATCATAAAGATTCATTAGTGATTACTGGGAATTTGCTTTCTAATAATTATATGTACATGTATTTACCATCAACTTCTTCTGATTTTTCGTCAACCGTCTCAAGGTTTATGGTAACAACTGGAAATGAAAATAATTATATTATTTTTGCAGAGGCTTGTCATATCACACAGCCTGCACAAAATAATGGCTTTTCAACTTGAATGGACAGGACTGAGAAAAACATTGAAAGAAGAGGATAAGATGCTGGTAACCAGCATTTTCTCCTTTTGAGTCAATGTTTTCTAATGTTCAAAAGGTGAAATCGTTTAGTTGAGCCACATTTGTCATCTGCAAGCTATTTAAAAATTTGATGTAAGGTCAGAAGTTTTGATACCTGATAAAGGGTTAACAACCACACAATCGAAATTTATGGAATCATCATATTATTACATGAGAAATATGTTGAGCTGTTGTGATTGTTACAATGACAATTATCTTCATTGCTCAAACGACCAGATGTGAGAATGGTCCAAATTGATAGCATTTGCAGATGACAAATTAAATCTGGATTAAATATTCTGGTTCTTCTTTAACCCATTACCACACGGTCCCTACTTTTGAGGCCCTTGAAAGAGAAGCCTTTAGAAAACATTGTAGGAAAAGGAGAAAATCCTGGTAACCAGCATTTTCTCCTTTTCCCACAATGTTTTCTACCCTTCACAAAATAAATTTCAAATTTTCAGTCACTTTCATTTTTTCGTCTGCAAATGCTTCCTATTTGGACAAGCCTAAAACATAGTTGTTTGGTGATGAGTCAAACCGATAGATGCTGGTTATTAACATTTTCTTCTTTTTCTGCAATGTTAATGTGAGCCTCTTTCCTGAGAGTGGTAAAAATTCAGGTATGTTTGGTAGTGTTAAATTACCTGGTATGACTGAGCTTGCATTAACTCTTAGGTTAATATTTATTAAATGCACTGATAAGACCTCAAAACTATTGCCTCCATTTAATAGTTATGAACATAGTTACATGGGTGGCAGCACGATGAAAAATTAGAATTATAATCTTACCTTCATTGAGAGGTAAACTCTTAAAAGTATCAACTCCCCCATCAATCCCACGGATTGCTTCTTTAGGTAAAACTTCTATCATCTGAAATTAATGTGATACCTTATTGATAATACATGTATTATACGTTTTGCTAGGACCAAAAATATGCCCACAAAGGCTATTAAAACAAGTAAAATGTAATGAAATTAAACAAATATTTGACAAACCTTTATTTTGACAATTTGTTCTTCTTGGTTTGAACACAGTATACATGCAGACATAACCTTTAGCAGGCTTATTGCAGCATGTTTGAGTAGATGAGTTTTGAAAAGATGGCATACTGAGGTTTTACTTGTGTTTATCTTTACTAAACAATCCTGAATTTTGACAACAAAGGAAAAAGAGTGGGAAGAGGACTGAATGCTGATTATTTGTAGTTTACCATTTTTCCACAAATTTTTCACCATTTTACATATCCTACTAGTACTAGATCATGTCAGCCAGGATAAGTATACAATGTAACATTATGTTGCTGTTTGATATAGAGTTAAGCACCTTCTCCTAAAAACATACTTTCACATGCATTCATGTATTTGATTCAGAAAAAATATTTATCTTTCAACTAACCGGATATCCATGCAATAACACCCATGCGATATTTTTTTGATATACCACGGATATTTATAGATTTTTGATATACCACGGATATTTATAGAACAGTAAGTTCCACTGACTCCGCCCCCTATCACCATTTATGAATGAAATGCATTCCAAAAATAGTAACGATTACTACAGAAAGCCCGCGAAAAAAGGACGATGTCATAGCACGCGCGCTACTTTCCGATGATCTGCCTACGTAATTCCTGCCCGTGACGTCATTTGAATGCTCGTTTACCGCGTCTTCTCAAATAGAATAATCCCAAGCGATCTCAATCGCAATTTTCGGACGTTTAATTACTACGATAAAGTACTATGTATGTGGGTAATGCAATTTTAAAATGGGAGTTCCGACATAAATAAACTTGTAAAACTTTTAAAATGTATTTGTCAGCAACATTTTTCACATCTTTTCACAATGAGTACAAATCATAGGTTAAAAGATAAATAGAATACGTACATAGTGTTGTCGTAGATCAAAAATATCTAACTCGGTTGTGAGAACTGATAATTGTCTCGCCAAAGCTCGACAATTATCAATTCTCCCAACCTCGTTAGATATTTTTGATCTACGACAACACTATGTACGTATTCTCTATATGAAAAGGGTGTTTTGACTCTGTACCAAACAACAAAATTTTAGACCAGTCCAAATTTAAAGCATTTGCAGACAACAAAACAAATGTGACTGTTAAAGTGAAATTTGTTTTGGAAAGGGTAGAAAACATTTCTTCATGAGCATTTTCTCCTTTCCCCCAATGTTTTCCATAGGCTTCTTTCTTAAGTTTACTGAAAGTTTGGATCATGTGTTAACCCATTACCACACAATCCCTACTTTTGACGCCCCTGAGAAAGAAGCCTTTAGAAAACATGGTGGGAAAAGGAGAAAATGCTGGTAACCAGCATTTTCTCCTTTTCCCACAATGTTTTCTACCCTTCACAAAACAAATTTCAAATTTTCAGTCACATTTACTTTGTCGTCAGCAAATGCTTTCAATTTGGACAAGTCTATAATATTGTCGTTTGGTAATGAGTTAAAGGCTTAATTTCACCTTCTTTGATTTTTATTCATGAAATGAGGGCTCAACTTTATATTCATAAAGATACTTATGAAATTCAATTAGTTGCCATTTTATTAATTACCAAATACATTTTCACACAATTATTATCCTCTCCATAACTAATATTCTATTACTAATGTTTTTATTCTAATGATTAATATTTTGTGTTGACAAATAAATGGTATTCACCACTTGTAAATGTAGATCCACTGATATAGTTATTATTTATGAGAATGAAATAAAAATTATAAATACTGTATGATGCTTTTGTTTCATTTTTCATTTAGTATTGCATTGAGAACTAGTGAAATTAAAAATTGCCTTTGTTTCCCATGGATTAAGATCGCACGCTGGGGGCCCACCACCAGTCCCACAATTGTGTCGCACCCTCGCCCTTTCCTTTTTCTTTGCTGCTACTTTCAGGTCGCTGACTTTTTTTTTTGGCCTCTTCCAGGGTGCGCCCTACTTTGCTTGTACTATTTACCCTGAAAATTTATAACAAATGCTTATGTTAATTCTAGTGGCTGATGCACATGTACAATAATAATAACTATCTCAGAATTTCCTGACATGCTGATTCTTACCCAATGAAGATTAACCCTTTACCAAACAAACTCTTGTTTTTATGACCCAGAGAGAGAAGCCTTTTGAAAACATTGTGGGAAAAGTAGAAAAACTGGTAACCAGCATTTTCTTCTCTTCCCATAATGTTTTCTACTCTTCTAAAGTTAATTCTGAGTCATGTTTATTTTATCATCTGCAGATACTTTTGATTTGGACTTGTCTAAAATTCCTTTGTTTGGTAAAGAATTAAAATGATACTGTAAAGACCTGAAAAAAATTTGATACTGTTGGAAAATTTGGGTTGTTTGTACCTAGCCCTTTGTAGCCCTTATCTTACACAAAATTTTCCTTTGATAAGCTGATTCTGAATGTTTTCAAAATGGCCAGAGTGTTACTGTGTGTCAAGAGTATTTTACATGGAACATACAGTTCACTCAGTGTGATAACTGAATTGTAAAACTTGATTCGGTTCCCTGAAATTGCCAAAGTGTACATCTACTGAATGGATCACCCATTTTACGACACATAGGTATGGTAAAGTCCGACATTACACCTGCATAATGAAAAGGCCGCTGTGAATCCGATAGGTCAGGCTCATTGAAATGTTGTTTTTTTGTAAAAACCCATACAGATTGGATTTGTTGTGTTTAATGAAGGACGACAATTGACTTGTAAAACACACCAAGCGGAGTTTCAGTTCCTTTCCTTGTGATTAAGTTCATATGCAGTGAGGCTGCCATCGCGATCGTGGCCATTGTGTTGAATTATGATTTGATAATTTCGGGGTTTTTTTGAAAACCAAACCATTAAAAACCACCGCCCCCACGAACGCTGAACTGAAAAGTAGTCTGATGTAAACCATAGAACAATATTGAGTTTGTCATCAGTTCTATCGAGGAAAATGATTTAAAAAAAACTCACGAATCCAGAACGCCTTCCCATGCCGCTTTCTTTTCCGTGGCGGTTATGTTGTAGGAAAATTTACTTTCCAATACTTTATATTTTTCGCTGTATGCAGTGGTCAGCCTAGTGATCTCCTCCTGTGTCCAATTAGCTTTTCTTTTTGTTGTTTCCGTCATTTTCAGCCGCGTAGAATCCTATAACTTTGTTTGTTTACACAGTCGAACTGACAGTTGGCGCGCACGCGGACTAATATGACGTAGGAGCACTTGTTACGAAACAATCTTATCTTCTTTTAGAGAGTATTCGAGCGTACGCATTTCGTACGCTGTGGATTGCGTACGTCGGTGTTAGTGAAACGCCGTACGTAAAAACTTACGACATACGTAAGTCGCTTGCGTGCGCAAAATATTTGCGTAAGTCTACGCACTTTAGTGAAACGGGCCCCTGGAAGGCATATTTATCTATCCTGATGTGGCGTCGTGACGCGCGGACGTCCACTCCATGGTCGGTCGGCGATCCTCCCCGTCACTCGTCGGACAAGACGTTCTATGGTAGAATCATGCACACCAAACTGTGCAGCAACCTGGGGCCCGTTTCACTAAAGTGCGTAGACTTACGCAAATATTTTGCGCACACCGGGGGCGGTGGTTTTTAATGGTTTGGTTTTCAAAAAAAACCCGAAATTATCAAATCATAATTCAACACAATGGCCACGATCGCGATGGCAGCCTCACTGCATATGAACTTAATCACAAGGAAAGGAACTGAAACTCCGCTTGGTGTGTTTTACAAGTCAATTGTCGTCCTTCATTAAACACAACAAATCCAATCTGTATGGGTTTTTACAAAAAAACAACATTTCAATGAGCCTGACCTATCGGATTCACAGCGGCCTTTTCATTATGCAGGTGTAATGTCGGACTTTACCATACCTATGTGTCGTAAAATGGGTGATCCATTCAGTAGATGTACACTTTGGCAATTTCAGGGAACCGAATCAAGTTTTACAATTCAGTTATCACACTGAGTGAACTGTATGTTCCATGTAAAATACTCTTGACACACAGTAACACTCTGGCCATTTTGAAAACATTCAGAATCAGCTTATCAAAGGAAAATTTTGTGTAAGATAAGGGCTACAAAGGGCTAGGTACAAACAACCCAAATTTTCCAACAGTATCAAATTTTTTTCAGGTCTTTACAGTATCATTTTAATTCTTTACCAAACAAAGGAATTTTAGACAAGTCCAAATCAAAAGTATCTGCAGATGATAAAATAAACATGACTCAGAATTAACTTTAGAAGAGTAGAAAACATTATGGGAAGAGAAGAAAATGCTGGTTACCAGTTTTTCTACTTTTCCCACAATGTTTTCAAAAGGCTTCTCTCTCTGGGTCATAAAAACAAGAGTTTGTTTGGTAAAGGGTTAATCTTCATTGGGTAAGAATCAGCATGTCAGGAAATTCTGAGATAGTTATTATTATTGTACATGTGCATCAGCCACTAGAATTAACATAAGCATTTGTTATAAATTTTCAGGGTAAATAGTACAAGCAAAGTAGGGCGCACCCTGGAAGAGGCCAAAAAAAAAAGTCAGCGACCTGAAAGTAGCAGCAAAGAAAAAGGAAAGGGCGAGGGTGCGACACAATTGTGGGACTGGTGGTGGGCCCCCAGCGTGCGATCTTAATCCATGGGAAACAAAGGCAATTTTTAATTTCACTAGTTCTCAATGCAATACTAAATGAAAAATGAAACAAAAGCATCATACAGTATTTATAATTTTTATTTCATTCTCATAAATAATAACTATATCAGTGGATCTACATTTACAAGTGGTGAATACCATTTATTTGTCAACACAAAATATTAATCATTAGAATAAAAACATTAGTAATAGAATATTAGTTATGGAGAGGATAATAATTGTGTGAAAATGTATTTGGTAATTAATAAAATGGCAACTAATTGAATTTCATAAGTATCTTTATGAATATAAAGTTGAGCCCTCATTTCATGAATAAAAATCAAAGAAGGTGAAATTAAGCCTTTAACTCATTACCAAACGACAATATTATAGACTTGTCCAAATTGAAAGCATTTGCTGACGACAAAGTAAATGTGACTGAAAATTTGAAATTTGTTTTGTGAAGGGTAGAAAACATTGTGGGAAAAGGAGAAAATGCTGGTTACCAGCATTTTCTCCTTTTCCCACCATGTTTTCTAAAGGCTTCTTTCTCAGGGGCGTCAAAAGTAGGGATTGTGTGGTAATGGGTTAACACATGATCCAAACTTTCAGTAAACTTAAGAAAGAAGCCTATGGAAAACATTGGGGGAAAGGAGAAAATGCTCATGAAGAAATGTTTTCTACCCTTTCCAAAACAAATTTCACTTTAACAGTCACATTTGTTTTGTTGTCTGCAAATGCTTTAAATTTGGACTGGTCTAAAATTTTGTTGTTTGGTACAGAGTCAAAACACCCTTTTCATATAGAGAATACGTACATAGTGTTGTCGTAGATCAAAAATATCTAACGAGGTTGGGAGAATTGATAATTGTCGAGCTTTGGCGAGACAATTATCAGTTCTCACAATCGAGTTAGATATTTTTGATCTACGACAACACTATGTACGTATTCTATTTATCTTTTAACCTATGATTTGTACTCATTGTGAAAAGATGTGAAAAATGTTGCTGACAAATACATTTTAAAAGTTTTACAAGTTTATTTATGTCGGAACTCCCATTTTAAAATTGCATTACCCACATACATAGTACTTTATCGTAGTAATTAAACGTCCGAAAATTGCGATTGAGATCGCTTGGGATTATTCTATTTGAGAAGACGCGGTAAACGAGCATTCAAATGACGTCACGGGCAGGAATTACGTAGGCAGATCATCGGAAAGTAGCGCGCGTGCTATGACATCGTCCTTTTTTCGCGGGCTTTCTGTAGTAATCGTTACTATTTTTGGAATGCATTTCATTCATAAATGGTGATAGGGGGCGGAGTCAGTGGAACTTACTGTTCTATAAATATCCGTGGTATATCAAAAATCTATAAATATCCGTGGTATATCAAAAAAATATCGCATGGGTGTTATTGCATGGATATCCGGTTAGTTGAAAGATAAATATTTTTTCTGAATCAAATACATGAATGCATGTGAAAGTATGTTTTTAGGAGAAGGTGCTTAACTCTATATCAAACAGCAACATAATGTTACATTGTATACTTATCCTGGCTGACATGATCTAGTACTAGTAGGATATGTAAAATGGTGAAAAATTTGTGGAAAAATGGTAAACTACAAATAATCAGCATTCAGTCCTCTTCCCACTCTTTTTCCTTTGTTGTCAAAATTCAGGATTGTTTAGTAAAGATAAACACAAGTAAAACCTCAGTATGCCATCTTTTCAAAACTCATCTACTCAAACATGCTGCAATAAGCCTGCTAAAGGTTATGTCTGCATGTATACTGTGTTCAAACCAAGAAGAACAAATTGTCAAAATAAAGGTTTGTCAAATATTTGTTTAATTTCATTACATTTTACTTGTTTTAATAGCCTTTGTGGGCATATTTTTGGTCCTAGCAAAATGTATAATACATGTATTATCAATAAGGTATCACATTAATTTCAGATGATAGAAGTTTTACCTAAAGAAGCAATCCATGGGATTGATGGGGGAGTTGATACTTTTAAGAGTTTACCTCTCAATGAAGGTAAGATTATAATTCTAATTTTTCATCGTGCTGCCACCCATGTAACTATGTTCATAACTATTAAATGGAGGCAATAGTTTTGAGGTCTTATCAGTGCATTTAATAAATATTAACCTAAGAGTTAATGCAAGCTCAGTCATACCAGGTAATTTAACACTACCAAACATACCTGAATTTTTACCACTCTCAGGAAAGAGGCTCACATTAACATTGCAGAAAAAGAAGAAAATGTTAATAACCAGCATCTATCAGTTTGACTCATCACCAAACAACTATGTTTTAGGCTTGTCCAAATAGGAAGCATTTGCAGACGAAAAAATGAAAGTGACTGAAAATTTGAAATTTATTTTGTGAAGGGTAGAAAACATTGTGGGAAAAGGAGAAAATGCTGGTTACCAGGATTTTCTCCTTTTCCTACAATGTTTTCTAAAGGCTTCTTTTTCAAGGGCCTCAAAAGTAGGGACCGTGTGGTAATGGGTTAAAGAAGAACCAGAATATTTAATCCAGATTTAATTTGTCATCTGCAAATGCTATCAATTTGGACCATTCTCACATCTGGTCGTTTGAGCAATGAAGATAACTGTCATTGTAACAATCACAACAGCTCAACATATTTCTCATGTAATAATATGATGATTCCATAAATTTCGATTGTGTGGTTGTTAACCCTTTATCAGGTATCAAAACTTCTGACCTTACATCAAATTTTTAAATAGCTTGCAGATGACAAATGTGGCTCAACTAAATGATTTCACCTTTTGAACATTAGAAAACATTGACTCAAAAGGAGAAAATGCTGGTTACCAGCATCTTATCCTCTTCTTTCAATGTTTTTCTCAGTCCTGTCCATTCAAGTTGAAAAGCCATTATTCTGTGCAGGCTGTGTGATATGACAAGCCTCTGCAAAAATAATATAATTATTTTCATTTCCAGTTGTTACCATAAACCTTGAGACGGTTGACGAAAAATCAGAAGAAGTTGATGGTAAATACATGTACATATAATTATTAGAAAGCAAATTCCCAGTAATCACTAATGAATCTTTATGATACACTTTATGTTGTTTTGATGCACATTTTGTTACACTGCAAAACTTTTTTTTTTAAATACTGGGGTTCTTTAGATACCAAGAAACCTTTACCACATCAAGTCATTGCATTGATATATCCCATCAAACAGTGCATACCTTCATACTTGGCCAAGACATGTTTTGTGCAGGAAAACTAATGGATGGGAAGACAAAAACTGCTGGCAATGGTTGTGTAGGAAAGCAGCCAGTGGCTGCGAGAGAATATTTTGGGAAGAACTAGTAAATTGGAACTCCAGAAGAAAAAGAATAATGGCACTTGCTGCTGCCATATAACTGATACAATGTTAAAAACTGCCTTAACTCTTTACCACACAATCCCAAGTTATAAGGACCCCACAAAAGAAGCCTTTAGAAATATTGTGGGGAAAAGGAGAAAATGCTGGTAACTAGCATTTTTTTCCTTTTCCCACAATGTTTTATTACGTATCAGGGACAAATTTCATAATTTTAGTCACATTCAAATTGTTGTCTACAAACACTTTCAATTTGGATCATAAGTCTACATTTATGTTGTGTGGTAAAGAGGTAAAGACCATTCAGACAATCATGTACCAGAGCTGTCATCTGTATATGCCTTGTGCATAATCTTTCTGCTAACTAAAGTGTTTGCATGCAGTTCTTACATATATTTACTAACTGCTAGTTCTTTGAACGCTTTAAGAAATCCTTTTTTTTAATTTATGATCATTCTGCTTCTCTTAACAGATAATCCAGTTCATAACCCACAAAAAAGGAAAGGACCCAGACCCACTGTCTCCGAAAATAATGCATGCAGTGCAAGAAAAAAATGTAAATAGATCTTCTACTCTATACTTTTCTGAAAAAAAAAAAAAAAGAAGACCAATTTGTCATAACATAAATAGTTTAATGTTTGTCATGATGGCTTCACCAATTCTCATCCAGGAAACTCCATTAACATTTGTTGGCTTTTCAGTTTAATATACCCAATCAGTTTATTATAAGGGTTTTGGCAACACTAGATTGTTTAAGAAATAATCTTCTTTCTATTGTGGTTTATCGTTCAACAATCCACAGTTGTCAGTTATGAGGCACAATAAATAATCCACGAGGACGATAGCTCAAGTGTTTTAATTCATTGCGACTTGTGACTCACAACATGGTATATTGAATGATAAACCACGACAGAAAGATGATTGTTTCGATTCTAACATGACCAGCTCTTAATCAAAGGAAAATAAAGTCATACTTAAGTAAAAATGCAGATGCATATTATATTTCATTGAATGACTTACATTATACAGAATGACTTCACTCTATATGGCTTGCAACACGTGAAAAGGGGCATTGGGACATTTACGTAAAGGGTCGTCTCGGATCAGTGTGTGCAGTCCGTTCAGGCTAATCCGAAACGACACTTTCTGATTTTATGTTATTTTCTGTTTTGCGAAAGTCTACTGTAGCACAAAATCTAATGTAGTCGTAAAGTACCGTCTCGGATTAGCCGGCGCAGTCCGCGCAGGCTAATCCGGGACAACACTTTACGCAAATGTCACAATGCACCTTTTCGTGTGTTGCACTCCATGTAGAATGATGTCACTCTACAAAGAGTAACGTAGATTTAAACAGGCTTTCATTGTGCTGTGGTTTTAGGTTCAATTTCACATGTCATATTAGAATAAACTTTATAATTTTATGTGTAAAATCCTCTAGGTAACTATTTTCAAGTTTCTAAATACCTAATGAAAAAAATATTAATAATGAAATGATATTTTATTTCTTTTCCAACAGTCCTCCAGACAAGATACCATGATGAGCTGCTGGAATTACAAAGAGAGCAAATAGAGCTTAAAAGAGAAAAGAATAGAATGTTTCAGGAACTCTTGGATACTGAACGGAAAAATGCTGAACATTTCAGAGAAATTAAAGTGTTATTTAAGTCTTTTCTATCAGGTTTCCCTATAACTAATGAAGGAACATGAACAAATTCTTGAGCACTAGTATAATTTTGGTTCTACTTATCTAATTTCCAAATCAATTGGCAGATAACAATTAAATGTGACTCAAATAATTAGAGTAGTCTTTTAATGCATAGAAAACATTGTTGAAAAAGGAGAAATAACAGCTAGACAAATACCGTGTAAAAAAACCCTATGAAATACTTTTGTAAATGCTTTTTAAAGTCTAGAAATAGCTTGTCACTAGCACTATCTTTTCTGTTTATCTACCATTTCAAGATGAATCCTATCATTTTAGCCAAATTTAATTTGTTGTCTGCCATCACTCACATTATGGATGAGTTTAAGATTTAGTAACTGTTAAAAAATAATGAAATACATTGCCTGCAAAAGGAAAAATGGCTAAAGTACAATAACTTATTCACTATTGACCATCTGGGATTCCCAGAAACTTTGTAAATTGTGAATTCTTTACCAAACAATCCCTGGTTTTTACGACCCTGAGATAGAAGCCTTTTGAAAATATTGTGAGAAAAGGAGAAAATGCTGGTAACAGCATTTTCTCCTTTTGCCATGATGTTTTCTACTCTGCCGGAAACAAAGTTCAATATTGGAGTTACGTTTATTTTGTCATCTGCAATTGCTTTCAATTTGGACCAATCTAAAATTTTGTCGTCTGGGAAAGGGTTAAAATACTTTAGGAAGTTCAATAGTCCATATAAAAATACCAATGATTTGTTTTTTAGCTCTAGTGGCTGAAGACCAACAGAGCTTATGTCATGCTGTAGTTTCCATCATCTGACAATTAACATGACAATTAATATGGGAAAAGTAGCCTTTTCAAGGTGAAAATATACATTTGTTGACATGATAAGGTCAGAATTTGTGGTCAGATTTCTACTTGAAGATTATGTGTATATCCCTATTTATTTTGATAAGAATCTGACAATTAGTAAGGGATAACTAATTATCTTGTTGAAAATTCATACTGCTTGTGTCTTTATTGGTGGTCAGATTTTCATGAAAGTTGCCAAGTTTGTTTAAATCACCAATAGCTTCAAGTGAACAGTTTTGTTAATGAAAAACACCTGCCAGTCATTTATAGAAAGGCAGCTATTTCAAGTTTAAATTGTTCATTTCTTGTGTACACAATATGGTCCACATTTGTGGTGCAATTTTCATGCAACCTACAAAGTTGCTTTATTTTATCAGTAGTTTGAAGCCTATTGATTTTAAAAAGCAATCGAACTATCAGTAAAGGAAAAGTACCAATGTTAGAAATATACATCTCTTGTTAACAAGGTTTTAGCAGCAGTTTAGTTCTCATGAATTTTACACAGATCACTTGTGTCATCATGAATTGAACTCTATTAAAATGAAGAAAATGAACAAAATACATCTTTTAAGTTTAAGAAAAGCAGCCATTAGATGACATAGTCTTGCATATTCAACACAGCTAGTCCATATCATTGGTCACATTTCTTGACATCTGCAGGGATTCTTTCTTACAAAGTTCTAAAACCCTCTCAAATTTGGTTTGATTCCAAACTACTGGTTTTGCGAAAGTTCACTTCACTTTTTCTCCATTTGTCCTCACTTCAGTTTTTCTCCATTTGTCCAATTCTCCATGCCTGCTTAATATGCTATATTGATCAATGGGTTTGATTGCTCATTATAGGCTTGATCAAAATGAATCCACAAAATTCTTATCTAGATGAGGATTTGATGGGCTTAACTCTTTAACACACAAAGCTTAGTTTGACTGATGGCTATTGAAAATATTGTGGGAAAAAAGGGAAAATGCTGGTAACTAGTATTTTCTCATTTTTCCACAGTGTTTTCTACACAGTGATAGACAAAGACAAATTTTACTGTTTTTATCAACATGTATTGCTTCCACTGCAAATGCTGTAAATTTTGATAAGGCTGAAAGTTTGTTGTATGGTAAAGAATTATTAACAATTGTCTTGATGAATGGGATAAAATATTTTGAATAAAAATCAAACACCTCTCAAATCACAAGACATAAGGGCATACACCAGTTGTTGTGGTATTCATGTTAAATTTTTTTTAACAAATGAATTACATTACTTATTGTTGTTGAAGTTTGCACAAGACAATTTTTTGTGTTTATTAACTCTTTACCAAACGACACGATTTTAGAAAAAATTAAAAGCACTTGCAGACAACAATATGAATGTGACTCAAAAATTGAAATTTGTTTTCAGCAGGGTAGAAAACATTGTGGGAAAAGGAGAAAATGCTGGTTACCAGCATTTTCTCCTTTTTCCATAGTGTTTTCAAAAGGCTTCTATCAGGGTCGTAAAAAGTAGGAATTGTTTGGTAAAGGGTTAATGAAGTATTGAATTATTTGTGAGTGAAGACTGACTGAGTTTTGGCATTTTTGTGGCTTTTTCCTAAAATACTTAAACGTTAAATGAACATGCTTGTGTTTTGGTATATATGTAGCATTTCGTCACAAAAATACTGTATTCCATACCTAAATATAGTATAGTTCTTGCGCTCTGCCCTTCTTCTCATTACCCTCTACCAAAATGTCATGTTTTATTCATGGTTCTTTACCACACAAACACAAGTTTCAATAACTCTGGATAGAGAAGGCTTTTGAAAACACTGTGGGAAAAAGAGAAAATGCTGTTAACCAGATTTTTTTTTCCTTGTCTACATGGCTTTCTACCTGTCCTAAAACAAATTAAAATTTTTTTTGACAAATTTATTTTATTGTCTGCAAATGGTTTCAATTTGGACTAGTTTTAAAATCTGTCATTTGGTAAAGAGATAATGCCAGAGATAAGTTCTGGAAAAAAAAAGTGATAAATGGGCAGAAAGATGACCCATGGACAAAAGGGCAACTGGATGTTTACGTTTTTGGGAGCATTAGCATAAAAAAAAAGTCATAACATATCCACAAGGGACTGTCTGATTTCCACTGCTGTTCTGTTATTTGGCCCATTAAAAGCTTCATCATCATCATCATCTTCGTTGTTGTTGTTGTTTGCATTTTCCCCCTCGTCAACATCCAGTGGCAAGTTTAATTCCATACATAAATTATGCAGCTTGGCACAAACACTAACAATCTGCATGCATTTTGCAGGTGTAAAAGGTAAACACCCTCCACTTTTGTGGAGGCACCTGAAATGATAATCCAAAAGTGAATACAATTAAAAATGCATGCAATACCCTTGTTATTTACACATTCTTATCCATCATATGTATCATTTTTAGTCAATATATGGGAAGACCCAGAACTTTCAATTCTAAGGCTGAATCAGCAGGAATGTAGCTTGTCATAGGTATGGAATTCAAAAGTTTTCTACCTTGTAACAGAATCACTTTTGACTTTTCACTATGAAATTGTCTTCTGTTTCAATATTGATTTACAACAAAAATAGAAGTCCATCCCTACTTGCATTATCTAAAACAAGAGGGGCCATGATGGCCCTGTATCACTCCACTGGTTAATAAGTCAAAAACAATACAAGCCAAATGTTACATTAATAGGCCATTTGGATTTAAACTAGAAGACACACAAAATTTCCTTCTGTAAAATTGTATGAGAAAGTTATGACCCAAGTAAAAGCCATGATTAATTGACCAGTGGAGGTCCACAAGATACAGGCCCATACGAAATAAAACAGGTCTAGAGTGAGTGGTCTCAAACAAAAAGATTTTTAAAATGTGCTCAATAAAAGGCCCTGTAAAACATTAGGCCCATGAGAAAGTTAAGCCTTAGGTCTTATGGTTAGTTACAAGAACAAATGTTAAAGTTCTCACTATGAAAGTCCATGTAAAACGTGTGACCCTTGGGGTGGGGCCAATTTTGACCCCAGGCCTATAATTTGGGCACCCTTTAAAGATGTACCAGATAAAGGTACATGCCAAATTTTATAGCCCTAGGCCTTATGGTTTGGTAGAAGAAGAAAGTTTTCCCTCTGTAAGCTCATATAAAGCTTGTGACCCCCGTGCGGAGTTAATTTTGACTCCAGGGCTTTTATTTGGTAGAGGTCAACTATATAAAGCTACATGCCAAATCTGGTAGCCCTTGGCCTCACAGTTTCAGACAAGATTTTCAAAGGTTTTCAATATTTTTCAGTTTTGTTGCCATGTCAACCAGAGGTTTTGAAGAAATCAAATTCTTTCAAAAAATTCTGTAAAGGATCATTTCTGTGAAGTATCATCAAAACTGAATGGGTAGTTTCAGAGGAGGAGTTGTTTGAAATAAAAGTTTATGCACACAGGAATGCATGACAGACATAGGGACATGACATAAGGTTCATGCACAAAAACTTAAACATACAGCCATGGCACAAGACATGTGGAATAAATTCAACACTTTGTACAATCCAATCATGTAGAAGTTGGCTCATATTCTGCTGATTTCAATGGTATTTTCTGTTACATCACAATAGCTCACTTATTGAAGGGTTTACTTTTTTTAATTGGTGCTTATGTTAGGCTTAGGTTTATCAGTGCCTTACTCAAAGACTCTATACAACTGCTTTTGATAACATGATTTGGGTTCCAACATAAACATAGAGGTGACAAAATTTTTTGGCAAACAGACGTCCACATATATACATGTATGTCTCAAAAATCCATGCAATAACACCTATGCATTATTTAAGAAATAATCTTCTTTCTATCGTGGTATATAGTTCAATAAACCACAGTTGTGAGTTATGAGGCGCAATAAATAATCTACAAGGGCGATAGCTCGAGTGGTTTATTCATTGCGCCTCATAACTCACAACGTGGTTTATTGAACGATATACCACGATAGAAAGAAGATTATTTCGATTCTAACGTGACTAATTCTTAATGAAAGGAAAACAAGTTCAAACTTAGAGTAAAAACACAGATGAAGATTATGTTCCATTTAATAACTCACTCAATGATTGACAGATACAGAATGACGTCACTCTACATGTATTGTCGCAGATTTTACCAAGCTTTCCTTGCACTGTGTTTATAGAGCCAAATGGAAAATGGCGACCAAACCTTGTGTCACGCGTTGATGTCGCTCTCGTTTAAATCGAGGAGTTTGGGTGCTTAAAATGCTTAATGTTACCTAATATTTAACAGGAACGCAGATGAATGGATAATCTATGAATATGAAAGCGCTAAATATGGTTTGGTGAAGCAGTTTTGGAAATAAAAGACTTTTTTTTTTTTTTTGGTGAATCTTTTGAAATTTATTGGTTGGACTACACAATAGACTGTGATTTTCACGTGACGGTTACAATACTCAGTGTAAACGCGTGCAGTGTCCAGTGTCCAGTGTATTTAGTTGGACTTTGTGTTGTGATAGCCAATGTGATAGCCGCTTACCATTCAACTGTCTAAACTCTGACAAATTTAAAAACAAATATGGCGGATGGAACGGATGGATCGGACGGCTCGGAGTCTAAAACCCCTAAGACCCCATTCAAACGCAGAGCTTCTCCGTTATATAAAACTGTAAGTAAACGAGGTAGAGCTACACCTAAAGCTACTCCCAAGGCTTCATTTAAAAACGCTGCCTCATTTCATGACATGCTGACAACAACGTTTAAAGACCCTTCATTCATAGCTGAAGCAGGGCCGTTTATTCAAGTTATGATGGCCCCTTTACTAAAGACTGTTGTTCAAGATGCTATTAGTACCGCAGTTGGGGAACTGACACACTCAATCTTAGACAAAATGGTTGACTCAAATACTCAGCTGCAGGAAACTGTGAACAAACAAATCGAGACTATAAATTACTTGCAGAAAACTCTGGACGGCCAAAGAAAGGATCTGCAGGAAAAATCTGATACAATCAAAATCATGCAAGATCAAATTCAATCATTAACTCTTAAATTTGATGAAGTACAATCAGCACAAAACGACCTAGAGCAGTACGGCCGGCGTAATTCCCTACGCATATCCAACTTTAAATTCGATCCAAAACAGTCTGAGGCCGAACTCACTCAAAAAATTGTGGCGTTTATTAATGACACACTACTGACCGATGGCCCTTCCCTGGACAGCAGCGATGTTGAGAGATGTCACCCAATCGGCAGACCAGGCCTACAAAAATCTCAGCAAATCATTATTAAATTTCACCGATATCACACTAAAAACAGGGTTTTTTCAGCAAAATCACGCCTGAAAAACAACAGGGATCGTGTATTCATATCAGAGGATTTGACAAAATCTAACTATGAAATTGTCAGGAAATTGATAACCTATAAAAAGGCAAACAAAATATACAGCTTCTGGACAACCAATGGATCACCTGTTTTAAAAAAATCAGCCGATTCCAAGCCGGCCAGGATCAACAATTTTAAAGCCATTGAGACTGTTTTACAATTGGATTAATGAAAACAACAGCTCCACTACAACTTTACGATACCCCGTGACGTAGCGTGGGAACTTTTTATAGTGTAGTGTAATTTGATTGGTCAATAAATTCGCGGCTAAGTTTCGGTCCACGTTATCCACGCCCGTTATAGACCATGTGACAACCATTGTTTAACTTTCCGTTTGTACATGTGGTTACAATTGCGGGTTTCAAAAAGTTTTCTAGGAAGTAAGTTCGGTTTGGCGTTTTGTTTGTTCGTTTTCTTTCCTAAGATCTAATTGGTATGCTGTAATTTCATGGCGCCTTTCCTAAAGAAGTAACATGGACGGGAAAGAGTTTTTTCTGCCCGTAAAGGGTGGAAGTAAAAACTTTCTAGATATATACGTTATTTGTTTAGATAAACAGAGTGTACCGTTTTATTTTTAATCCAAGTCCTGCCGTTCGCGACCATGGACATTTTTTGCGTGGAGTCTAGAGCAAGATCAGCTTGCATATACGTGCAGTCTGGTCTTGCTCTGCACTCTTCGCAGCTTTTGCCATTAATTTCTGACCACGGGGTCCCATCCAGTGCCATGTGGCCAAATAAAATCTGTGCGTGGTATCGTCAACAATTCAGAGTCGGCAGGATAGGGGTTAATATTTCACCAATTTTTCATAATTGTTTTTCTACTTTTTGCACTTTTATGCAAAAGGAGGGTGACAATTGCGAGGAGAGTGAAAAGGCCAACTGTGTATACCTAGATCATACTGTACAGCTGTGCGAACTGATCTTGCTCAATACTGTTAACAAGGGAAATCATAGGTCGCCATACGTAGGATTACACTTAATTTTTTTTTTTTAGGCAAGGCTTATGAAATTCACAATGCATAGTGAATAACTTTATTTACTAAAATAACTAGCCAGGTTCAAAATAAAGGAAGATTTTACTGATATGGACACAGTACCTATCGCGAACAGCGGCTGCCTTTATTTCCCCAATTCCCCTAACTCTTTCACTTCTGGTAAAATAGCATTTCTGTTTTTAATGGCTATTGAGAAAACTGTTGAAATGAAGAAACAGCTCAGTATTAATGTAGACTTAAGAGTGGGCATTGTGGATCATAGATCGGACTGCACTGTATGTGCGGTCTGATCTTGATCCACTTTGTCCACTATTCTTTCTACTGTTGTCAATGGTTAAGAAAAATTTAAAGCGAACAATGGCCAGCTTTATTACAATGTTTTTTTTTCTTATATATGAATGTGTCTCTCATACATATTGCTTGTTTACTGTTAACTTAGCTGGAATCGAGCCATGAATACGAACATTTCAATATAATTGCTTATCAATGCGGGTACTTAATACTTTTACAAAAATGTTTTCAGCGTACTTTTTAAGCTGAGTAAGTAAACCACACGTTTTTTTTTTTTTTTTTTCTGTGAATACATGATAATGGATCATTGTTGAAGAGTAAGCCGTTGCTCATTTCGAGCAATGACTATCTCAAAACAATGATATCTTTCCAATGCTAGTCTTTTATTTACTTTTTTGGTAAATTACGCTGCCAAATTAAAAAAGGGAGTTAAAGGTTAGGGATTTCCATTTTTAGAATTTATGATCAAATGCGTTTTTTCACGAACATTTCTATGTCTAACCAACGCTTTTAGAGAGGGAGCCATTGCACGTAGTGAGCAATGACCGCTTTGGCTATACCTTCAAGGCGAGCATCAAATAAAAAACGAAATAAGTTAATTTAAGTTGATGTTTATGCAACTGTGTGAGCAGGGGCCAATTCTTCAAGAATTCACTTGCTCTGATGTATATGTATAAAATTTCACTTAACCTTTTACCAAGCAATCACGTGTTTTAACGCTCATTAGGAAGAGGACTTTTGATGGCATCGTTGCGGGAGGACAAGAAATGCTGGTAACCAGCGGTTTTTTTGTTGTTTTTTTTTAACTCTTTTTCCAACAGTGTTTTTCTACCCAACCAAATACAACCTCCTTTCACAGTAAAATCTTTCATTTACTCCAATTACAACATTTACAATTACCCTTGTTATGGACTTATTGTACTATATATTTTGCATCTTATGTTCAACAGATATGTACATGAACTTTTGTGAACACAAGAAGTACACAGAGCTGTATATATGTTTGTACCTAGACTGGTAGTTTGTTCCAGATACGTAAATGTATAAATACGGTGGTGTCTCGACAGTTAATTGTAAAAGGGGCCGATACTTATTCAACGTTAAATTCGTATTACGAGCGATGCGAACTTCCTGTCTTTTTATAACACATTGAGGGGAATGGAGGAATTGCTTATTACGAGCAATTTCTCCAG
Organism: Tridacna gigas; assembly: GCA_945859785.2. Lineage (NCBI taxonomy): Eukaryota > Metazoa > Mollusca > Bivalvia > Cardiida > Cardiidae > Tridacna > Tridacna gigas. The sequence continues at coordinate 16,079,949 of OX244028.2, forward strand.
TTCCCTCCCTGTTCCCTGTTCCTTGTTCCCTGTTTCAAGCTGTACTCGAGGTCTTTTTCCATTACTTACTGAAATTAAAATCTGTACGATTGCTTTATGAAGAGTCTTAATTTTGTCATTCAGTTTTGTCATGTTAGTATTTTTTTTTTTTTTTTTTACTGTTCGAGCCAGGGGGCGTCTGAGGGCTATCCTATGGCTACGAACTGCTGACAAAGAAACTGACGAGGCTTTACCGAATTTGTTTTTAGTGAATCTGTCTTTCTTGTAGTATTATTTATACATAAGATATATGTGCTATTGTCAGATATGTCGCTTGCCTCTTATCTGACCTGAGTCCCATTTTTTTTCTCTCTCTCTTTTTTTCTCATCTTTGTTATTTAATCTAAAGAAAATATGTTCTAGCATGATATAACAGTCATCGACGTTTTTGTGGTATGGCTATAAGTACATGGTAAAATCTAATTTGAAATAAGAATTGTCTGCTCGATATGTGAGCGCTTTCTGCGCAGGGTGGAAATCGGTACAATTCTGGACGATTCCCACCTTGTGCAGATCAAACACATGTCAGTATGTGTGTACAAAATGTATAAATGTCTGATTTATCCGAACTGTTTTATACTTTTTAGGACTGTCTACATTTGATTTTGGCCGTCAGTTTCTTACAGCTTGTATTCCCGAGTGTTGACGTTATGAACGTCTATCCACTTTCCTGCTCCTTCCAAATACCCTTGTCAGTTTTCGGCTCAATATCACTACCAGCCTCTTAGTCATATCCACACCTTGGCATTCACCATGAACTAAATTTGTGCAAATCCACTTTGATTCATCTTTATATATCTCACCCGATTACCTCGACTTAGAAATGTGCCCAAACTGATGATTCTTTCATTATCATCACTAGTTATTAGACAAACATTTGTAAATATCATTTTCTTTATTCTTCATCTAATTCATCCATTTTCCAATTATGACTACAGTGTTCCTCAACGTGTTATTCTCACTAAATATTTTGTGAACTTTTATACATGTACATATTCACAAAATGGTTATACCTCAAATATTCTTCTTCTTCTTTTTCTTCATGTTCAGAATATCCATACTCTCTCTGTCAAGAACGCAATCCGACACCGAGTTATTGAACCAATGGGAATCTCAATGTTTTGTTTATTTTTGTTTTTGTTGTTGCCAAATGGGTAATGATATAATACTGTGGAGATTCTCTATTGGTGTTTTTAACTGTCGGTGTTTTTCGTATAAGAAAACTACTAAAGTGAAAATTAGTACAGGCCACTTTTCATTTATGTTGTCACTACTGAAGATACTCCTGGGCTGTATCAGCATAATAATAGACAGTTTTAGTAACGTATTTTTCTATCTGTTAATGTTGTTATTACTACTTAGTCATGGTGACATTGAGCGAAATCCCGGACCAGTAAATAATCTAAACCATACAAGTTTATCTATAATGCATTGCAACATCAGGAGTTTAAGACAGAAGCTGGAATACATCAGAGACAGCTATTTAGATTATGATATATTATGTTTTACTGAAACACACCTGGATATGACTGTCCCTGATGAATTTTTGCATTTATCTAATTCACTGGATAAACTGTACAGAAACGATAGGACAAATCATGGTGGAGGCATCTCTGTATACTTATCAAGCAGCTTATTACATCAACGAGTTTTCGAGTTAGAAACTTTTTGTGAAGAAAGCATTTGGATATCCGTTATACTTAAACGAAGTAAACTTTTGATTGGCACCTTCTACAGTCCAAAAACTTCCAATTCCATTTTCTTTGAAAACTTCAACAAAAATATCGAAAAGGCTTATGAAATTACTCATAACATTGTCATTCTAGGTGATTTAAATGAAGACTTGCTCAATCCTAATCTCAGGAAACTAAAAGATATTCTTATCATTAATTCACTACAGAATGTGATATCTGAACCAACTAGATTGAATGCTCTACTTGATCCTATACTAGTACCTATTGATATGCAATACTTAGATTCTGGGATACTACCGAATCCACCTGAGGTGACTGATCATAGTGCTACATATATAACTCTCGCATTCCCATACGATCCGAAACCAATTTATGAAAGAAAAGTCTATCAATACAGTGCAGCAAATTTTGATCTTTTACGTATTAACATTTCGTCTTTTAACTGGGATGTACTCTACAATGGTACTGTAGACGAAGCATGTGACTTCTTTACTAAACAGTTTCTCACATTTGTTGATGCTTGTATCCCTTCGAAAAAAGTTACCATTCGCCCTGACGATAAACCATGGTTTAATGGCGAACTACGAACGTTATGTAGGAAAAGGGATCGTCTGAAGCAGTTAGCATTTAAAACAGGAAAATTGTCTATATTATGTAAGTACAAAACCATCAGAAATAAAATTAATAACATGAAAAAACATGCAAAACAAAATTTCTTTAATTCACTTGAACTCAATCTATGTGATCTACAGAGGAACGACAAAAAGGGTTTTTGGCGTCTTATCCGCTACTTTGTTAAAAACAATGATTGCTCATCGAACATTCCGCCTTTAATTAGTATGTCTCCAAACGGTGAGACCTCAGCATCCATATCTGACTTGGAAAAAGCTGATTGCTTGAATAACTTTTTCGCCTCTATATCATCTGTAAATGAAGAACTCGCCTCTCTACCTCGTTTTACAAAAAAAAACTAATAATAATCTCTCTCAATTTACTGTTCTAGAATCTGAAATTGAAGACCTCATCCGATGCCTTAACCCAAATAAGGCAAGTGGGCCAGACTCTATCAATCATAGAATGTTAATAGGTGTAGCAGACCAAGTGTCTAAACCCCTAGCAATACTATTTAATCGATCACTATCTGAAGGTGTTTTTCCTAATTTATGGAAAATGGCTAATGTAATTCCTATCTACAAAAAAGGGGATAAATCATCAGTTACTAATTATAGACCTGTTTCTCTTTTAAGCTGTTGCGGAAAATTATTAGAAAGGATAATCTTTAAGCACATGTATAACTTCTTCCTTGAAAACAATCTGTTGTATAAATATCAATCTGGATTCTTGCCAGTGCATTCAACAACTTTCCAACTTGTTGATATCTACCACCACATATGTCAATCGTTCGATAGCAAACAATTTTCATGCATGGTCTTCTGTGACATTTCTAAAGCCTTTGATCGAGTATGGCACAAAGGTCTTCTTTTTAAACTCAAACAAAACGGTATCGAAGGGATTCTTCTCGAATGGCTTTCAAATTACCTCTCAAACAGGAGTCAAAAAGTTGTTTTACAATCTGCCAGTTCGTCTTCTAAACAGATAACAGCTGGAGTACCCCAGGGCTCGGTCCTAGGTCCGCTGCTTTTTCTGATTTATGTTAATGACATTACTGACTCATTACTAAGTTTAACCAGATTATTTGCAGATGATAGCTCCTTCTATTATTCAGCATCATCCATTCGTGATATTGAAGGTATAATAAACCATGACCTTAATCTAATATCTTTATGGGCAAAACAGTGGCTCGTAACGTTTAATCCACAAAAGACTGAAGCTATCCTCTTTTCTTTGAAAACAGTGGACGAATTACCTAAGCTGAAATTCCAAAACACTGATGTTATCTTTGTTGAAAATCATAAGCACTTAGGGATAACTTTTAGCCAAAATGGTCAATGGAACGCACACATTGATAATATTTTAAAATCTTCGTCTAAAGTAATTGGAATTATGAGAAAGCTGAAATTTACACTGAACAGAAAATCATTAAACCAAATTTACCTATCTTATGTAGCACCATTACTAGAGTATGCGTCAATTGTTTGGGACGGTTGTTCTGACTCATGTGCAAATTCTCTACAAAAAAATCAAAATGAAGCTGCCAGAATTGTAACTGGTCTTACCCGTTCTGTTTCCTTAGAAAACTTGTTCTTAGAATGTGGGTGGCAATCTTTGAAAGACAGGCGGGAAAACCAAAAAATTTATTTTATGTAAAAAGCCACCCACCAGATGGTTCCCCAATACATTTTAGACTTAATTCCACCACTTATTGCGGACACTACGCAGTACGCCCTTAGAAACAATCAAGATCTTAGAAACATATCTACTCGCACTACAATCTCTCAAAAATCCTGCATCCCTTCTTCAATTAACATTTGGAATAATTTAAATGATAGCCTGAAGAATGTTAATTCGTTTTCAACTTTTAAAAAGGTAATTTCAAGTAGGTTTCCATTACCCGCTGTTCCCGTCTATTACCTTGAAGGCAATCGTTTTTTATCAGTTTTGCATGCCCGTATTAGGAATAAATGCAGTGGACTAAATTGTGATTTGTTTCATAACTACCTTCGTAATAGTCAGCTCTGCATGTGCTTGGTAGAACCTGAAGATGCTGAACACTATTTTTTCAGATGCAAACTTTTTGTTAGACAGAGACTACACTTTTTCAATTCTATTCAGCATCTTAATCCATTAAACGTAAATGATCTACTTTTTGGTAAACCAACCTTAACAGAACGAGAAAATATGGAATTATTTGTATCGGTCCAGGAGTATATTCAACAAACTGGCAGATTTACTTGATATATTTTGGAACGATCCTTTCTATTATGCAGGAGTAAATGGACCAATCCTCTCTCTCTCTCTCTGTCCCTCCCTCTCCCTCTCTCTTCCTCTCTCTCTCTCTCTCTCTCTCTCTCTCTCTCTCGCATGCATTGTAATTAGTTGTGTGAACACTTGTAAATTTACATTGTAGGGGGAGGGTCGATTTCTAAGTTGTTATAACTTGTGACCCAACCCCATTTCCATGTAAACTTGAGGGAAAATAAATATGTTTAAACTATAGAGCCAAATTCGCGTGTCATGTTAGAATTATCATTATATACTATGGATACTTATAGAACATGAACAATTATTTCAGCTGGTAAAGGTCTCTGATAATTTTTATGTAAGAACATTGTATTTGGAAAAGTCCTTCGTCGCTCTACTTACCGAAACCTTTCTTTTAAGATCCCAAAAGCCCTCTCAACACAAACTCTAGCTCTTGAATGCAACACGTTGAATCTTGTTTCTTTGTCATTTTGTGGATTCAGCTTTAAGAAAATATTGGTAAATTTATTGAAACAATGAGAAAGATACAGAATATTGTAACTGTCAGGGTAGATTACTTCTTATATTCATGGGACCTGTAAGGCTCAGTGGTAAAGTGAAGGACTAGTGATCTGGATGCACCTGGTTCAAGCCTTACTAGATCCCCTGGGTTTTTAATGGAAGTGTCCTTGGGCAAGAGCTCTGGCCCGGTACTGGTGGAAATGAGAAAATATATGAATATATGAGCAGTTGCCTCGATATGACTGTTGCTTTCAAAATTATTTCAGTCCTAACACAGTAATAGCTGGCTTTTTTAATGACTTTCCCAGTTTTTACTAGTAGTTGGATTGGGCTATGCAGTATCTTGCCTAAGGACAATTCCATCCAAAAAAATCAAATACTTCAAATGAGGATCAAACCCAGGTTCCAAATCCTGAAACTTGCTTTATAATCTTGATCACCTTTTGATGACAATTTTAGCAAAAGAATACCTTTCAATGATTAGAGGCAATAAAGTCATGAAAAAAAAAAAGTCTTTTATTACAAAGACGATAATTAAACTGGGAAAACGACGCATGAATGGGCCAATTTAGAAGTTTACTAGCTTATGCACATAACTGCATTTGGCCTCGACATACTTTATGAACTTTAATGATTAGAGGCAATAAAGTCATGGGAAAAAAAAAGTCTTTAAAACTATATAATTAATTCACGTGTTGTAGTAAAGCTTGCGCTTAATTATACCAAAATTAAAAGTCTAACTCATCAGTCATGTATGAAATTTCATATAATTGCTAAAAAAAAGAAAAGAAATTCATTACTATTGGTGTCATCAGATATGGACAAAGGGGATATCCAGAATCTCCTAAAAGCCAACCAGGCTTCACTTCCTCGAGCCACTGTTTGACACTACAGCTGTCAAAAACTGCAGAGTCATGTGTCGATCCTGGCCACCGAGCATTAATGTTGGTAAATCTAGACAAATAAAAAAAAATCCATATATGTACATGACTCTCATGGGGGTGTACAGCGAAAGGGCATGGCTATAAATTCTTTTGAATATTAAGACACAATGATATTACATAAGGGATGATGAGTGCCTTTGAAAATTGCTAAAATACAACATTATCACAGTTTTCAAAAGCCTTAATACTCATGGGATTATAAAATCATTAATTCATTTGCTAACAACTAACCTCCATAGTTTTCAAGAAAAAGAAAGCTATTGGTCGAGCATCTAGGGAATACCCAAAATGCGCTAGGTTTTACCAAACCACATGATTGAAAGTTTAAGCAGATGGCAAAAGTGGTTGAAAAATTGAATTTCGTATAAGGAAGATCGAAAACAATGTTGGAAAAGAAGAAAATGCTGGTTACCAGCAATTTCTCCTTTTTCAACAAAATGTTCCTGTGGCTGCTCTCTTAGGGTCATTAAAAGTGGGAATTATGTGGTAAAAGGTTAAAACAAAAGATTTTTGCATAATTCCTGTAAATGAGCCATGCTAAATAATATTTGATGCATCTTCTTGATGCATTATCTAAGTAAGGTATCACATAAATATGGATCCATAAATCCATTTTGTTTGACAACAAACTGAACTATATGGTAGAATGGTCCTAGGACATGTAGAAAATTTACACATTGCAAGAAGGTCTGACCAATGTCAGCCTATGTGGACTGTGTACCCTGACATAAAATGATACTTTTTGCAAATTAACCCACCCCCTCCCTTTTTACAGAGCATGACTCTAATGTATTTCAACACAATTATAATCAGCCTTCCTACATGCCTAATAGAGATGACAAAAACTGAGATAGATCACTCACTACTTATGTAAAAAGAAAAACAAAGACAAAGGTAAAAATATTATCATGAAAAATCCATGTTAGTCACATTTTGTTCTTAATTCTAACAATTAAGTGTTAGCCCTTAACACAAGTTTTGGCCCACAATGAAGATCTAGAACAGAATGCTCAAGACAAGGGCAATTTAAACTTTGAGTGATCTACAGAAGTTTAACCCATTACCACACAATCCCTACTTTTAATGCCCCTGAGAAAGAAGCCTTTAGAAAACATTGTGGGAAAAGGAGAAAATGCTGGTAACCAGCATTTTTTTCCTTTTCCCACAATGTTTTCTACCCTTCACAAAACAAATATCAAATTTTCAGTCACTTCTATTTTGTCATCTGCAACTGCTTTTGAATTGGACAAGCCTAAAATTTTGTTGTTTGGTAATGAGCTATTCAAACTAATATAGAAGTACATGTGTTTAGTATTTGGATTATATACAGTATGTCTATTTCATACCTTGCCCCTAACTTAAATTCATCACATAATTGAGAGACTGGCAAATATAAATAATTCATCATAATCAAATACATGTGGGTAAAAAAGGGATACTGAAATACACCACCTTAGTTTACTATCCACTATTGCCTGTACATTTATTGAATGGTACCCTTTCCTACAAATATAGATGTTCTCATCTTTTGATGGAGCCATAATCTGGATTTGTGTTCCATCCACAGCACCAATTACATTAGGCACTCGTGAAAGTTGGTAAAAACCAAGCTTGGTTTGTGCAACATCCTGCACTGTAGTAGGAAACTTGATGTTCTCTAAATTTTTATCTATTGATGATACAACCTTAAATAAAAATGGAAAAAAGAGTATTTGTTTGACTGAGGTTCTTCCAGATGTATTTATACCTTTGACAGATGTTTATCCATGCTTTTGAAAACATATATATTGACAATATTCCAACTCTTACTTGTCAAGAATACTTGTGCTATAAGGGAATAATTTGGCATATTCAGTAAATAAGCTATCAAAGATCACAGATTTAGTCTTTCAATGTTCTTTTCTAGAATGATTTACTGACTTAATTTTGATTGCAAAACAGACATTAAAACAATAAAGTTACGATGAATTATATTTTTTTTTATACATCAAACAATTGGAAGTATCAGTAACAAAGCAGACTGTTATTTGCACTGTGACAGTTTGCACATGCATTATCTAACTGACTTGTTCATCATTTTACTAATAATTTTTGGGCATCAAATATAGTTCAGGTAAAACTGCTTTCGAGCTATAAGGACTATTTTTATTTTTCAATAACATAAGGAAATGGAAGCCAAGTTTTGAATGTGAAAATTGTTAGGGTGCATTAACACTGAATAATTACGTCATTACCGAAACCTCCAATCAGTCAACTCTGCATGTAGCAAGTTTACCAAACTTGTCTGTAACCAAACAATTGTCACAGAAAACTTAAAATGTGTTATTTAAGTATAAAATTCTAGTTGTAAAATTCTGTTGTATGGTAGAGTTTATTTTTATTCACACATTTGGCCAATCTAAAAATTAATGTTCGTTTTCTAATGTTTCATGTCAACAGAATTAGATCTTTAGAACAAATGTTAGTTATGTCACTTTGTTACCACCAATATGAAAACAAATGTTTTTATTCAACAATCAACAGGAAAGTATATCTACCTGCTTTATACTTCGGCATACCGAACTCCTGCTCACACCATGCAGGTCAGCAATTTCACTAAAGAAATCTCCTTTGGCCAGATATCTCAGTGTAATAAGCAACTGTAAAAATTGAAAACCTCTATAAGATATAATCAATAAATCAATTTGATTTACATTTTTCATGTTCAGATACATGTTGTTGTTTATAGTCTAGATGAGTCAGTCAATCTCAAAATAGATCTATGCACAAAAAATAATTCCTAGCTTATCTATCTACACTACTGTACATTGGCAGGACAGCAATTAAGGTACACTCAGTGGCCAAAATTGGTTTCCCAACATCAAATTTATTTCATGATGTTCTCTGGATTACCATTCAAATTTAATGATGAAAATATAAAAAATGGAAAGAAATACACAAATGTTTAGATTCAAATCGCCTTTTGGTTTTTAGAACTGTGTTTTGAAATACTGTTTTAAAGCTTTTCAGTGTGGTCTACAGTTGTGAGGTCCTGCTTTCACATATAATATTTGTAAGGTTGTTTTGAAATTAAATGTTGTTTAACTTTTTTTCTAGCAAGTTTTTCAAATATATCATTCAATTATGTCAAAACTTTTGCTTTGCAAGGGTCTATTAAGAAGACTGAAAGTATTTTCTGTCAGGTATTTGAGGCTCTGAACACACAGTATGGTGCATTCACTTTGCAAAATTCCCCTGTTCAGTTCCAAAATGTCTAGCTGTAACTGGTAAAAAGTAATTTTAAAGGGTCTGAATATACTTATCCCTCTTCGCACTTCTGTTGCTTGTGACTAGTCAACACACTCCAATTAACGCTTTCCAAAATGACCACTTTTAGACCCTTCCAAAGTGAAATGCAGCTGCAGACGACAAATTCAAAGTAAGTATAGAAATAAAATTAAATTTTTTTGGTTGGGTAGAAAATATAGTCGGAAAAGGAGAAAATGATGGTTACCATCATTTCCTCCTTTTCCCACAACGTTTTCAAAAGGCTTATTCCTCAGGGTCATAAAATCAGGGTTTGTTTGGGAAAGGCTTAAGAATAAACAGCCCCAAAACATAACCCCTAATCAGTATTGATGATTGTAGTTCAAAATCGCCATGTACTGACCCGCTCACTGTAGCAAACATTTCTGTCATTCTTTCTCCAAACACAAACTTTCTTGCTCTTTCTTATCACAATCTTGATTTCTATCACAGAAATTTGATATTCTATATCCAAAATAAATGATGAAATATGAAGAAAAAAAAAAAAAAAAAATTCTCCCCCTTTACTGGTATTTTTTTTACATATTTTATAATTATACTTTTATCATAGAATGTCAAATTCCTGTGTTTCTATCAAGATACTGCAAATGGATCTATATTCAATAGGTTTCCTTTTTTCAATGACTGTCAAATTTATATCCCACGACAAAACCACAATCTTTGCAGAAGATTTAGATCTACTCTAGAAACGGTAGATATCATAAAACAACGGTCTCTAAACTGATCAGGCTAACAAGTTTTTTTTTTTTTCTTCTTCTTCAAACTGACAGATTAAATCATCGACGGTGTCTTGTGTAGTATCTTTTGCAATCTGATTTTCAAATTTCATCTATCAGTCCTCAACTCGGTTATCTTCTACCTTCCACTTTAAGTTTAACACGTATTTTCATCGCTAGTTGAGGTCAGTAAATGCTTTAAAAGATGGAAATCGTTCTTCAACATTTTCTGATTGATTTGCATATTTGGCACCGACTGTACCTATATCAAAGAAGATGTACGAGGAGATTTTTCATATCGGGTGTCAATATTCCTGTCGTGTGTAGCCATTTCGTACTACGCGCCGGTATTCTGTTTACATAAGTATCCATGGTGTCACGCGGTGATATGTTACTATCGATACCCAGACAAATCATCCGAGGCATAATTTTTAGTTGGGATTGCACGGTAAACGTAAGATTAACTCTGAATCTTTTCCGATCACGTCGCCATTTTTTTTGGCGGGGGAGGGGTTGGGGGGAACACTCAATATTGGCCACTAAGTTTACCAGCGGATCCGATATAAATAACTCATTAATATGACCGCAATAACGAATTGTCTGTAAATCCAGTAGCTTTTTAGGCAGATTTCAACTAACAGTCTGTACTGGACAAAATTTGATAACGTTACAATCGCGGTTTAACTTTGATTAAAATCAGCAGTAGGCTTACTTTCGTTCGTGTACTCAAGGCACGACTTCTGTTGCATCTGGGATCACACTCATAACTTATCAGACCTTCCAAGAATCGTATGCCATTGGAACCAATGCGATACCTCTCCAAAATCTCGTTTTCTTCTAAAGTTTCCAGTATATCTTTCCTTTCTTTAAAAACGCGGCGACGATTAGGCAACACATCGAGTGCAGCAAATACGGCGGCCATGACACTTACGCTAGGTTATCGAGATTTACGCAAAGGGTTGAGCTGGCGTAAAATTACGCTAAAATTTACGTAAAGCGTAAAGTTACGGAGTTTAGTGAAACGGGTTTTCAAACTGGACGCTTGCGTACGTGAAAACTTACGGAAATTTCGTGCGTACGCACTTTAGTGAAACGGGCCCCAGTTGCGTACTCGACATCTCACAGCGACTGAAACCGTTCACATCATAGGGAGTCGCATTCGCCATATTAAAACCCCGTTGTTCATCAAGTCTTTGTTTATCCCAGGAACGTTAATCATGACTAAAGGCGTGTTTTCACGATATGTTTTAGCAGATATGAAAAAGGAGATCTGTTTTATGCATACACGCTTTTTTACAATGACACGGTATGTTTAGCTGATCTGCTTAGAATTATGTAAGTAACAGCTGGTGGTGAATCACCTTTATCTCTACGTCTGAATCTCCAAAGTATTCAAATGTATATTTACGGAAATAATTAACTTACTGTACTGGCCATAAAATGAAGAACTCGGTTTGTTCGAGGGTTGATCAATAAATTCGTGGACACTGTCGATATCTCAGTTAACTCTTTACCAAACGACCAAATTTCAGACGGGTCCAAATTGAAAGCATTTGCAGACGACAAAATAAATGTGACCCAAACATTGAAATTTGTTTTGAATAGGGTAGAAAACATTGTGGGAAAAGGAGAAAATGCTGGTAACCAGCATTTTCTCCTTTCCCCACAATATTTTCAAAAGGCCTCTTTTCTCAGGGTCGTTAGAACTCGGGATTGTGTGGTAAAGAGTTAATGCGTCACATGATTTAATGATGATGTTGATGATGGCAACAGAGGAGCGGCAAAACAGTTAACTCTTTACCAAACGACAAAATTTTAGACTGGTCCAAATTGAAAGCATTTGCAGACGACACATTTAAGGTGGCCCAAATGATGAAATTAGTCATTGATAGGTAAGAAAATATTGTGGGAAAAGGAGAAAATGTTAGTTACCAGCATTACTCCTTTTCCCACAATGTTTTCAAAAGGCCTCTTTCTCAGGGTTGTTAAAAGTTGGGATTGTGTGGCAAACAGTTAAAGATGGTGTTGAAGACGATTAACTGAAACAATAATACAAAGACGACATAAGTACACAATCACTGGGCAAGCATTAAAGTCTTATTACAGGGACCCTTTGTAAAACCCCATAATTGCACCACACGAACATTTATTTAACTAAGAAACATTAGACTATTTGAATAATTTCTGCAATTTTCATTATTTAAGTTCCACGTGGCGTAAGGAGATCGTTGGAGCGTGCAAGATACTGGAGAGCAAAATTCTGACAAATACTCAATCTAGCTACAATGTCACAATATGAGACATATATAAGTATTAACATTAAATGTTCTAGTAATTGCTTGCTTACCAAACTTGAGTATTTCTGGGGAAAACGTAGCAAATCATCAGTACAATTGTTCGTAGCAAAGTTATCTTCGACATTAGCCGATACGCGGCTCTAGTAAGAATGACGTAACATCCGCTGAAAACTTCCGTAACCACTTTTTTATTTTAATACAAAAACTTTGGCGCCATAAATATTTCACTCTTACATACTATTTCGCTCCTAAATGAACCATATATATTGAAACCTTCGGGCACAGAATTAACCCTTTACCACACAACCCGGCATCTTTACCATCCTGAAGTAGAACGCTTTTGAAAACATTTGAAAAATGGTAACGGATTTGTTTGGACATCGGAGAAGGTAAAAGATCCTGCTCATTCTTTGAAAAAAAATTGACTCTTTATTACACAGTCCTGAATTTTAACGATCCAGAAAGTAACATCTCCTGAAAAATCGTGGGAAAAGAGGAAATAATGGTGATCAGCATTTTCTTCTGTTTATCCACGATATTTTCTTCGGTATCATAGACAGAAATCATCATTTGAGCTACATTCAATTTGAAGTCTGAAAATGGCGGACTACAAAATTTTGTCGTTTGGTAAAGTTTTGACGAATTATATACACTTTCAATATGGAATAAAAATCAGAATATTGAATTTTCAAACCTGTTTTGACTTTAATGTGTAACACGGTAGTGGGCAGTATAGATTGTAGATCAGATTGCACACCCTGTGCATTCTGGGCCCGTATTCACCAATGACCCTTAGGAACATTCGTTGCTAGTTCTCCAAGATTTTCTAAATTTGAAAGTAACACAACTTCTGATTGGCTAAAGCAAATGAGGTGTGCTCTGTGAAAAGGGCGCTTAATGCATCTGCAAAAAATATTGACCCATGTCACGCTACTTAGTCCGTGCAGGCTGACAAGGGCCGAAACATTTTCCTACCAGGTCAATTTTCTGCATGCCGAAGGACCAGTTTACCTCATACTCGATTCTACTGTTAAACAGGAGCTATCTATGGATCCGTAATTATGTGATGAATTTGGATGGTATAATGCACCATGGGGATGCATTAAGCTCCCTTTTGCCAGAACATGGCTCAAACGGTTTAGCCAGTCAGAAGCTGTGTTACTCTCAAATTTAGAAAAACCTTGGGAATGAAACAAAGAACGTTCTTAAGAATGGTTGGTGAATACGGATCCAGGGTCCGTATTCACCAACCATTCTTCAGAAGGTTCCCAGACTTAATCTTCAAGATTTTACAAGTTTGAAAGTAACACAACTTCTGATTGGCTAAACCACATGGTGTATCCAATCAGAAAGTGTGTTACTTTCATATTTAGAAAAATCGCGGCCGCCGCGATTTTTCTAAATATGAAAGTAACACACTTTCTGATTGGCTAAACCACATGGTTTATCCAATCAGAAAGTGTGTTACTTTCATATTTAGAAAAATCGCGGCCGCCGCGATATAACTGAAATAAGATTGAAAACTGCGTTACACACAATACCTCAATCCAACAGTAAACCCTTGGACATTTAACCTTTTACATCACAACCCCGACTTTAAACGACCACGAGAAAGAAAGCTTTTGAAAACATTTTGGATATGATAGTAACCAGCATTTTCTCCTTTTCTCACAATGATTTTTTACTTTTTAAAGACAAATTCCATTATTTGAGGCACATTTATCTTGTCGTCTGCAAATTTTCAAGATTCAAGATATTTTATTCAAATATATAGGCCACCGGCCCATAATATATAAACAATTTTACCATGCAATCCCTCACAAAATATAATCTGTTACCTATAGGAGATGCTTAAGTTAACAATTATTAAACTGTTTTCGTCTTTGCACTTTATCAGATTTTAGCCTTGTCCAAAAGTAAAACATCTGCAGTCGACATTGCTCGAAACGGAGAAAATGCCATCAGCGTGCATTTCCTCCATTTGACTTATTACCAAACGACAACACCCTAGGCTTGTCCAAATCAAAAGCATTTGCAGACGATAAATTAAGTAACTGAAAATTGGATTTTTGTTTTATGAAGGGTAGAAAACAATGTAAGAAAAGGAGAAAACGCAGGTTACCAGCATTTTCTCCTTTTCCCAAAACGCCCACTTGAGGTTTCTTTACCGCAATGTTCAAAATGTAATAAATTATTACATTGAAAATTATTTTACTAAAATATTAAAATAAAGGCTGCCGGCCTTTGGTTCAAACAGTTTATATTACTGACACCTACCAACAAAAATTCTAGTCTAGTCCAGATCTGCTACACTCGGTGGTTGGCACTGATTGAAAACGAAAAAACACTCATAACGTGAGTTTCTTCCATTTCATACAATGTTCAGGTGTTATCAACTTGTTACATTTAAAAAGCTATTCTAACAATAGTCCACCGGCCGATGATTCAAACATTTTCAAAACCCTATCTTACAAAAGAAAATGCATAAGTTCACACTAATTAGACCTTTTAAACTTATCCGATTTGAGAATTTTAGCCTTGTCCAAATTTAAAAGCGTCTGCGGTTGGCGTTTGACATTGATTGCAAAGGAGAAAATGCCCCTATTGTGCAGGTTCTCCGTTTCACGCAATGCTCAGGTGCTTTCAACTTGTTACGATCTAGATGGCTATTCTAAAACAAAGACCCTTATAAATTTTATAATGCTGTCTTAATTATCTATATACAAAATATCTACGGTCAACCGTTGACATTGGTTGAAAAGGGGAAGATGCACCCAATGTGCATTTCCTTCATTTCACACAATGTGCAGGTGTAAAAAATGTGTTGCACTCAAAATGGTTATTCTAAGACATACACTTAGAAAAAACATAAGTCCACAATAATTAAGTTTTTCTATCTTACCAAATGTGAATGTTCTAGACTTGTCCAAATTCAAAAATATCTGCATGCGAAAGTTGACATTGACTGAAAAGGAGAAAATACTCATAGGGTGCAGATCCTCGATTTCAATCAATGCTCGGGTGCTATCAGCTTATTACGTTTAATATTTCTTATTCTAAGTTATAGGCCATCGGCCCATGAATCAAACCTTGCGATATAATATCTTACGCAGAAAAAATGCATAAATTTACAATAATTAAACTTTTAGTTCAACACTTGTCAGATGTGAAAATTTTAGCCTTGTCTAAAACTCAACACGTCCATGTTTGATGTTTGACATTGATTGAGAAGGAGAAAATGCCCTTAGCGTGCATATTCTCCATCTCACGCAATGTTAAGTACTGTCATCTTGTTACAATCCGGTCTCTTTTGTAAGTGTACAGTTCTGGAATATGTAAATAAAGGATGTGTTGTTTAAGTGATTTCGTTCCTAATTTGTAGAATTTTGTGTACGAACTTTGAAATATTAAGGAGACTGTATTGATTAGGATTTGACATAAATCTAAAGAATGAATCGTATGTTTTATTCCTAGGCTCGCCTATATATATTTTCCTATAAAAATCGTATCGGTGGCAGAGAAAAAATACGCGGTATTCGTCTTCAATAGCTTCGGCTCCATATGTCTCAAGACAGTAAGTACAAAGCCTTTCCTCTCTCGGGGCATTATAGTGTCTTCCTACTTCGATATTTAAATTATGATCTGAGCAGCGAAATTTTGCTAACGCTTTCCTTAAATAGAATGGCAGATCGAAAGATAAGTAAAATTCTACATTTAAAAGTGATTTAAACTGCGTGTAAAACTGCCCTTTCCCCGAATTACTTAGAGAATTATGCCATTCTTGTTGTAGAGAATCCTTAAGCCTTTGTTTAAAACCTAGAATAAATAAATTTATATCTCCTATATCCTGCGCAATCCAGACATATCCGTATCCATAACTGAATAATAAGTTTCTGACCTCTGATGCATATGTGTGTCTGTTATTGTCATCAAGCCTTTTTAACATCAAATAACATTGTTTAGGATACCTATGGCCTGGCATTTGTATTATTCTTAACCAGTACTTTATAAATTTTACATAATATTCAAGACAAAGGGGAAATCTGCCACATTCGCCTAACACCATCAAGTTACTTGTTCTTTTAGTTACACCCAAAAATTGTTTACAGGCTGAGATTTGTATTTTTTCTACGGTATCCCTATACCCGAACCCCCACAGTTCTGCCCCATAGCATAGGATTGGTTTTACCATAGCATCAAAAATTTTGAAAAAATCATTATAATGTATAGATCCGAATCGATTATATTGAGCGCGGATACAATTCAGTGACTTTTTAGCTTGCGCTGCTTGGGCAAATAGCGCTCTAGACCACTTTAATTTAGGTGTGAATATCAGACCCATATATTTGTAAAAAGATGATATGGTTATTGGATTGTCATGAAAATACCATTTCTCGTTTTTTCTCAATGGGCCTCCATTTCTAAATACCACAACATTGGTTTTGCTATAATTGATTTTCATGCCTATCTCGTTCGAGAATTTTTCTATAGAGTTTATTTGTCGCTGCAACTGCACGACCGTGTCGGCTGGACTTGCTACATCATCCGCAAACATTAAAGAAATTATTCTGGGTATATTTTCAGTTACAAAGATGCCAGAATTACATTCTGTCCTTAAATAGGTACAAATATCGTTTATAAAAAGATCGAATATCATCGGCGAACTTAAATCGCCTTGTCGGGTACCTTTCGAACAAGGGAAAGAACCTGTCCCTAAACTGTTCACTTTTACACAGCAGTTATTTCTCTTGTATATATTTAATAGAATTTTCAGAAAGTTGCAGCACACCCCCTTCCTTGCAAGGATTTCGAACAAAATTTTATGGGAGACATTATCAAATGCCTTTTCGTAATCAATGAATATTATGTAAAGACGGCCCCTTTTTTTCGATAAATACTTTTGGATAAGTGCATGCATTATGAACATGTTATCAACTGGTGAATAATTTTTTCTGAAACCTGCCTGTGATTCATCTATTTGATTATTAATAAATGCCCAATTGCACAGTCGTGTGTTCAGGATTGAAGAAAATACTTTATATATCACATTGATGAGAGAAATCCCTCTGTAATTATTTGGATCATTGATGTCTCCTGTTTTGTGTAGTGGACAGATAATACTTTCTGTCCATTGGTAAAGAATTGTGCCCGTTGTCAAAATGCGATTAAAAAGTCTAGTAAGAATCGGAATCACTGTATGTTTTGTAAGGACAATAAAGTTACCAATAATTCCATCTGGTCCTGGGGCTTTATTTATGTTGATTTTAGAGATAGTTTCCTTAATCTCTTGTTCTGAAATCTCCGAGTTCAGAATATCACACGAAGACTCATTGCATGGATTGATATTTAGCTCTTCTACACTATAGTTAAAATTGTCTTCTCCTTTTAAAAGCCTCGAAAAATGATTAACCCATTGTGCCCCTGAAATATTGTTATTATTACTTGAATTTGTGTTATTTGATTTAAGCAGTTTCCAGAAAGTACGAGGATTTTTTCTTGCGTTTACTAGATCCATTTTGTTTTTGTGTCTGAAAGTATTTTTCTTTTTCCAACACGTATGTTTAAAAATCTGTTTTTGCTCTTTGTAAATTTTCAAGTTATCTGGTGAATTAATCTTTCTGAACGTTTTTAGAGCTATGTACTTTCTGCATTTTAGTTCCTGTAGTTCCTGATCCCACCATTCTGGTTGTTTATATGGTGTGCTTGGTTTAGGTTGTTGAACTGTTGATTTTAGACCTAAATCCTCAGCTGTTGATGTGTATAAATGATTGAGTTTAGAGATCATTGCGGCTGTATCTAGGTTAATCAGTTGCAATAGTTCATCATAAATTAAGTTACATTTGAGTGTGAATGTAGAGACAAATAAATCCTTTTTTTCTTCTTTCCAATAATATTTATCTAATTTATGAAAAATTTCTTGCGACCCATTTAAATTTTGAGCCAACGTCTTAGTACCTGGATGGTGCTTGACCTGCAACCCTAACGAACACTTAATAGGGAAGTGGTCAGATTCGTCCCTTGTCAGGATTTCAAAATCTGTCACTAAAGGAAATAAGTCAGTGGATGCAATACTATAGTCTACCACTGAAGCTCCGTTACCGGAAATACACGTAATATTGCCCTCCCTGTCTTCAAACAATCGACCATTCAAAATATGAATATTAAGAGTGCAACACATTTCAACAAGTGACTTTCCAAATTCGTTATACTTTGTGTCTCTATTTTTCCTAGCAAATGAAAAACTGTCTGAGAAAAAAGGGTTATCACCAAATACAAAGTCTAACGAGTCGTCCGGAATGTAATCTAGAAAATCTTTGGTACGGGCGTTAAAATCACCTGCTATGTAAAATAGGCAGTCAGGATATTCATCTCTTAACAATAATAAATGATTACAAAGATTTTCAATACCATTTGGTTCTTCCCGGTCGTAAATAACAGACCCTTCTGGTGATATATACACAAATACCATAATCAAGTGCCTGTGGAATATCTCATAAATATTATCTTTTAACAGAAAGGCTATGCATTCAGAGAACTCCTCGTGTATTCGACATCTGAAGATTTCCCTGAATGCATCGCCCTCTATGAATACGGAGATTCCCCCGCTGTTGCGCAAAACTCTGTTGATCTTTGCCCGCACGATATCAAAATATAAATAATCATGTAGGAGATTTTTAAATTCTGATTTTTCTTTACTCCAAGTCTCGGATAGATGTACTACATCGAACTGAGAAAGATACATTTTTAATTCTTCATTGTTAACATGCTTTTTTAACCCCGCTATATTCCATGATATTGTTTGTAGACTGTAAATATCACGTGCGCCTGGGTGGTGGCCAGAATATCAGTACGCATGCGCAGTATTCTCACTCTCGTGTGTGGGAGAACGTGCTTGCGCTTGATTGGTTGACGAGCCATCGACGTGTGTGGTGCTATTATTCATATTCAAAGTAGAGGAATCCTCTTCGTTCTGATTGGTTGTAGCCGATCTGTAGCCGCGCTGAAAACCACGTGTAGTTTGTTTACTATTTTTACGTTGACTAACACACACCAAGCTATCATCGCTCTCATTGTATTTGTAGACATTACCATCAGTTATAAGTTTGTCGTAGGATATTGACGCGAAGCGATTATTTTGTCTAGCTTCTATCATGTGTTTACCCAGTTCATATCGATGTTTTCGTATTCGCTGGGAAAAATCTTCCCTAACCGAAACGTTGCTGGTTCTTGTCAATTTTTCTTTTGCCGCACTAAGGACTTTTTGTTTACCTTTATAACTCGTGAATTTTACAATAACAGGCAGACAGCTACGGTTTCCTTTACGCCTCAGGCGATGAGCTCTTTCAATTCCTATTTCTTCTGCATCGGGTAAGTGTAGATCATGTCTCAAAACATCGCGAATTTTGTCCTCACTCGTACTCCACGTCTCGTCGGCTGATCCCTCTAGTCCATCGAAAATTAAATTTGAACGTCGGGACTGGTTTTCTAGGTTATCAATTACAGATTCTAATTGATTCACTTTATTCTGTAGCAGGGAGTTACTTTTAGATAGTTTTTCATTATTCTCCTTTAGTGATTCACAGGTGCTAACAACATCGGACACTTTGACGGTTAAACTTGAAATAGTTGTGGTAATACTGGACAGTTGACTGTTTATTGAGGCCATGTTTATATTCATGTCATGCTTGAGTGATAAAATCAGTTCGGACAAATTACTGGTAGAATTCATGTCGGCTACACTGACCTCACCCTTTTCCCCTATTGTCAATCTAGTTTGACGAGTATTTCTACGACTATCGGGTAAAGAACTCTCAGGCAATGGATCATCTGAATTACCCCTTTTCTCCAACTGAGCCGACGTTACCTCTTCTACTCGGGTTTGGTGTCTCGGTGCCCTAGACCGACTTGCTCTGTCTTGGGTATTATGTGAAGTGTTGCTCGGAGAAGCAGACACTTCTGCATACGTAAGAGTGCCCTGCTTATTTACATTTTTCCGCGTACTTGTCACACCACTAGCACCCCCGGACCTGGTTACTGCTGGAGAAAGGGAGTGGCTTTCTGTTTCATTGACTTTTCGGTTGCCAACCGAACTTGAGAAAGCAGATAGTCTATCCGGGCCCGGATTTCTCTCAACACCCCCACCCATGGTCAGAAGCACGGACAACAGAATAGCCAGTTTCAAAGTCGTACTTACAGCTTTCCTAGACATACATAGTCCATGGAGTACACTCTTACACTTATTTGGCATTGAAAAAATACCAATACGCAGTCTATAGATACACAAATCTACTCCCATTATTGTTTTTCAAAATTACTGCCACGTTAGCTAAAAAACCACGTGCGCCATCTTGCAAGGGTAGCAAATGCTTCAATTTGTAAAAGTCTAAAATTTTGTCTTTTGGTAAATAGTGAAGCACAGCAAAATATGTCTTTAAAGACAGTGCGGGTCAAGATATTACTACACGAAATGTGCAGTCTGATCATGGATCTAGACTTTTAGATACAGCGAGATCTTCAAAAAGATCTTTGAAGTTATTATTTATCATTCTCATTCTTAAGCAGTCAAAGAATTATTCACACCACATATTCCTAGCGTTAAATATAAATAAGCCTTGCTCTGGCATAAGAGGGCTTAATGCAACTTCATGATACATAATACCAAGCAAGTCATCACATGATTATGGATCCGTTAATTCCATTTTGTCTGAGAATCGACTGAATCATAAGACAAACTTGTCCTTTGACATGCCGAAAATTGACCAATAGCAAACAGTTTCGGCCCAGGCCAGCCTGCGCGGACTGCTCAGGCTGACCTGGGTCGATATTTTTTTGCAGATGCATTAAACCCTTCATCAGAGAGCATGGTTCAAATAAAAGAGGGGTATATTCTAAAAACAAGCAAAATAATGGGTACAAATATGACAAAGATCTCAGTAGATTCTACCAGAAATTTGGTATGAGCCATGACAACGTTAAAAAAGATACTAGTAAGTGCAAAGATTACCCTACAAATAAGAAGAAAAAAATTCCGCCATAGACAAGCATTAACACCGGCTGAAAGGCTTTCGTTGACTTTTCCCTGAGCTGCAACTGGCAGATTAGCAGATAAGAAGTACTGTTTGGGGAGTGCCTTGCCAAAGGACAGACACATGAAAGACTTAAAACAGTGGACTTTGAAAGCAGAGGATACCATGTCACAAGCTAGAAGCATCTTACATCGATTTCTGGCAGCAATACTATATGTATGCAGAGTTGTCCCGGTATGTGGCGACAGACAAAATATACAATTGTTTCACGTTAGAAAGCCTGTATCTTGCAGTGTATATGGCATAAAATATAAAGTCCAAATTATCAACTCTACTAATGGTAGCCAACTAAGAATAAATAGCAAGCTTCAGTCTCTTTTGACTCAGACGATTTTTACGGGAGTGATGTAACATGTTGGTGTATGGAAGCCAACGGCCCCGTTGCAGTTGTTCAGGCTCCGGCTATTGTGGAACCAGAAGTTACAGGCTACCCATTTATGATCTATGTTGCCGCTGTTGAAGATTATTTGACGATTGGACGTGCAGTTTTACTGACCTTGATTCAGACAGTTACCGCACCGAGCCTTGGAAAAGTTTCCCCTTCTTCTTTTCCTTCTTCTTCTTTAATGACTCTGGTCGTGTTTTCGGTCTGCAGCTTGATGGACGTGCAGTTTTACTGACCTAGATTCAAACAATTACCGTACCGAGCCTTGGTAAGTTTCACTAACTCTCTTCTGTCTTCTTCTCTGTCCACTTTCCTTCCTCTTGTTCTACTTTCCTTCTTCCAAACCCCTTCTTTCTCCGTTCACCCTTATTCTTTCGGTAGATTAACATTAAAGTGTGAAGGTAAAATATCTCATACTGCAAAGTTCAATATGCTATACGTTGACGTATCTCTAAATAGCTGAAAGTAGATCTAAGTTCAGACTGCATGTTCTGCGCCGTCGGAGTTTCTATACTGGCCTTAAAAGCAACTGTAGCCGTGAAAGGCATTTTATACATTCTCCAATAATTTCCATGCGTTAACATACCTTGAGAAGAAGGCTTTTGGAAACATTAGGGCAAAAGGAGAAAATGCTGGCAAAAAGCATTTGCTTTTTATCCCACAAGGCTTGCTATCCTATCTTTAGAGTATAATGCTGAGGTTTTTCTATTGTGTGTGTTTTCAACTTCATTGCGTATTTCGCGGTGGCTACTTATCCATGCTCTCCTTGAGTTTCTTCTACCAGTGCAATACAACAATATAATACAATACTTTTTTATAGTAACTGAAGGCCACCGGCCCAAAATACAGCATTACAGAAAATATGCATATAACATGTTATACGTCCCCTTACTTATTGTTAATACATAAAATTATTTCACCCACATATTAAGAAAAAAAACCCATAGTTCAACGACCTACAGACAGAAAGCTTGTGAAAACTTTGTAGGCAAAGGACAAAAATGCTTATATGTACAATTTTCTCCCTTTCACCAATTTCAGACTAATTCTTGTGAAATTTGCAGGTAAGATACAAAAGCGGACATTAAAATGGCATACATTTGAACAGCAGACTTAAAAAGCACTTTCTTTTTTGTTGTTAATGGTTTTATCCCGGACGAGACTCAAAGTTGAATTCTCTGTCAAAGTATTGAGAGATTTCTCTCGCGTTTTAAACCCAACAAATTTGTGAAAGCCAAACGAGAGTATTTCATTATCTTGAAAAATAGTACAATACTTCCATTGCATTAAAAAAAAAAAAGCTTGAAATCCATACCTACAAAATTCTATATATAAAGAACAATATGACTCGTTTATCACGGTAAGACAAGACATGAATACCTCTGCGTGTAGCATACATCGAGATCAGACTGCAGAAATGTAGTCCGATCCCTGATCTATACCTCCACCAAGGTACAATACAATATTTACAGGGCGATATGGCTCGTATGTCGAGACAAGAGAAAAAAAAAATATCATTCGTGTTTGGTGTGCATCAAGATCAGGCTGAACAAAATGCAGGCTGATCCCAGATCCACACCACCACAAAGAAACAGTATGACTCAAATGTCGCATACTATATGACAACAACAAGTTTTCAATCTAAAAAAATACTACAAATAAACATTCTGTAAAACCTTGTACATTTAACCTCCGATAATAAATATAACTCGTACAATATTCTTCGCAAGCCACTGGCTGTTTTTCCACACGATCAAAAGCGAAATAATAGTCAACCGTGAGAGAGAATTGAAAACTGCTTTAATGACTGTTGCAGCAAAGCCCAGAGTCCGTATTCACCAACTATTCTTAAGAATGTTCTTAGTTTTATTCTCCAAGATTTTCTACCTTTGAAAGTAACACAACTCCTGACTGGATAAACCAAATGGTTTAGCCAATCAGGAGTTGTGTTACTTTCAAATGTAGAAACTTCTGAAGAACAAGAAAAAGAACATTCTTAAGAATAGTTGGTGAATACGGACCCAGGTTTCAAGTCCTGTACGTAACTGACTGAGCTTCTGGGCTCGGTACTATAGGTTTAGTTTACGAAACAAAATACCTGTGTATAAGTACACGGATGGACTGACAGAACGCCAGACAGACAGATGGTGGGTAGGCAGAAAGACAGACAGGCATACCCACAGACAGATAAAGAGAGAGAGAAAGAGAGAGAGAAGGGCAGACAGATAGATAGATAGATAGATAGATTGCAATCACCAAATTATACAGGATCTTTAACCCTTTACCAAACAACACAGAGTCATAATAACCCCGAGCTTTTTGAAAATATCATAGGCAAAAGACACAATGCTGGTAACCAGCATTTACTCCTCTTTCCACTATGTTAGATATACCCATTTTAATCAGATATTTGGGTCTTCTGCAAGTGCTTCTCTATTTGGACAAGTCAAAAATTCTGTCGTTTGGTAAGTAGTTTACAGAAAACAAGAGGGCCATGATGGCCCTGGAGTCGCTCACCTGAGCCTTTTGACCAAGCACAACCAATTTCCAACGTCTTGTGAGATATATGTATTACCAAACAATAAAATTTTAAACTCATCAGTCTGAACCTTCTGCATAAAACAAATAATATGTGGATCAAGCTGTGGGACTGGTCTCTCAAAGGGGTAGAAAACATTGTGAAAATGGGAAAAAATGCTGGATACCAGCATTTTCTCATTTTCAAAGAGTGTTTTCAAAAGGCTTCTTTCTGAGAGTCATTCATACACTAGGTTTTTCTAAGATTTCACCTAGTGACCTAGTTTTTCAGCCAACATAACACATTTTCAAACTGGTCCAAGATATCATTAGGACAAATATTTTTACCAAATTTCAAGAGTATTGGACTGAAAATGTGGCCTCTACAGACTACACAAGGTTTTTCTAAGATCTGACCTAGTGACCTAGATTTTGACCCAACATGACCTATTTTCAAGCTCATCCAAGATATTACCAAGGCAAACATTCTGAGCAACTTTAAAAGAGTATTGAACAAAAAATGTGGTCACAACAGTGTACACATGGTTTTTCTTAGATTTGACCAGGTGACCTAGTTTTTGACCCCACATGACCCATTTTCAAATGCTACTGAGATATTATCGAGACAAACATTCTGACCAACTTTCAAGAGTATTAGACAGAAAATGTGGCTTCTGGAGCTTACACAAGGTTTTTCTAAGATTTGACCTAGTGACCTAGTTTTTCACCCGTCATGACCCATTTTCAAACTAGTCAGAGATATTATCAAGGCAAACATTCTGACCAACTTTCAAGAGTACTGGACAGAAAATGTGGCCTCTAGAGCATACACAACGTTTTTCTTAGATTTGATCTGGTGACCTAGTTTTTGACCCCACATGACCCAATTTCGAACTCGTCCGAGATTTTATCAAGACAAACATTCTGACCAAGTTTCATGAGGATCGGACTGAAAATGTGGCCTCTAGAGCGTACACAAGGTTTTTCTAAGATTTGACCTAGTGACCTAGTTTTTGACCCCACATGACCCAATTTCGAACTCGTCCGAGATTTTATCAAGACAAACATTCTGACCAAGTTTCATGAGGATCGGACTGAAAATGTGGCCTCTACAGCACAGACAAGGTTTTTCTAAGATTTGACCTAGTGACCTAGTTTTTGACCCCACATGACCCAATTTCGAAATCGTCCGAGATTTTATCAAGACAAACATTGTGACGAAGTTTCATGAGGATCGGACTGAAAATGTGGCCTCTACAGCACACACAAGGTTTTTCTAAGATTTGACCTAGTGACCTAGTTTTTGACCCCACATGACCCTATTTCGAACTCGTCCGAGATTTTATCAAGACAAACATTCTGACCAAGTTTCATGAGGATCGGACTGAAAATGTGGCCTCTAGAGCGTACACAAAGTTTTTCTAAGATTTGACCTAGTGACCTAGTTTTTGACCCCACATGACCCAATTTCGAACTCGTCCGAGATTGTATCAAGACAAACATTTGGACCAAATTTCACAAGTATCTGACTGAAAATGTGGCATCTACAGCATACACAAGGTTTTTCTAAGATTTGGCCTAGTGACCTAGTTTTTGACCCCACATGACCCAATTTTGAACTGATCCAAGATTTTATCAGGACAAACATTCTGACCAAGTTCCATGAGGATCGGACTGAAAATGTGGCCTCTAGAGCATACACAATGTTTTTCTAAGATTTGACCTAGTGACCTAGTTTTTGACCCCACATGACCCAATTTCGAACTCGTCCGAGATTTTATCAAGACAAATATTCCGACCAAGTTTCATGGGGATCGGACTGAAAATGTGGCCTCTACAGCACACACAAGGTTTTTCTAAGATTTGACCTAGTGACCTAGTTTTTGACCCCACATGACCCAATTTCAAACTCGTCCGAGATTTCATCAAGACAAACATTCTGACCAAGTTTCATGAGGATCGGACTGAAAATGTGGCCTCTAGAGCGTACACAAAGTTTTTCTAAGATTTGACCTAGTGACCTAGTTTTTGACCCCACATGACCCAATTTCAAACTCGTTCGAGATTTTATTGAGACAAACATTCTGACCAAGTTTCATGAGGATTGGACTGAAAATGTGGCCTCTAGAGCGTACACAAGGTAAAAAGTTGACGACGGACGACGGACGACGCACACCGCACGACGGACGACGGACGACGGACACAGCACGATCACAATAGCTCACCATGAGCACTTCGTGCTCAGGTGAGCTAAAAATGGTTGACACCTATGTATTACTTCTGTATTTATTTATTTATTTATTTATTTTTCGAGGAAGGCTTGAAGGCAGAAGTGGTTAGTCATCAGAGTCTAAGGAGGGTGGTTCTAGACAAGTGCCAACTTAACTTCCTTGGCATTGTGTTTTCGAGAGCATTTTAGTTTCACTTCAAGTAGAATGCATTTTTTTTAAATTTAGCATAGTTATTCAAGAGAAAAACTTAAGCACTGACATTTCCTGGGACAATTTTTACTGCGCAGATCTTTTAGCCTACTTACCTTGTTAAGCTGGAAAAGTTTTCATCTACTTCCGGAATAAAACTTCAACAAATAATCAGATTGCAATTAGTTTCTGGAAGCAAAACAGCTTTCAATATCAAGACATATTTCATAAGTTGAACTTACGGGCCACAATTATAGCAAAGGATTGTATTTGAAGAATATTTCATTTAACATACAGGTATGGTCGAAAACATTAACCCTTTACTACACAATCCTCGGTTGTAAAGATCCTAAGAATTAAGGCCTCTGAAAACATTTTGGGAAAGGGAGAAAATTCTGATAACCAGCATTTTCTCCTTTTTCTAATATGTTTTCTACCTTCCTAAACACAATTCTGTCGTTTGGAACCTTATTTAGTTTCTCATCTGCAACTGTTTAGAATTAGAACAAGTTTTCGTGTGGTAAAGGGTAAATTACATGTAGCTTAATTTTTAGTTATAAAGGTATATTGTCAAGCTTCTTTTCACAATTTTCTCATTTTTAATTGCAACATAATACTTTTCTCCGTTCATAATATTCTTCGAAACACATGTAGTGGAATTATGGACTCCCAAACAAGTTTAAACCTTTGCCACACAAACCCGCATCTTACCGACCTTTAGGAAAGAGGAATTTTGAAAACAATGCAAGAAAAGAAGAAAATGCTGGTAATTACATTTTCCGCTTCTCCTGCCATGTTTTTTATCGCTTTGTTGACAAATCACACCCTTCCAGACACATTTACTTAGTCGCCTGAAAATGTTTTTATTTTGTCGTTTGGTTAAGGAGTTAAATCGATTGCGGGGCTCAAATTAGTATAGCACTCGCACATTGGGCGAGGGTTACAAGGTTTGAGTCTCATTCAGGCCAATATATTTTTCACGTTATTTTATATTCCTGTCTCTGCTTCTCTTCATCTTGTGTCTGTGTCCTGTTCTACCCGATCTTGACCCCTGACCTTTTGAACTTGATGGTTTATCCTTTTGTCTTGGTGATGTGGAAGCAGCCTGGGTCCATATTCACCAAGCATTCTTAAGAACATTCTTGGTCTTATTCTTCGATTTTTTCCAAATTTGAAAGTAACACATCATCTGATTGGCTAATCCATTTGGTTAAGCCAATCAGAAGTTGTATTACTTTCAAACTTGGAAAATCTTGAAGAATAAGTCTAAGAACGTTCTTAAAAATGGTTGGTGAATACGGACCCAGATTTTCTTCTGTTCTTTTGTTCTATTAATCTTAATCTTCCTGTTCCATTTGTTGGTTTTACTTCGAGCAAACAGTACTTTATTTTGTTTCTAGGACTCTTCTCATGTGTATCTTCCTTTTCTTCTATTCTTCTGTTTCTTTTTTTTTTTAATGAGCATGGGTGTCCGTATTTAATTCGTGTGGTCCACAAATTTGACCCATAATCCTGTGCTATTATCTCCAGAATCTTATACTCAACCTTTATCTTTTTGATCTCTGATAACTAGCATTTTGTCCTTTTCCAACAATGTTTTCTCCTTTAAAAAAAAAAAAAAAAAAAAAAAAAATCAAAAAAACAAAAACAATTTTTGACACATGTTTGTTTTTTCGTCTGCAAATGCTTTCAATAAGATAAATCCAACGTTTCTTGAAAGCGTAGCTCCTGCCAAACCTGATTGTTAGGATGCAGTGTCACACTACGGAATCCTGTTTCCACCATCCACTTTTCGACCTAAGAGGAACTCGAAAAGTAGAAATTAGGCACACTAACTTCCACTTTTCTAGCAAAAAAGTTACCTCGAAAAGTCGAAAAGTTGAAGTTTTTGACCTGACAATTGTCAAAAAACTTTCGACTTTTCGGCCTCACGTTTGTCTAGAAAAGTAGAAATTAGGAAGTACTAACTTCAACTTTTCGCGTCAAACTGCTAGGTCGAAAAGTAGAAAAGTTGAAGTTTTTCACATGACAATTGTCAATAAAACTTCCACTTTTCGACCTAGAAAAGTCGAAAAGTCGAAATTAGCCGATTAAAACTTCCACTTTTCTAGTTAGGACTAATTTTTCGTAGGATAAATTGGCCGCGGGACCGGTGACACAGGAATTTTTACCCTAAACTGGCTGCCTGTTATCGATCTTTATTTTATGGTCTATCGGACGGCTACGGGAGATACAACGGGTACCAGTTTATTTTTACCCCTACACCGGCTCCAACATTATTCGGTGCTGATAAACAAACATCCCGTGATAATCAGTCCTAATTAGAAAAGTGGAAGTTTTAATCGGCTAATTTCGACTTTTCAACTTTTCGACTTTTCAACTTTTCGACTTTTCGACTTTTCTAGGTCGAAAAGTGGAAGTTTTATTGACAATTGTCATGTGAAAAACTTCCACTTTTCTACTTTTCGACCTAGCAGTTTAACGCGAAAAGTTGAAGTTAGTACTTCCTAATTTCTACTTTTCTAGACAAACGTGAGGTCGAAAAGTCGAAAGTTTTTGACAATTGTCAGGTCAAAAACTTCAACTTTTCGACTTTTCGAGGTAACTTTTTTGCTAGAAAAGTGGAAGTTAGTATGCCTAATTTCTACTTTTCGAGTTCCTCGTAGGTCGAAAAGTGGATGGCGGACACAGGATTCCGTAGTCACACTGTAGATGTCTTCCTTGAACTTCCCTGGACTTTATGTTTGTCCCTAAAGGCAAGAAGCTTCACAGTGACTTCAGCTTTTCTTGAAACTTTGGCAGTTTGACATTGTTGTCACTAAACAATTCTATTGTTGTCTTTGCAGTCTGGTTCTTAGCCAGAACAGTCACTTGGGTCTGAGACTTTTTTTTTTTTTTTTTTTTGAAACGAACAAACAAATAGTAAACTTTTCTTCAGAATTATATCTAATGCATTGCAGTAATGACAATAAAACAAGACAGCGATACAATATTTGCAAGGAATACCTATAATGTCTAGCACCCTTTGAGAAAGAAAATATGAGCCGCGCCCTGGCAAAGGGGGTAAATGCATTTCTTTAATGCATAAGACCCAGCAAGTCACCAGATATATATGGATCCATAAAATCCATTATAATAACCGACTGAGTCTTGAGGTACACTGGTCCTTAGATATGCAGAAAATTAACAACAGGCAAGATTTTTCGATTCATGCCAGCCTTCGCGAACTGTGCAGGCAGACCTTTGTTGACACTTTCTGCGGATGCATTTAGCCCCTTTTCACGGATCATGGCCCATATTCATGTTGTGTTGTGTTAACTTTCCTGATCCTTGTATTTCTTTCGAGCAGCGTGAGAAAAATTGATATTACGCAAGACGGAAGGTCGAGCAAGATGTCGAAATTTTGTTACAGAGCGAGAAGCAAAGACAAGCACCGGGAAAGTTACTACAACATAATATTCCGTTTATTATATACTTTCAACAACAAAATATTGCGCGTATTGACATTTTATTCGAAAAAGTGTAAAAATGAA
The DNA here is from genome assembly GCA_945859785.2 of Tridacna gigas. NCBI lineage: Eukaryota > Metazoa > Mollusca > Bivalvia > Cardiida > Cardiidae > Tridacna > Tridacna gigas. The sequence continues at coordinate 16,110,270 of OX244028.2, forward strand.
TGTGTTAAAGGTCCAGTAGCAGCCAAATGTAAAGAATGCAGGTCTTAAAATGCATTTTAATTTATATCATACTATTTAGCAGTATGAAAATTATCTGTTTTTGTAGGGTCGGTCTAAGGGTTAGTCGCAGGTAGATAAAAATGGCATTTTCTGAAAATGCTTCCTTTCGGATTAAAGACGATATAGACGATATTAGTGTGCAGTTTTCTGTGAAAATCAGTCAATCGACACTTGAAAGTTTTAAGAGTCTGGTTATCATCGCCTACATCTTGAATAATCCAAGCATACCCACATCCGTAAATTGTAAAATTTTTAATATGAATGGCCCAAGTTTTTCTGCCTGAGAAATTGAGCTGTAGCAAGAGATTGTAACTTTGTTTAAGGTATCTGTGGGGTGAATATGAAGTAAACATACAGGAGATAGCGAAAACTTTTAAATATCAGAATATTACATTTGCAGTACCGTTAAAGTTTTTTTCCCCTCCCATCTTCCAGGTATATTACAGCTACTCAAGAATGTTCAACAAGACAGAAACCGAAAACCTTTCACAGAAAGTCGCTCAGGACTTGTTGGACACATATATACCTATCATAGTATTCCTCGTCCTCTTGGTACTGATTGGTATCCCTGGAAATGTCACAGCGGCAGCCTACTTTGGACGTAAAAAGGAGAAAACGTCAAATGATACTTTTATCATGTTTTTGGCATGCGTTGACTTGTTTGTCTGTGGATTTATTGTTGTTTACATACATGAACTGTCTGTGAATATTTTATTTTCTACGACTAGGTTTCTGTGCAAGGCTGCGTACTTTGTTTTTCATTGGGGAATCTTTCTATCCGTTTCGATTGTATGTGCAATAGCAGTTGGCAGATTTATTAAAGTTTGCCGGCCAAATGGTAAACAATTTAAGTGTACAACAGCACGAAACATATCATTGGGGTTGGTAGGTGTTTCCGCTGTCGTTTCGTCACGTGACTTTTTGACATATGATAGCTTTACTGTGAACATCACGATTTCTGGTGTCACTGTTGAAGTACCTATGTGTATGAATGTGAGAAGTGAGGATTTGCAATGGGCCGTTATTGTTTCTCATGTAATTGACATATTGTTTCTGGTAGTTTCTGTAGTTATTTTGGTATATTCATATGGTAGAATTATGTACAAGCTTTATGAACTTAGAAATGTAATGAAAATTTATGAAAATAATCCTTTGAATTTACAAGAAAACCAAAACACTACTCCAGGAAGTCCGAGCCAAGGCTCTCAGATGATATCAAAATCAGTCCCAGCCCAAGTTGAAAACCCCGATGCCCATTCCAATCATGGCATTACTTCGAAGGAACGCATAGTAACCTGGATGATGTTGACTGCTTCGGCGACACTAATAGTTTGTTCCATGCCGTATTTTATCGCCATCTTGATAGATTTTAGAGAAAAAAGCACAGAGCATGGGCTCTCATTTGGGTTCAGATTTGCAATCAGCTCAGTGCTAGCCATCAACGTTAGCAATCCAATTATCTACTGTATATTTACACAGGAATACCGGCGGTATTTAAAAAATCTGTTTACTCGTTGCATTTGCAGGAATACACGCGGCATAGATTCTTCTACAGAATCTCCTTCAGAATGATCCGACTGACATTCGATCTACTTTTAGACAACTTGCGAAATATTCAGGCAAATCAGGCAAAAGTGGCTGATTCGAAACTTTGTGTACGATATTTTGCGATGTACATTTATCTATTTTTAGAATTTCCACATCATATTGATCTTAGGAGGAAATGCATAAATACGTAACTAGTTTCACTTTTAATATTTGAAACAGATTAAAAACGTTATGTAATAAAATTTATACGTAAACTTAAAAAAAAAAAAAAAAAAAAAAAAAAAAAATAAAAAAAAAAAAAAAAGAGTGCTTACCGCAGAAAAGCGAAAAAAGGCGTTCAAGTAATCATTATAAATATATTCTAGAAAAAATGTTTGTCTGAAATGAGTTTGAAGTATCTTTTCATGTATTTGCAGGTGCTCATAAATATATGCCCTATTCCCCCGATTCTCTTTCATGTAATATTGTTAGATAAGTATACATCTTTATTTTATCTAGTGTAAAATATGAAATATATACATGTTTCTTGATCGTTTGAAATGATTTTTAAATTTGTTTCCCGAAAGTGCTTTAAAAGGTTAAAGCAAGTAAAGAAAGTAACCCATAAAAATGTATCTGAATGCATGTCTATGTGTATATTTATCAATAAGTGCAACCCTTTGTGCATGTATATGCATATATGTGTGAATATATGATCGTGTCATATTTTCGTTAAAGAACATAATTATTATTATACAATTTTCCCTCTGTAAAATATACTACCTGCAAAACTTCTGAACCACCACTTCTGAACCACCAATTTTGCAAAGTGATAGACAGAAAAAAGGAAACAAATTGTAACTTATATCTTGACGTTAGCCATAGTATTTTAATAAAAATATTCTTGATTCGTGGTGTCTATCAGCTCAAACAAGATAAAAAGCGAGGCTTAACTTTTTGAAATTTCGCCAGGAATAAGAAAGAAAACATGAGAACTTTTTTCTTCACAAATATATAATCCAAGAAAACGCGCATGAAGTTTTCAAGAATTTTATATTTCAATTTTTCATGTTGAGTGAATGGATGTTAGATAAGCCCCTTTACCAAGAACAAGTCAGACTAAGGCTGAGGTATGTTTTACACTGATGCATTATTCTGCAGAAATCAAACCAAATAAAATGTCTCTTTTCTACACATTGATGCAAAAAAAAGGTATACGGAGAATTACTGCTCAAGAGTGGCGGTTTGAAATTTTGTTGAGTGTATATAGTTTTTTTTTTTTTACAGAAATCCTCATTATTGTTAATTGAGAAAGAAAACATTTAAGATTATTATTATTATTATTATTTACGGTATCAAAACTAAATAGGCCCTTCTTTATCCCCGTTGTTATAAATTCAGGCTTGTCTTCTTAGAAAGATGTATTTTCATTGATTTTTCTATCAACCAAAAATGATTACCCGATCTATTTATTTACTAACTGAATTATTATTATTATTAAAGACTTTCTGGCACACAGATTTTTCTGAAAACGGTCACTGGAATGTATATATACTTTACACCATGTTTTATGGCTTTGTCAGATTTCGATGTTTTCTATCGAGTTTTTAAAAATCTCTTTTTGTTTATCGTTTCGAATACCATACTCACTGTTACCATTCAGTCGTTGATGTACGGGTTTTTCTTTAACTTATATATACATGTAAGCTCTGAGCCTTCTTGATCTTGTAGCTTTTATGTATTCTGATCCGTTTACTATGTTCATTAACTATCATAAGAAATTACTTGACCCTTAACCAAACAATTCCATGTTGTAACGCACCACGGCAAAAAAAGGCGTTGAAAGGTATTTTATGAGAATGGAGAAAATTCTGGTGACAAGCATTTTCTCCTTTTCCCAAAATATTTTCTAAGCTTTTTAAAGACAAATCCTATAGGTATAACTTGCGCTAGTTTTAAACGATCGTCTGCAAATGCTTCTTAATTGAACAATTTTAAAATGCTGTCGTTTGGTAGAGAGTTAATCATTCCTTCCCAGTTAAAGCAGATATTCAGATTTTCATAATATTACTAAACTTCAAAATTGATTCATCACTGAACTAAGTAAGGCGAAAGCTGATAAATCATTGGTAAAGAAGACAGATCAATGTGCCAAAAAGTCTTCGTTTATTTACTGTATATTGTCGTCCAGTTTCTATTTTGTAGTATTTAACAGGTTTAATTGTTTACCAAAAGACAAAAGTTTGGACTCGACCAAATTGAAAGCATTTCCAGCCAACAATTCAAAGTTGGCTCAAATTATGGATAGTATAGGGTAGAAAACATAGTGTGAAAAGGAGAAAATCCTGAATACCAGCATTTTCTCCTTTTCCCACAATGTGTTCAAAAAGCATTATTTCCTACCGTCGTTTAAACTCGGGATTGTGTGGTAAAGGGTTAACAGAGATACAATTGATTTGCAACTTAAAAAGGTCCCTTTACGGTTCCTGATCCACTCAACATATCTCTAATCTCGATGTATATAAAATCTTTCAAAGACAGTTGCTTGACTATGTTTGGCACGTGGGTCAGAAAATGTGCAGTTTGATTTCTTATGTACCTGCGATACTTTTAAGGTGAAAAAAAAAAACTTTGAATTCATATTAGTTGCTTAATTACATGCAGCGTTCAAATCAGCAGCTTAACTCTTTACCAACCGATGAAGTGTTGAACCTGCCTAAATTTAATGTATTTTCAGGCGACAAATTAAATGTGGCCCAATGTTCTAAGTTATATATGAAAGGGTAGAAACATTGTAGGAAAAGTTGAAAATGCTGGTAAGCATCATTTCTCCTTTTCCCAAAATGTTTTCAAGGTTTTTTCTTCAAGGGCATGAAAATTCGGAATGGAAAGGTAAAGAATTAAAATGTTAACTTAGGGCTATCAAACCCGCGACAAACAGAGTCAGAACACATAGGTATCCATCAAAGTTAATGAATTCTAAAATAGAAATTCCTGTAAAGTAAAATCTATATCGTTGGTGGCTATCAGAATTGTCTCGATGAGAAAAATCTAGTGAGTAAGCAGGTTTTCGCATAAAGACGAAAACGGTTCTTCACTTTCTAACCCTTGCCAAATTATCATTTAGTTAACAACCTTGAAAAAAAAAAAAAAAAAAAAAGAGCGGCTTTCAAAAACATAACAGCAATTGGGGAAAGCATTGGATACCGGCATTTTGTGATTTTCGGATGATGTCTTTTTTTACTTTTTTAAAGGCAAATTTCGTCATTTGGGCCAAAACTATTTTGTCGTCTGCAATTATTTCATTTTGAACTTATCTAAAATGTAATTTATAAATGAATGATTTACATGTACAACAGTTATTGTATAGTGTTAGAGTTAAAATTGTTAATGTATTTTCTTCTGCATTTGCTGTTGTTGCTGTTGGTGGGGGTGGTGGTGGTGTTTTAATTAGTACTATTATCATCCCACGATCCCTTCCTATCAATTGTTTGAAACGATTATTTTGGTAAACTATTTTTTAAAGTTTAAAAGACGGTTATTAGAATACATTTTAATCTTTACACCATGCTGACACCTTTTTAAAATTCTCATGTTTTCTATCAGGTTTGCAAATATCATGTTTCTGTATTGTTTTAAATACCATACTCATAGTTACAATTCGTCATCGATGTACAGATTTCTTGTATACCTCAAACAGAATCTTTGGCTTCTGGATCACGTAAGTTTGACGTATTCTAACTCGTTTATGCAAATAATTTATTTCAAGAAATTACCAAACCCTTTACCAAACAATCCCTTTAGTGACCCTGAGGAGAATTGCATTTGAAAACATTGTGTGAAAAACAGAAAATGCCAGTCACCTGTATTTGCTCCATTTTTTACAATGTTTTGTGCGTCCGGTAACTTGAGGTACATTTGAATTATTGTCTGCAAATACTGTTCATTTGAATAATTTTGAAATAATGTCGTTTAGTACAGAATTTATCATAACTCCCCGAAAAGGTGGCTATTCAGATTTTTTATAATATTACTAAACTTCAAAATTGATTCATCACTGAACTTAGTAATGCGAAAGCTGGCAAACTATTGTTAAAGAAAATAGATCCTTGAGCCAAAAACGTATTTTTTTAGTGTTTGTAATCACCCACTTTCTTTACGAAAAGTAAACAGAGGCATATTTAATTGTATTCACTCGTGTTTCACAAAGAAAAGATTAAGACAGAGGCAGAACCCATACCTTTTGATTTGATTTATCAATTTCTAACATTGTACTAAAATCTATATTGTTGGGACTTATTATGTCTTGGTGAGAAAAAAATGCGAGAAGCTTTTGCGCGGGTTTAAGTGAACAGAAGACATGTATTCTTCTCTTTTTATCCCATTACATAACTATTCCTTAATTTACCACACTGAGGTAAACAGCTTTTGAAAACATAATGGAAAGAATGGACAACAATGCAGGGTAACCGGTATTTTGTCCTTTTCTAACAGTGTCTTTCTACTTCTTCAAGCACAAATCCCATTATTTGAGCCACAGAATTAATAACTTGTCATCTGCAATGCTTTTAATTTGGATCCATTTAAAATGTTTTCAATAAAAAATGAGCAACACTCTGCGAAAAGGGGGTTTAATGCATCTGCAAAAAGTATCGACCTAGGGCAGTCTGTGGAGTGTGAGGATAGCCTGGGACGAAATCTTTTGCTGTTTGTCAATTTTCTGTAGCTCAAAGGACCAGTTTACCGCATAATAAAGTAAGATGTAAGACAAAATAGATCTTTTATGGATCACGAATTATGTGACGGCTTGCTTGGTGTAATCACCAGATTATTACGGAGGTGTTTTAACCCTCTTTTGCCAGAGGATAGCCCAAATGAATAACATGTACGACAATTATTGTATGATGCTAAAAAGAATTGAAATTGTTTAAATATTTCTTTAAACGCTTGTTATTGGTGGTGGTGGTATTGTTGTTTTCGTTGTTCACCAACTATTCTAAACTATATTCGTCATCTAATCCTAATTTGAGAAGTAAAGCAATGCCTGGTTTACTAAACCAATACTTTACTTTAAAAAATATTTTTGGAATAGAATGCTATCGGGAATATGTTGTTAGAACCGGTCCACATCTTGATTCCAAACCGCCCAATATTTTGTTAGATATTCTGACCAAACAGTCTGGAATCGATATTGTTGCACAACACCCCCTTTGCTTGGCATAATTTGATTGTTTTCTTGCAAACTTTAATGTCTAAAATGATCTAAACTGCCAACAACATAGGTTTTTTACCTAGGAACCATGAAGAAATCGGGCTTTTTGATTTTGTACAGAGGTACCAACTGACAAACTGGTTTCGCACTGGGGTACCCACGTGGTAGTACGGTACAGCATATTAAAACACGGAGGATGTTTTTTTTTTTTTAAGTTTGCTCACTTGGTGCCAACTAGGATTGTATTAAATACTCAAACCATTCAATTTTGTAAGAAGTCACATACAATACTTCTACAAGATGGAATCCCATTATGAAAATATTCAGAGAGACAGTGTCTATCTCGTGATTTAAACACAATAAAGATATGTGGTTTATAAAAAAAAATTTACGAAAAAGCCTTGTCTACAAGAAGCAATGTATGGAAAGACCTTTTGTGAATACTTCAAGCATGCCTTTCATAGGTCCAAGAAAGACAAGTCTTCAATGTGTAATTTATTCAATACAAGAAATGCAGCTAGGTCGTTGTCTGAGTAGAAAGAGCACGTGAGGAAAAGTCAAAAGAGAAAGAAAAAAGAAAAGCTGATGACAGTCTGATTGATTGACAGGCTGTCCTTACAGCACGTTGTTCTATTGAGAGTGCTTGACTGCCAGTATTAAGCCATTCTTAGGTGCTGTACTTATGAGTCAGTTTATTCTACAGCTGAAGGTACCAAAAATTAACACCAGTCTATTTTCCTTCACAAGAGACTTCGGTTTCTCTGGTCAGAAAATCCCAGGCTGACGTTGCTGTCCCAATGAAACTCAAACATGTCATTTATTTCAAGTGCTTTGTAAAGAAACACGGCAAACTCTGAAGACACCAATAACTGGACAGAGAATAAACTGGCTACATGTTAAAAAGGTTAAGTTCGAAAGGAATATGCAAGATCAGTATTTGTAAACGACAGTTTTAGAGCAAATCAATTCAAGGAAATAAACGTCCAGAAAATGCTTACGAAGCACAAAGGGAGGCAAGCTTCCTGGCTGGAATTTCAATCGGATTTGAAAATATGTCACAATTTAAAGCAGCCAGTGTTTGTCGCCGTGCTAGCAAATTCCGACTCGATCAGCCAAGAGGTAAGATCGTAACCTTGGCTTGCGAAGATGGTAGAGGATGGAATGTGCTACGGAAGAGGTCACTGTCAGTTTCCTCCAGCCTTCACGACTCTGTGCTCTTCTGATGGTTTCGTTCATAGCAAGACCGGTCCACTCCTTGGTAACATCCTCCTAATGTTTCTTTTCTCTACCCGGAGAAAAAGGCCTCTTGAAAACATTGTGGGAAAAGGAAAAATGCTGCTAACCAGCATTTTCTCCTATTCTCGCAACTTGTTCTACACTTCTCAAAAACAAATTTCCATTTTTGAGTCACATTTATTTTGTTGGCTGCAACTGCTTTAAATTTGGACTTGTCTTAAATCTTGTCCCTTAATAAATAGTTAACCAAATGAAATGTATTGGTTCAGTGAGGTAAAAAAGCGCTTCTGTAGCAATTGCATGGCTCATTTTCTTACGGCTGTCTAAACTAAACTCAGATGAGACAAACAAGGCTAATACGTTAAAAACTTAAAACTAGATAAAAAGTTGCCAAGTCGTTCTATATTTTGGTTACTTCTTACCTGTTTCTAATTATTATTTTTTTTTGCCAGCGACTAACACTTGGACCGACCGTAAGATAACAGATTTTTAACACCTACACAGTTATTTTAGTCGCAACTGGGCGTTTAACGACCAAAAGGAAGCAGACTTTGGAAAACACGATTTTTTCTTCCCTTCAAAGAACAAATCCCTCCATTTCAATCACGTTTATTTGTCGTCTGCAAATGCTTTCAATTTGGTCCAGTTGAAAATCTAGCCATTTGGTAAAAGGTTAATGTATTAATGTTTTGTGACACAATATATAGTTTTGTACAAAAGAACACCTTTTAGTTTTCTTTTTCCACCATATGCCTTTCATTTGAAAGAAGTCATTGATTGAAAAAAGCACGCGGCCCTTCCTTTGTCCACAATGTTTTCAAACTTGAACTACTGCAAGAACATGGAAATACGGCTCTTTTTGTTCAATGAATTATTCTTTGGAGAACACAAGCCTGTTTTGTTCGTACAAATACTTATTTTTCCCTCAATGTCTGCCTTTCAATTAAAAGAAGCGGGACGGTGTCCTTTCACTCTTAACCAATTAACACAATTTTAGATTTGTCAAAACTGAAAGCATTTACAGACAACAAATTAAATGTGACTCAAAAACTGAAATTTCTCTTTGGAAATGTAGAAAACATTGTGTGAAAAAGAGAAAATGCTGGTTAGCAGCATTTTCTCCTTTTCCCGCAATGTTTTCAAAAGCTTTCTTCCTTAGGGTCGTTTAAACTCGGGATTGTGCGGTAAAAGGGTTTTCTGTTGCTGATAAACCACATTAATGAATTAAACTTCCTTTTTGGTCTATAAAAGTGGTTTAAATTTCCCCTTTTCCGATGAAACTTTTTCGCAGAAATCTTTATCTGTTTTTCCTATCCACTCGTACTAATTCTAATTCTGCGAAACAGAAATGTTCTCGAAAAAAACATTGTTTTGAATCCACTTGTTCTACTTCAACTCTTTACCAAACGAAATATTTTTAGACTTGTCAATTGTTCGTTCGTTCCATTTTTTTGTTTCTTTCTTTCGTTTGTTTGCTTGAAAACAGGTTTATAAAACCTGTTTTCAACATTATTTCAGTTATTTCGCGGCGGCCAGTACACATATCCATGCTTTCCTGGAATTCTTTTAAACCAGTACTCAACAGTATATTTTTCCAAAACCATTGGCTGCTTTCCCACAGCCATCGTCTATTTTGAAAGCACTCGCAGACGACAAAATTAGGGGATTTTTCTCTGAATGGATAGAAAACATTATGGGAAAAGGAGAAAATGCTTGTATCATTTCTCGTCATCAGTGTCGTTTAAACATGGAATTGTTTGACCAGGGGTTAAATGGGTGTAGAAAAGCTTAGGCATTTAAAAACATTCGATGTCGGAGACTGTAGACCAGATCAGACTGCATAGATTGATTTCACGGAAAAATGCATACATTATACGAGATATGATTGATATATGGCCCGCAACATACGAAATGAGACCTTCGAACATTTACGTAAAGTGCCGTCTCGGATTGGCCTGCGCAGTCTGCACAGGCTGATCCGAGACGGCGCTTTACGACTACATAAGATTTTTTCATACAGTAGACATTCACGAAACAGAAAATCGAGGAGTGTCGTCTCGGATTAGTCACTGACTGCACAGGCTGATCTGAGACGACACACTATTACGCATCGTTGTCTGCGCATGTCATATTCTTCGAAGATTCGACCTGTCTGCTATGACGCATCACCCATCCCCCGTATACCTGGGAAAAGTAGGGCTTATATTGAAGCTATTAGCCTATTACCAAAGCATGTAGGGGCTGTTTTAATAAATGGTCGGTGCATAGGTTACATGTTAGCCGATCACAGCTGAATGAATGGCACCAGGTACCGTTTTATTGAGTAAACGTTTATTTTATTTGAAATTCAAAGTCACGGTTGTTGTTCTGAAAAATTACTCCGCTTCTGTACCCAGGATGCCCAAATTAGATAGATGTGTATTTGTAGAATGCCATCTTGCGGGAGATAATGTATTACGCATATGTCCGAAGGCCCCTTTTCGTGTGTTGCACGCCAATTATACATATAGGTTGTGAGACTCAAATGCAAGGTTTTGAATTTTGACGGACATACTGCATTATTTTTCAACATAATCCCCTTCGGTATCTATACAGTTTTGGCCAGTGATGTTTATCAGCCTCAAACCCACTTTTGAAGAACTCCTCTTCTTGAAAGTTCAGAAAGTACCCCACCGAATGTATGACGTCATCATCTGACCGAAAGTGGGCACTGGAAATGGCCTTTTTCGATTTAGGAAATTGGCGAAAGTCTGATGGAGCGCAATCAGGCGAATAAGGCTGACGCCTAATCAATTCAAAACCACAGTCGATAATGGCAGCCATGGCAATGACAGACTAGTAAAGAGGGACATTGTCCTGGGGCGTTTGTGTTTAATATTTTCTATTAACTGCCTAAGAAGTGATGCATAATATGTGCCATTGATTGTTTGTCCCTTTTTGCAGTTAACTGCCATTAGAATACCATCAGCATCCGAAAAAAAAAAAAACTGAGGCGATAACCTTTCCATCTGATGGAATAGTCGTTGCCTTCTCTTGCAGGATGGAACAGGTTGCTTGCATTGTTTGGACTGTTGTTTGGCCTCTTTGAAATGATAGACCCACGTTTCATTTATAGTCACAAACCTCTGCAGAAAGTTGGCATAATCTGTCTCCAAAAGGTTCAGATTAGTACTCCACAAGGTCCGCCTGTTCCTTCTGACCAACCGTTAGAAGCCTATGTACCCAACGGCCTGACAACTTTCTCATTATTAGATCTTTCGTAAGAATGGAATGTACTCTTTCCTGTGAAATCCCAACTGTACTTGCTTTATATCTTCCTGTAACTCACCTGCCAGCCATAACATTATGATGGATTTTACTGGTCATTTCTGGTTTGCAACAGTGACGAGCCTTCCAGGACGGGCGTCCTCATTAATGCTCTGTCTGCTAAGCTTAAATTCCGCCAACCACCTTTTCACTACAGTATATGAAGGGGCTACCCGGGATTGAGTGGTAAAGTGTTATGTAACTGATTGGCGTTTTATATCAAAGATCAGACTCCACATTCCGTGCAATCTGATCTTGATCTCCATTGGTATTTAGGCTGACCTGGGTACCTCATGATTCAGTCAGTTGTTCGACAGGATGGATTTATGGATCCATAAATATATGACTGCTCGTTTGGAATGATGGATCACGGAGATGCACTAAACCCCCTTTGACCATAGCATGGCTCATTTGTGTTGTCCATAATCACAACTATGACCTCTTCAAATTTATCAGTCTTAGATGACTTTACTCGGATAAGGGCTTTAGGTCCAATGGCCCTCTTTGTTTATGAAAATCGGCTTTCCAACTTGGTTAAACATGGCAACTTAGAGATTCCAAATACTTTTAATGGGAAAATTGAAAAGTGGCATTTACAGCAGATATTTTGACAAAACATTAATAGAAATGTTCCTTGAGCAGTCTTGTGTCATCCATACGATTTTATTCAACTGGTAGTCTTTAGCTCATCTGTTTACGAAGAAAGGAACATGCTTACTGTCAAAGCCTATGCGTCATTGTCGTCGTGCAAAAACTTTGACATTTTATCTCTGTTATTTATTTATTTATGAAGATATTTGCTTCAAACTTTGAAAAGTTATTTACTGTCAAAAGGGGTACCCATATAAGAGGGGCAGATAATATTTTTTACACAGTTACGCCCTTTTTTACTACTTTGAATTTTCAGAACCTTTGACATTTTATCATATCTGTCATTAATGAAGGTACTTACTTCAAACTTGGACTTTTCGTTAACTATTAAAAGGGTGATTTTTATCAGTACAACAGAGGCAGGTAACCACTAAGATATTTTTGGCAAAGTGATTAATTATGCGCCTTTTTCGACTAAGAACTTTTAGCTCAGTTGTTTTTAGAGACAATTTATTTTTATAGCCCTAGTGTCATCATCTTCGTTGTTTGTGTCGTCGTCATGCAAAATCTTTGACATTTTACAATGTCTGTGTCATTACTGAAGATGCTTACTTCAAACTTTGACAGGTTATTTACTATCAGAAGAGAAGCATAAACAATAAGGATAAATAACAATCTAGTTATGCCCCTTTTTCAACTTTGTTTCCACTGAAAATCAAGCAACTGCAGCCAAATGTTGGCACCCGCATATGGTGCTCTTGTTACCAAACACAACTGTTACCGAGCATTGGCGCCCTTTTGATTTGTTGCCATGGAAACCAAAGTGGTAAAATATATAAAAAAAAAAACAACCTAAAACATTGTCTCACCAGACACCAAATCATGCTTGTGTTTTTCCTTGTTATTTCTCAAAGGACATGGTTACTATTTCAACTTATAAACTGAGTATGGTAAAATGAAAGAAAAAAATATTCATTGCTTGGCCATTGCTGATTTTTTGCACTTTCCAGAAGTGTTTCCTTGACTTGTCCTCTATCAGCCTTTTTTTGCACGCTGCTCATTTTGGTTTGTTACCATGATTTGTTGCCAAAGCAACGAAAAGGAAGAAACTAGGAAACAGAAAATCCTTTGAAAATGATCTCCTTTCAATCCATAAAGACCATCAGGCCAAGGCTGTACAAAAATACTCATCATATTGGCCTTTACAAATTCATGTTTTTCCATTCTGTTGTGATTTCCACAGACTGTCAGTGTGAGATATGTACATATTTTTGTATTTGTCTGTACAAATGTGATAGCAGTTTTTATGTCTGTACAAATGTGATAGCAACTTTGAGCTTCTGGGCCTCATCTTCCTATCTCTTCACCACTTCCGATGCCTAGGCCTTCAGCGCTTTGATTACTATCTGTTTGAAAGTTTCATTTCTCTTATTTAGCAGGTTAAGGGTTAATATGTGGTCAAAAGAAGACACTGGTCGAACTCTACAACTTCCTATTGTGTCAAAACAAGGAAATACTGATTTTTTTCTTTTTTTTTTTAATTGCTCCACCTATTAATTTTGGCAGACAAACCTGTCCAGGCCATACCGTTTCTGGCAAAATCGACCGTTGGCCAAGTTGTCTGCGCACCACATTTTATTCTTATAATGTTTATTAGTGCCAAATGCAAATCCCAGTCCATTTGTTAATCAATTACCCGATTACTGCATACATACTACCTTTAACATTCTCGCTTGAATCAAGCCTTTGACCATTTTCCATCGAAACATTTAAAGAAAAGGATAATATTTCACTTTAGTAATATAGAAAACACTGAGAAAAAGGGATTGAAGGCTTGCACTTTTAGCATTTGTGCACTGCAGAACAGCAATAACTTGTAGCTTTGTATGTGCATTTTGACAAAACAGAAGCAGTTGTCCAGCTCTCTTTTCTTAAAAGAAGGTTGCGTTTTAGAGCAATCTTTTTCTTCCTGTAGAACCCCTACATTTAAAAAAAAATGTTATTTGCCTGAGATTTTTTATGTCTGTTTTGTTCTATGATATTCATGTAAAGCCGGAAATATTACTTATGTATGAGTGATATTCAAAGCTTATTTATAATATACTGCTTATCAGAATTGTCCCATCTCTTTTACCTTCAGGTTAATTGCAGAAGACTGTCATAAAAGTAATTTTAACAATTTCTTTTTAATACCTAATTGTAAGAGGCATTTTGCCTGTGTGGCTCAGTTGTTCGGTGTAGGATTCGAAATCAGGAGGTCCCGTATTCGATCCTCACTCGGAGTACTGGGTTTTTCGCGGTAGTTCCCTGGACTAGACACTTCAGACCCCTTGCCTAGTACTAGAGAAATCCATGGCATACAATAAGTAAGATGTTGATATGACGGCAGTTGCGGGAAACACCATTCAATCAACCAATCAACCCATCACCCAAATTATTATTAAAACCAAACTTTTCTCGAGATAGTCCTTTGCAAGAATACCCATGAATTTCTGAATCAAATGTCAAGGCAACAGTCAAAAGTATCTGACAATATGACATGAGCTTCTTGATTCGTTTATACATTCAACATTTGTTGAGTGATTTTCAAAACAATTGGTAATTCACCGTCGACCGATTACAGTGCTGACAGCACTTTAACTTTATAAACTTCAGAAACTTATCGCTGAACACCTCATGCAAGGAGCAAAACACATTTAAACGATTTCAAGAGTTTAAATCGCATGTTACAACGATGTTGGTTGCAGTTCTTTAACATTCATCATCCGCTTTTGGCATGCTCTGAGCGTAACCTACAGGTCCTCTGTCACGATGTAAGCCTGTAAATCCATATCACACAGTGGTTTACTCTTCCGACAGGCCATAGGTCTACCGCCGTATGCAGGGTTTTAACCTATCATATACAAGATAAAACCTCGTCTTGCGTCGCAATCTATAAAGTAACGTAATTCATACCACGGATGTTTCGTATTTTCAGGTTCCTAGTTCAATGTACCTTGTGCACTCATACAGTCTTATATGAGTTATGTTCTGTGAAAAGGGGGCTTAATGCATCTGCAAAAAGTATTGACTCATGTCAGCTTGCGCAGTCCCCGCAGGCTGATATGGGTCGAAACTTCTAGCTCTTTGTGAATTTAATGTATGTTCAAGTACCACACTACATCATGATTCAGTAGGATGCTCGGAAAAATAGGTTTTATGGATCCCTAATCATGTGATGACTTGCTTGGTATAATTCATCACGGAGATGCATTAAACCCCTTTTGCCAGAGCATGGCTCATATAAAAGACCATCAGTTGAAAGCAACACCACATCGTCAAAGCCTCCAGTTCTAGATGCTTCACTTGATGGTCTTAACTCTAGGCCTTCACATCCTGGCGGCACCATCACCATCCTTAATTCTTTCTTTTCTTCTCCTTTTAATCTCACGCGCATTCGAGGGATTACCACCCATTTCATAAAGGTCCTCTTTACTAATATCTCCACGACAGCAGCTATAAATATCTTTTAGAATACATCTATCTATATATTCACGTGCCCTCCTTTCCTTTTTTAGAATAACTGCTAACCATTCGGAGAAATGCTCTTCTGGTACGTCAATGACGTCACGCATAAATTCAGTCCAATCAGGATCGCCATCGAAAATTTTCAAAACAACGTTTTCCCGAACTAAATTTACAAGACCATCCATATTAGGATGCTCGTAAGTCTTATAAAATGAACTAATTCTTATCGTGATTCTAAGATTTTTTCCTGACGATTTAAATTCATCTTTGAATTTTATCAACTTATCGCTGCATCTCTTGCAAGGAGAAAAACTCAATACCATTTCAAGAGTATAAGTCACATCTTGCACCGAGCCTGTTTGCAGTTTTAGCTGTTTTACATCCTTCATCATCCGCTCTTCAGCATGCTCATGGAGAAGCCGACAGATCTTTTTCCACGAAGTAGACTTGTCCGCCCCTATTAAACGGTAGAATGAAATGGTCTCAAAAGGCCACTCTCCGGGCACACCATACCTGCCGCTGTGTGCAAAAACTCTCTTGAATTCCTGTAGTAAGGATAAAATGTCGTCCTGCACAGCCATATGTGAGGTAAACTGTGCCTTGGATGCTTTTGGGACAACTTATTTAAAGCCCCTTTTTCTTCTTCTTCCTCTAGATTCTTTACATTCTGCCAAAATTTACCTGTGAAAAAGGAAACTATTTCTATAATCCCTTCTTATTTGTTTAAGGCGTTCTCGGAACTTTTGTGACTCAGGCTCCTGATCACAGTTCTTGGCTAACCTTCTGTCGACCAAGCACACGCCAAACACAATTCCTTCAATAAGAGGTCTGAAGTATCAGCCTGAAATGATAAAGAGCAATTAAATGCAACAGCATAATCCTAATTCTTAAGATTTTATCAAGAAATCATGTTCAACTTGTGAAATAGTGAAATTACTGACCTATACAGGCAAGTGGCATGGTCGGCAAAAAACTGCCAAAATAAGCCATTTTAGCCTATTTTCCAAAATTCACAAAATCCAAACCCCTGAGGCTAGCCTGAAAATGCTAAGCTAAATTGAAACCCAAAACAATACATAATTTGGGGGTAGAATCAAAAATAGCACGTTACCATGCCGATTTTTCGCAATCTTTCACGGTATCAGTCCACCATTATTTTTGCGGCTAAAGCTAGCCACTAATTCCATGAAGCCTCACTTTCGCATTTGGGGTCAAAACTAATGGAACAAAGAAGGAAAGTCATGACCTCCTGTTTTGAAGACAAACTAAATGCTTTTTTTCAATAATCTTACACAATTCATGGGTGTAATGAGTACTCTTCTTATCAAAATTGCATTCAAAACTAACCTTTCTCCATTATTTCTAATTTTGACCATGGTCAATTCGAAACAAACTGTTTACATGTGCCTTAAGGCAATGATGAAATTGTCCACACATGCCAAAAAACACCTTAAACAAGTAACATACCTTGATACTGACTGATCTAAACCATCCAAATGGGGCTCAATTGTACAGAACTCATTTTACATGGATTGTTAACCCTTATGCAAATAAGCATATTTCACCCTATTTTCCTGGCAATTTAAGCTCACAGACAAGTCTAAGGAGAATCACTTGAACTTCACTTTTACAAAGTCAGGCTAGTTTTCTGTTCCCTGTCTGGACTTAAATCTTACCTCAGGTACTTGTTCAGTTGCAAAAGCACCGTTTTGCCTGTCTCAGGTTACATTTCTGTTCAAAATGTCACATTTGTCACAATTTTTTAACATACCATGCCAAATTGCCTGCCTTTTACACAGAAAATTCTAAAAATTAGAATTTTTAGAAACTTCTGCATCAAGTTTAAGATATCAGCACTTTACAACATATGTAAGAAGCAAAAAGAACACATAAACTGAACCCTTTCCAAACTTTTTGACAGAAATTTCCCCTTAGCATTCAAATTCAATCAAATCAAAGGGAGGTAATCCAAATGTCACAGTCAGAATTGAAGGCTTTTAAATATCATGAGCCAATTGCTAATGCTCCTATTATGGTGAAAGAATGTGTTTGTGAAATCTGATACCATTTCTGATAATTCCACATTCTTGAGAGCTTAAGTGGTCAGTTTATCCTTTATCCTATCTACAAGACAAAGAATTATGCACAGTCTCCCACTTTCTGAGTTGACTTTTTCAAGAAAGGAAGATCTTTATCACAAATCATGGTGAAATCTCAGTGATAACTAACAAAATGCCTGTAAATTACAGGAAAACCTTGGATTAGTTGCAACAAATCCACCAAAAAGAGAGCTACTAAGTTTAAAAAAGGGGTCATCAGGCACACTGTTATGGGAGTTCCCAAAACATCATAATGATGTCATGCCGACAACATGCGGCACACCAGTCGATCCCTATGTAGCAATTATCTGAACAGTGTCGGAAATGCCGCCTCTGTATCAGCTCTGGAGCATAATCAAGGCCCCTCTTCATAACAGAAAATTAACAATCTCCATAGCAGCCAAACACCCACCCCTTTCCCCCCCCCCCCCCTTACTATATGAGAAGAACTATCATGATAAAACAACAAAACCAAACAGCAACATGGTTTGAAGAAAACGGTTTAAATGTACCAGAATTGCCTAAATCTAATCCCTTTCAAACAAAAAGTGACCTGTAAAGTCCGAAAATGGCGAAATATGGCAGCATGGCTTCAAGCGCCAAATTTGCCAAATTCACAAAATTCGACTTTTCTCCATAACGTATGCAAGTCGATGAACCAGCAGTTTCAACCGTTTACCATCAACCAAGACTCGGTATACACCATAGCCAAATATATCGGTTGGGCCAGTCCAACCTACACATTCGTTGCGGGCCACAGACTTGTCGGATAAAGCATTTCGGAACTTGACGACTCTTTCCGGACAAAATGGAGAATTAAAGAATGCACTGGCCATATAGGTATGTGGATTTGTTGCTGTAATATCAGAAATGGGTTTAAATTTACCAGAACTGCCTAAGTTAAACTGGTTTCAAGCAAAAAGTCACCAGTAAAGTCCAAAAATAACAAAATAAGGCAGCATGACCGCAAGCGCCAAATTCGCAAAATTTGCCTTTTTCCACACTTTGAGTTACCTCCCTTCTTTAAATCAATTTCAGCCAAAATTCACAGTCTCAGGATCACCTTAAGTACTATTTCCAGACTAGAAATTGATGGAATTACTAGACTGAATGCAACTGAAGGACAAATTACAAACTTCATAAAACGCTAAATTACCTTAAGACTCCTGATCACAGTTCTTGGCTAACCTTCTGTCGACCAAGCACACGCCAAACACAATTCCTTCAATAAGAGGTCTGAAGTATCAGCCTGAAATGATAAAGGGCAATTAAATGCAACAGCATAATCCTAATTCTTAAGATTTTATCAAGAAATCATGTTCAACTTGTGAAATAGTGAAATTACTGACCTATACAGGCAAGTGGCATGGTCGGAAAAAAAACTGCCAAAATAAGCCATTTTAGCCTATTTTCCAAAATTCACAAAATCCAAACCCCTGAGGCTAGCCTGAAAATGCTAAGCTAAATTGAAACCCAAAACAATACATAATTTGGGGGTAGAATCAAAAATAGCACGTTACCATGCCGATTTTCGCAATCTTTCACGGTATCAGTCCACCATTATTTTTGCGGCTAAAGCTAGCCACTAATTCCATGAAGCCTCACTTTCGCATTTGGGGTCAAAACTAATGGAACAAAGAAGGAAAGTCATGACCTCCTGTTTTGAAGACAAACTAAATGCTTTTTTTCAATAATCTTACACAATTCATGGGTGTAATGAGTACTCTTATCAAAATTGCATTCAAAACTAACCTTTCTCCATTATTTCTAATTTTGACCATGGCCAATTCGAAACAAACTGTTTACATGTGCCTCAGGAAAGATGTATAGAAAAGGTATACTCGTAAACCTGTATATATTTTCCTTCTTTCATGAAGAGTAGCTGCACCTTTCACGTGCCGTATTTTATATTGTATCCTCTTTATCTTATGTAGACTATTTATTGCTCCAAGAATGTTCTACAGGCTTTTTTATGGTGTGGGGGATCACATCTTAGTAGGCCAGCGACTAGCGATTTGTGCTTTTGGAGTTCACTATATAAGAAGAATGAAATATTTCACTTCTTTCATGACAAGTAGCTGGCACCTTAAATGTGCCGTATTGTAGTCTTTTTATACCGTTTCAAGCCAATTGCATAAGTATATTTTGAATATCTGAAAATGGCTCGCCAGCTATCATTATGCTGATCCTTACTTATCTTCATTAGGACAATGAAACCTTCTTTTTTCATGACCGGTAAAGGGCACCATCTAATATCCGGCAAAATGTTGTCTTTTTCTGTCGTGTATTATGCAAGATTTCATTTCGTCTCTTATTTTCTGAGATAAGCTTATCAGCTCCTTTTACATTTTACATAGAATAAATTTAAGTTTTTTCGCGTTTTCTGATACCGAGTAACTGATCTCTCTTGTGTGTGGAGAAGTACCCATTCTATACTTTCGAACAAGTGTATGTACATAAGACTTGCGATCTGGAAAAGGGGATTTTAATGCATATCCGCGATGCTTTGTATTAAGCAAGTCATCATATAACTATGGGTCCATAAAAACCATTTTGTCTTAATGGTGCGGTACACTGTGCCTTTGACATGCAGAAAATTGACCGATAGCAAAAAGTTTCGACCTGGGTGAGCCTGCACGGACTCCGCAGGCTGACCTGAGTCGATACTCTTTGCTGATGCATTAAACCCCATAATAACAGAGCATGGCTCATGTTCTTATGCATATTATAAAAAACAGTCCTCCTTTTACATTGTGCGTTCAGATTGATATCTATCTGGCAAAATCTGACACTCTTCGCGACCTCCTGTCGACATGTTCCGTATACGACCGTTACCTCAGACGATGAGTTACGGAAATTTTCTGAGACCTTGGTGGATAACCTATCTTGACTAGGCACCCAAAGGAATACATGAAACTCATTTTGATTAACTGAGAGGTATTTTGCACCAATGGCAAGGAACTAAAACTTCACGCCAGTTTTTATATTCAGTTCAGAGCTACGAGCAAGTTTGTACAACTTGGGTTTACCCATCAAAAAAATGTTGTATCACTTTTTTGTTACCGTGATTTTTGGCATTTATAAGTTTATATAGTACTTTTGCACAGAATTCGTGTTATTGGTATCGTTTAGCTCTTGTTTTCTTTTTTCAACCCTTTCCTCTATGTCTGTAGAAAATTATTGGGGTTTTTATTGCGTTTGTACTAACCGTCCATTTATGGCAACAGTGATATTTCTGGACGCTTGAATATTTACTTTGTATCGAAATAGTTGACCAGTGAAATGGCAGAATTAAAATCACGAAGGGCAAACAGAGATACAGAACTTAATTTGTCAACTTAGTCGCATGAACTTAATGTCTAAATTTAGATATAAAAGAGGAAGTATAATTAAATACTGATGTCGCATTTGGCATACCCCGGGTGATCCGGTGGTAAAATCAAATAGGTGCAGGTACGGAATCGGCCGAGTTGCGACGAGTGACTGATGTCGTTGATTTACAGTATGTTAAGACTGCTGCGTCATGGTAAAAGTATTTTGATTGGGTGCTGAGTACATAATTTAAATACGCAATTGCTGTCGGCGTATAAGGTTCGGGCAGAGGTTGATAGTTAGCCTTTGGCTGTATGGCGAGTTTCTCTCACGGTGAAAAGGGGTCCTGCGTGGCTCAGTGGTAAAGTGTAGGACTCGTGACCTGGAGGCCCGGGATTCTAGCCTCACCGGATCCACTGGGTTTTTCGTGGGAGTGTCCTTGGGCAAGACACTTCAGAGCTCTAGCCTAGTACTGGTGGAACCCAGGAAATACATGAATATGTGAGCTGTAGCCGTGATATAACTGAAATAATGTTGAAAGCGACGTAAAACACCATTCAATCAAAGCACGGTGGAGAAAATGCCTTATGACCAAAGGTTGTGACAAATGCAGGGCTGAAAATTCAAAACACTATTAAAGCATCCATCTGAAGGTCTGAATGCAGATAGTTAGAAAATAAAATACTCATCAATTCTGAGTCAGAAATTGCAATCCTCCGAAATTTAGAAATAAAATTTACAAACAAGAGGACCATGATGGTCCTAAATCGCTCACCTGAAATGCACCTGAGCTCAACACCATAATGCTACATGCCAAATATGAAAGCTCTAGCCCTTACGGTTTGGGACAAGAAGATTTTTAAAGATTTCCTTCTTTATCTATATGTGAAATCCGAGAACCCACAACATAGGGCCATTTCCAACACTAGGGCCATAATTTGAAGTATTTTGGTAGAGGGTCACTGGCTGATGCTACATGCCAAATATGAAAGCTCTAGCCCTTACGGTTTGGGACAAGAAGATTTTTACAGATTTCCTTCTTTATCTCTATGTGAAATCTGAGAACCCACAACACAGGGCCAATTTCCACACTAGGGCCATTATTTGAAGTATTTTGGTAGGGGGCCACTAGATGATACTACATGCCATATATGAAAGCTCTAGCCATTACAGTATGGGACAAGAAGATTTTTTTAAAGTTTTTTCTTTTGGTTGCCATGGCAACCAGAGTTCTTCATGGAATTCAAATCCTTGAAGTATTCTGAAAGTGCATCACCTAAGGATCATTTCTGTGAAGTTTCATTGAAATCTGTTGGGCGGTTTCAGAGGAGAAGATTTTTTAAATAATTGTTCACGGACGGACGGACACACGGACGGACGCCGGACAACGATCGATCACAATAGCTCACCTTGAGCACTATGTGCTCAGGTGAGCTAATAAAAACAGAAAGAATACAATCAGTGCCATATGTATCGAAAAACACAAATAAATTGTAAGAAAAACCTGGTTCAGTGGGCGTTAATATCTTTTTATGAATGGCGCGTGAATATTATGCAGTGTGTAATAATTGTACTCTTTCTCAGTGATGGGCAAACGAAAAATAAATATTATTCGTATAGTTTGTTTAGGAAAAAGAATATCGCCATAAAAATCTTCATAAGGCGATCTACACAAGGATTATAATTTACAGGTACAGGTACATGTATATAGCTGATCTACGCTCATTGGAAATAAATATGCATTTCTAAAAATAGACTGAAAATGCAATCGCCTCCTCCCTTCATGATTCTTACTGTGTTGCGTAAAAATAAAATTTGGAAAAAGACTGAAAGTAGTTCGCTCGTGGAACACATCATCATACCATAATTGAAACCTTATTTCACAGTGAGTAGATACAATTTTTTTTTCCTTCATGTTGTATTTCAACGGTGTGAAACGCTTGTATTTGAGTCAGAAAAATCACAGGTATATAATAAATCAAAATATGTGATTCCTTAACCACTGTACCTCAGAGGACCATGATATACCTAAGATATCACCATATGGCACTGGTTGACATTAGCCTAACAGTCCTACTTTTAGTCAACAAGTCTCTGACTATGGCATTAAAAAGCAACATAAGCCATTGATGTTTATATATATTTAATCAATTGATAGCTCTGGCAATAATAATAAATCATTTTATTTATCAAATCGAAGTTACAATATGGAGTGCCCATACAGAACACAAATCAAACCCAAGGGGCATTACTTTAATAAATTTGTAGACTGTTTCAGTTTAAAGGTAGTCTTCCTAAGAACTTCTTCAAATTTTTAGAAAATGTAATTATCATCTTTGTAACCCATTCCCACACAATGACTCCTTTTGACGCGTCTGGAAAATAAGCCTTTTGAAAACATTGTGGAAAAAGGAGAAAATGCCGGTAACCAGCATTTTCTCCTTTTCCCACAATGTTTTCTACTCTATCAAAGACATAAATCATCATTTATGTTACATTTATTTTGTCGTCTGCGATTGCTTTCAATTTGGACACGGTCAAAATTTTGTCGTCTGGTAATGGGTTAAGCAGTATATGTTTGACCTTTCACTAGAAAATCATGCATTTTCCATTTTGTGAGCAAGAAATATTCTAAAATTGCAACCAAAAGTTTTTGATTTATATGAAATAGGAACCTATCGGGTGACGCTACCCATCAGATTTCAGTGCTACTGAAGCCAATTTTTCATAATCAAAAAAATTATTTTCAATTCCAATTCATGCCATTCTTTCATTTTTGTGCACATCTAGTCAAACAAGTTTAAAATTTGTGAATTGAAGAAAAAAACTTTTTTCCAAAATCTGCTGAAAACTACCTTTAATGCCACATTGCAAATGATAAAACTATAGGCCTCATGGTTTGTCACAACAAAATCTTCACATATTTCCCTGTTTATTTGTTTATTGTTCTCTCTTTCTTTTTTTTTTCCTTTTTGTAAAATGGTTTCAGCCTGTTTGACTTATGATTTATTACGAGAAGATCTTTAAGGAAATTGTGAACAGGCAGCTTTGGTATAGGCTCAAGACAATGATGCTATATACAGGGTTTTCAATGACCCCTTGTTTCTTTGAATTTTGAGGGTTTTGACCCCCCCAATTTTTCTAAACGACCCCCAAAATTTCTTGTTTAGCTTCTTAAATTCATATGAAGGGGGTCATTGTGACCCCTTAAACAGGAGGTTGAGGAAAAAATACCGTATATACCAGATACAAATAATAGTATATCAAAGCCAGAAGCCATTCTTATTTGATTGGTTGGTTGGTTGTATTCGGGTTTAACGCCACTTTAACAGCTAAGGTCATATCATGGCGGTCGGTGACGCACGTGTGTTTTCCTGGCTTTCTCACACCAGTACTAACACTACTTTTCTTTCCAAAGCCACCGACTACTTTTCTCACATGCTTCTGCAGAGGTGAGAACGCATACCCGGGGCATTGGAGGAAAGCCATAATGTGACCCCAATAAGAATTACTCTAACAACTTTTGGCAGAGGGTCCCCAGAACTTTGCTACAAAGAAAACATGAAAGTTTTAGTCTCTCACTTGTCACATGTAATTTTCTTCCTTTTCAATGTTAAATAGGGTGCGCCCGCGCAGAGCCCAAACTCCACCCAAAGGTCAATTTTTAAACTTTTGGTACAGGGTCTCAAGATCATGTTACATACAAATTAAGAATGCTCTAGCCCTTATGATTTGTCAGAACGAGAGTTTTAAAAGATTTTCTTCTTTGTTTCCATGTAAAATTGGGTGCACCCGAGCAGAGCCCAAATATGAGCCAAAAGAGATAATTTTAACAATTTTTATAAAGGGTCACCAAATGATGCTACATGCAAAATATGAATGCTTTGGCCCTTATGGTTTGTCACAAAAAGATTTTAAAAGATTTCCAACTTTAATTCTATGTAAAATAGTGTGCGCCCGGCCAGAGCCCAAATATGACCCCAAAGGGATAATTATAACAATTTTTGTAAAGGGTCACTAAATGATGCTACATGCAAAGTATGAATGCTCAAGCCAATATGGTTTGTCACAAGAAGATTTTAAAAGATTTCCTTCTTTGTTTCCATGTAAAATAGGGTGTGCCCTGGCAGAGCCCAAATATGACCACTGAGGTTTAATTTTCACAATTTTGATAGAGGATCATCATATAATGCTACAAACCAAATATGAATTCTCTAGGCATTATGGTTTGTCAGAAGATGATTTTTTAAAGATTTCCTTCTTTGTTATTATGTGAAATAGGGTGCGCCCGGGCAAAGCCCAAATATGACCCTAGGGGATTAATTTTAACAATTTTGGTAAAGGGTCACCCAATGATGCTTCATACAAAGTATGAATGCTTTCGGCCTTATGGTTTGTCACAAGAAGATTTTTAAAGATTTTTTTCCATTTTCAGCCATTTTGTTGCCATGGCAACCACAGTTTTTCATGGAATTAAATTCTTTTAACAATTTTTGTAGAGCTTCATCCAAGGAACATTCCTGCCAAGTTTTATCAAGATTGGCCATCTGGTTTTGGAGGAGAAGATTTTTAAAGAAATTGTTAACGGACGGACGGACAGACGGACGGACGGACGGATGACGGACGATGACCGGTCACAATAACTCACCCAGAGCACTTCGTGCTCAGGTGAGCTAAAAAAAACAACACTTAAAATGAAAAATTAACCCTTATCCTGCAAAATAAAAGAAATGAAACTTTCAAGTCGACAGTAAAAACCCAAATTTCCATAGTTCAAAGGTATTTTTGGAGAAAAGATATCTCCTTATCGGACAGTGTAGATGCAAGATCAGACAGCGCGTTCTGTGCAATCTGATCTTGATCTAGGCTGTTCGCAAACGGTCAGTGAGTCGAACCTGGCAGCCTAAGGATTAAAGATAAAAGGTTGCTGAAAACGGCCCTGGCAGAAATGCTTCAACTCAGACTCATATTTACCTCATAACCTTTCGGCTTCTAAGGGCGACCTGGTGCGCTTTTGCGGACAGTGTAGATCAAATCAGACTGCACAAAACGTGGTTTCTAATCTTCGATCTACACTGTCCAGTACGGTATTTTTCTTTTTTTTTTTCCCGCTGAAATCAACTTTAAAAAAATCGTAATACATGGGATTTTACTATTGGGTGGAAATTTTCGTTTAATTTATTTAGTAGTTTAACCCTTTACCACCCAATCCCGAGTTATAACGATCCTGAAGAAGAAGACTTTTGAAAACATTGTGGGAAAAGGAGAAAATGCTGGTAACTAGCATTTTCTCCTTTTTCCACAATGTATTTTGCCTTTAGAAATGCAGAATAATGATTTGAGCTACATCCAATTTGTCGTCTGCAAATGCTTTCAATCTGGCCCAGTCCAAAAATTTGACATTTGGTAAGAAGTTAAGGGTTAGCACTCTTAAACTTCAATTTTAAATGCCAGCCAAATACAATGACAAAACGTGCAGTCTACATTGTCCGATACGGTATTTTCTTTCCGGTGAAATCAACTTTAGATATTATAATATTTGGGGTTTTACTTTTCGGTTGCAATGTCCGTTTAATTCATGCAGCAGTTTAAGATGAATACTCTAACACTTTGATTTTAAATACCGGTCAAACACAACGATAAAGCATGGCTAGAGCTTTGATTATAACAGACAAAAGCACCCGATATGTCAAAAAACTTAACCGTAAACTTATATCTTTCGTATGTTAAAGTAAGAAAACAGCCAGTAGCTTCGGAAGAATAATGTGGGAAGTACTGGTGAAAGAAACCCCCAGGAAAGCACGGGTATGTAAACTGATCGCCGGGATATAACTGAAATAATGTCTAAAACGGCGTTAAACACCATACAAATAAGACAAAACTGTTTGTTTAACCTTGTAATCTGCAAAATGAACTATATAAAATTTTCAAGTGGAGAGTAAATTTTACCCAAATTTTTTAATTTCAAAACTGTTTTCAACTTGAACCTTTTCCCACTCAATGACGAAGTTTAACGACCGTGAAGAAGAAACCTTTTGAAAACATTGTTGAAAAAAGGATAAAATGCTGGTAACCAATATTTTCTCCTTTTCCCACGCAATGCCAAATTTTAAAGACCCTGAAGAAGAAACCTTTTGAAAACATTGTTGAAAAAAGTATAAAATGCTGGTAACCAGTATTTTCTCCTTTTCCCACCATGTATTATATCCTTTCAAAGATTTAAATCATCATTAGGGTCATATTCAATTGGTCGTCTGCAAATGCTTTCAATTTGGATAAGTCTAATTTTTTTTTTTTTTTTTGGTAAAGGGTTAAAAAGACTTACCATACTGGACAGTGAACAGTACATCCAAGATCAGACAGCTGTGGCGTTCCATACCAGGCGGTCTTGGAACCAGTCAAACAAATGATTAACTGCGGTACCGAAAAACAGGGATGTGACCAACACAAATACACAAATACGCACTGCAGGGCTATCTAAGATTGCGGATAAAAAGCGTATTCGGGAAGCAAATTTTACAAGCTTATCATAATAGCGTCATATTACTTAAGTATATAAGCCACGCTCTGTGAAAAGGGGACTTAATGCATCTTCGAAAGTATCGATTCAGGTCACCCTGCGCAGTCCTCGCAGGCTTACCTGGACCGAAACTTTTCGCTATAGTTCAATTTTCTGTATGTCCAAGGACCAGTCTACCTCATACTTCAGTCGGTTGTTAAAAAGAGTGGCTTTTCTGGATCCATAGTTATGTGATGCCTTGATTGGTACGATACATCACGGCGATGCATTAAGTCCCCTTTTGCCAACGCAAGGCTCATATACATTTTTAGAAACGAAACGCATGTGTATAAGCGGTTGTGATTAGATCAGCTCTCCTTTTAGGTACTTCTTTACACATGAGCGATCTACACTCTATGTTTCTCACTCTTAGTCTGAATACACATCTCTCTCTCCTTTCTCTCCTCGAACGTGGTAGTGCAGTCGGTAGGGTACAAGACTCTAGACCGAGGGCTTGTGGGTTCAAATCCCCAGCTCAGCAAATTTATTTCCAAGGATTAATAATAGTCAGCGCAAACAGGGTTCATTCTCTCATGCTAATTGTTGTTGGTTTTTTCCCCTCTCTCTCTCTCTCTCTCTAGGGGGAGCCTGAAGCGCGACTCAAGGACCTTTGGCTAACAGTGTAGACCAAGATCAGATTGCACAGAACTAAAAAAATGACTTTGAACTTTTGGGCTTTTACTCTCTGCTTGAAATTTTCATTTCACTTAAATATCAGTGTCCGTCACGGAGAGCAGTTATCTATAGAGTTTTTTAACGAACGCCAAAGATGAGGGTGGACAGCGGACTCCGGACTTTCATGTGGGGTTTTCTAAAAAAAAAATATCGCTTTCGATTAGTTACTAGTTTAACAAATTACCCGTTCACTTTATCTAATTATACCACACACCTTTTCCATCAATGCAAAGCTTTTTTTTTTTAAATATTACTTGACCATTTTCGAAATATCTCACATTTTTGTATTCCATAAGTGTTTAACCAGACAAAACTAGGACTAAAATATGGCAGCATTACCACACAATCCCGACTTTCAAAGACCCTGGGGAAAAAGTCTTTTGAAAACATTGTGGGAAAAGGAGAAAATGCTGGTAAACAGCATTTTCTCCTTTTTTCACAATGTTTTCTACTCTTCCCATCACAAATTTCAAATTTTGAGACACATTTATTTTGTCGTCTCCAAAAGCTTTCAATTTGGAGTGGTCTAAAATTTTGTCGTTTGGTAAAGAGTTAAGTGTGACTCTAGTTGTTGAATGTGACTGGTGTGCTCTGAGGAGAAGGAGGATTCCCGCCTTTCTCATCTACACTCCCTTCTCTGAAACGATCTTTCTAAATAAAAGTAAAGGAAAAAATTCTGTAACCTAATTCAACAACAGATTTTAGAGTCATTGCTATCGATTCCTCAGACTGATCGGCCCTGTAAAATTTCAACAAGAACCATAACTAGCTAAGACCCCATTCTTTTATCACGGATTTGACAACATCTGTATGCTTCGAACTATGTTCAAGTTTCATAAATTTTCATTGAACCTACTGCAGATTCCATTTCATTTTAGCATAATCTGCATATCAAGATCTGTCACAATGCAAAGTTTCATAAACAATTCTTCAGAAGATTGAGATTATTACGGATTTCTATAAATTTATGTATAACATATTACCCCTTCATAAAAGGCCAACATTGACCCAAGCACCACAATTTAAACAACATTCAGTTTAGACCAGAGATGATGTAACCACATATTTCACGTCTAGGCCTTGCAGCTTTAGATTAGAAGATTTTTGAAATTCTCCATATAACTTAATCTGTGAAAAGTTGTTTGGAACAGGGCCGTTCCAAGCTGAGAGCATAATTTGGACACTGACAGGTGACCACAAGATGATATGTTGGAAATACAGCCTTGTAATTTTAGACATTTTTCCTATTAAATTTTTCCTATTAATTCTCTAAAAAATTACTCCATGCAAAACCTGTACCTCTAAAATAGTGCTATGTTTGACCCTATGTATATGATTGAATATACTTGAACAACAATCACCTTTGATCAAGGATCTCTCTAGGTGGTGGTACGTACAGCATGTATCCTTTCTAGACATGCTGTTTCAGAAAAGAAAATTTATGATGTTTTCGTGATATAAATCAATAAAGCGTAGTAGCCCAAGGTTACCGTCCAAAAGTATGTCTAAGGTCATCCTTTGTCAATCATTTTAACAGACTTTGTCGTACTCCTGATATTTATAATCAGTACTAAGATTGAACGGCATCTGACTCTCTGCTCGAGTGGAAATTATTTTTAAAGTTTTTTTCATAAATATAGGCCTAGTAACAGTGGTCATCTTGGTCACGTGACCCAGACCATTTAAACAATTATGATATGTAGGCCTAATATCCAAGACGAGTCCATTACAGATATTTGATTTGAATTTATCAAACATTATCTGAAGAGAAATACCTTAGCCCTTTACCAGACGACAAAATTTTAGCCTTGTCCAAATTGAAAGCATTTGCAGACGACAATTTCAATGTGGCTCAAATGGTGCAATTGCAATTTTTCTTGGTTACCAGCATTTTCTCCTTTTACCACAATGTTTTCAAAAGGCTCCTTTCCCAGGGTCATTGTGTGGTAAAGCGTTAAGTAAATGAAGACGGACGAACGACGGACAGTAAGCGATCACAGTAACTCATCTCATGCATATCCCCCTCATGTGAGCTTATAAAACCAGGTTAAAATGTACTTACGATTTCCGATATATCCATGCCGGTAACAAAAAGTACATGTGCTTTTTAGCTCACCTGAGCACAAACTGCTCATGGTGAGCTATTGTGATCGTGATGTGTCCGTCGTCCGTCGTGCGGTGTGCGTCGTCCGTCGTCAACTTTTTACCTTGTGTACGCTCTAGAGGCCACATTTTCAGTCCGATCCTCATGAAACTTGGTCAGAATGTTTGTCTTGATAAAATCTCGGACGAGTTCAAAATCGGGTCATGTGGGCTCAAAAACTAGGTCACTAGGTCAAATCTTAGAAAAACCTTGTGTACGCTCTAGAGGCCACATTTTCAGTCCGATCCTCATGAAACTTGGTAAGAATGTTTGTCTTGATAAAATCTCGGAAGTGTTGGAAATTGGGTTATGTGGGCTCAAAAACTAGGTCACTGGGTCAAATCTTAGAAAAACCTTGTGTACGCTCTAGAGGCCACATTTTCAGTCCAATCCTCATGAAACTTGGTCAGAATGTTTGTCTTGATAAAATCTTGGACGAGTTCGAAATTGGGTCATGTGGTTCCAAAAATTAGGTCACTGGGTCAAATCTTACAAAAACATTGTGTACGCTCTAGGGGCCACATTTTCAGTCCGATCCTCATGAAACTTGGTTAGAATGTTTGTCTTGCTAGAATCTCGGAAGAACTCGAAATTGGGTCATGTGGGCTCAAAAACTAGGTCACTAGGTCAAATCTCTAGAGGCCACATTTTCAGTCCGATCCTCATGAAACTTGGTCAGAATGTTTGTCTTGATAAATTCTCGGACGAGTTCGAAATTGGGTCATGTGGGGTCAAAACCTAGGTCACTACGTCAAATCTTACAAAAACCTTGTGTGCGCTCTAGAAGCCACATTTTCAATCAGATACTTGTGAAACTTGGTCAGGGTTTGAAATTGGGTCATGTGGGATCAAAAAATAGTTCACTAGGTCAAATCTTAGAAAAACCTTTTGTGTGCTCTATAGGCCACATTTTCAGTCCCATATTATTGAAACTAAGTCAGGATCTTTGTCTTGATGATACCTTGGAAGAGTTTGAAACTGGGTCACCTCAGTTCAAAAACTAGGTCATCAGGTCAAATCTTAGGAAAACCTTGTATGCGCTCTAGGGGATACATTTTCAGTCCGATACTCGTGAAACTTGGTCAGAATGTTTGTCATGATAAAAACTCGAATGAGTTCGAAATTGGGTCATGTGGGGTCAAAAACTAGGTCTCTAGGTCAAATTAAGGAAATACCTTGTGGGCACTCTAGAAGCCACATTTTTCGCTCAATTGACTTGAAAATTAGTCAGAATCTTTGTCTTAATTAAATCTCAAACGACGTAGAAATTGGATCATCTGGGGTCATAAAGTAGGTCACTAGGTCACATCAAAGAAATATCATGTGTACATTCTAGAGGCCACATTGTTTGCTCAATTGACCTGCAAATTGGTCAGAATGTTTGTCTTAATTAAATCTCGGACGAGTTGGGGTCATAAACTAGGTCACTAGGTCATATTAAAGAAATACCTTGTGGGCACTTATTTATTGCTCAATTGACCCAAAAATCGGTCAGAACGTTTGTCTTGATGAAATCTTGGATAACTTCAAAATTGGGTCACCTGGGGACATAATCTAAGTCACTAGGTCAAATTAAAGAAATACGTTGTGGGCAGTCTAGAGGCCACATTTATTGCTCAATTGTCTTGAAAATTGGTCAGAATCTTTGTCTAAATAAGATCTCGGATCAGTTTGAATTTGGGATACCTTGGGTCATAAACTAGGTCACAAGATCAAATTACAGAAATACCTTGTGGGCACTTTAGAGGCCACATTTATTGCTGAATTGACTTAAAAATTGGACAGAATGTTTTTCTAGATGAAATTTCAGATGAGTTTGAATTTTGGTCACCTTGGGTCATGAACTAGGTCACTAGGTCAAATAAAAGAAATTTTTTGTGTGCGCTCTAAAGGCTACAATTCTTACTCAATTGACCTGAAAATTGATCAGCACGTTTGCCTTGATAAAATCTTGGATGAGTTCAAAATTGGGTCACATAGGGTCATAAACTAGGTCACTAGGTCAGATTTAAAGAAATATCTTGTGGGCGCTCTAGTGGCCACAATTCTTGCTCAATTACCCTGAAAATTGGTCAGCGTGTTTGTCTTGATATCTCGGATGAGTCTGAAATATGGTCACATAGGGTCATAAACTAGGTCACTAGGTCAAATTGAAGAATACATTTTGGACACTCCGGAGGCCACATTTTCAGTTCAATTGACCTGACAATTGGTCAGAATGTTTGTCTTAATAATATCTCAGATGAGTTTTAAATTGGGTCATTATGACCTGGAATGAAATTTCGCCTATTGACTCAGGTGAGCAATCCAGGGCCATCATGGCCCTCTTGTTTAAGGATAGTCCATGCTCCATTTAAAGGGGAAGTGCAACGGCACTTTATTGCACAAACATGTAAATGGTGCTCATCAGTATGGTCTAATGTCTAAAACTGGACCAAATTTGGAGCTCTTCTTCATGGTGTGTCTTGTGACAAAATTTTCCTTTTTTTAGAGGAGTCTTATTGTTGTGGCGCCGCATGAGCGGCGGCACTATATTTTTATTCGGTTTTGTAAAGTGCCTATGGAGGCAGCCATATTGAACTGGTTCCATGCTTTGTTTTAACATCCACCTATATCTACTGTACTTTGATTACCAGATCGGGGTCCATAATAACTTTTTTATTTATTTGTGGGGATTTTTGTTTTTTTGTTTTTATATATTGCACTTTCATTGTTAGATGGATAAAAACACGGATCGTAGACATATCAACATTTTCCTTTCGAAAAATAAAAAATGCATTTCGAATAATAACTCACGTGATCAAAAATTATCTGTCACAAATTTTCGAAGCCACCATTTTAAATATCTTACGCTGGAAAAGGTTAAGAGGCATTTTCAAGCTCTTTGACCCTAGAGCACCCTATGTGGTACTTGTGACCCCACTTATATTTTTGTTCTAGTATTGTATGGATTGTAGAAATATTGTTTTCCTTTCGCGATCGTGTTTTTAAGACCAGCTAACTGTAACTAGGTCAATGTTGGGGGGGGGGGGTGACAGATGTTTCGGTAACAGACGAGTTCGGTAAATTGGACTTATATAGAGTAAATCGATTGGATGTTTCGGTAACAAGGTAATGCACCGTGACGTTTTTCACACCAAATAAAGTCTTGGTTCTGATTCGTTCAATGTTTCTCTTTTTTCTTCCACACACTTGAAGACATAATATTTTTGTTATGTTTCTACTGTCATGCTGTACGTAAAATGATACCCGAATCAAAGTTGAGGTAACGAATAACAACACCCAATCCTAAACTTGAAACACGTTGTATCTCTTTTTAAATCAATGCTTTATGATCCTTTCAATGTGAAAATATTTTCTTACTGAAAGACTTCCAAACCAGCCATTAACCCTTAGAGCGTCTGTCATTACTGCTGTTGCCATTGCGGCCGGTGCAGATCGAGATCAGAGTACACCAAACACGGAGTTTGATCATTGATCTTCATTTGTCAATTTTGCAAGACATTCTGTACAAGAAAACCTTGACACTGCTAAAAATAGGTTTTATATCTAGAATGAAAATGACCGTTGGGTTTATTCGACGCTCTTAGATTTAAAATTATGGATAGTTAAATTTAGTTCAGAAACACAGGTAATACAGGTAAAAATATTGTGGCAAAAGAAGAGAGTGAGCGCGAGAGATAGATAGTAGCAAATACTTTTTTTGACAAATACTTTTTTCAAACTGCACGAGCAGTGTGTGATCTAAACATGCCCAATCCCCATAACTTTTACATGCAGTCTGATCTGCGAGTTTCTTCTTGTCCATTGGTGTTTCAGGTTTTCATAAACCGGGGTTAATCTTTAAGATCTACGGGAAACTTCTTTATCTTGTTGGCAATGGGACGTGTGAAAACAGGCTGTAAACGCGTCTATATACAATATACAGTACTCCCTTCGCTCTCAAATAGTACGCATATGATATTTTTATGCAGTGTTGTATTGATGAACGCACTTTAAAACCAGCAGACGCCGATTTTTGTGCACCAGACTAGATTTGAAAACTGTGTGGAAAATGGAGAGGAACAATACAGAACAGATATCTTTTAGATGGGCACAAATGTTCATGGTCAAAATCACAAGAAGTATGCACGAAAGCATTATTGTCAAGGCCTCCCTCTCTATCTCTCACTCCCTCTCTTCATTTGCCACAGTGTTTCAAATGTATTATCTTTATTTCTGAATTCACGTTAATTATCCATAATTTTAACCCTTAGAGCATCGAAAAAAGTAAAGGCTATTTTCATTTTAGAAACAGAACAATATATATATTACAATATACGATCCCTGGTCTAATATTAGCTATTTCAAAGCAAAGTTGTCCTTCCTCATAATGTCTTAGAAAAGCTGGCAGCGTAAACCAACGATCAGACTCTGTTTTTTTTTTTTTTTTTTTTTTTGCAGTTTGATCTTTGTCTGAATCGGTCGCAAGGGCAACAAGAGTGAAAGGTGTTCTGAGGGTAAATGGCTGGTTTGGAAGTTGACCAATTTGTTTCCGGAAGAAATTATTTCTCACACAGAAAACGTTGACAAGAATAGCGTCATTTTTAATAAAACATTTTTAAAAAACTTGAGGATTGGCATAAAGTTGGAGTCTGTTATCTGTAGGACGATTAAGTAATACGGGTACAAGCTGGGTTTTATCAGGGATCGTATATTATTCATTACATGAATCAGCTATGGGTGAAAAACGAAAATAAGATATGGTGATCAAAATTTACTAATTTCAGGTATTTATTTATACAGCATGGAAAGAACAACAAATATATTTACGTCAGAAAACGAGTGAGAATTGCAAATTAAAAGAAAATACGTTTGCACAAACAGAAGCCATGGGTGTGAAAAACGTCACGGCACTATATTACTGCCTTGTTACCGAAACATCCAATCAATTTACTTTATAAGTCCGATTTACCGAACTCGTCTGTTACCGAAACATCCGTAAATCAAATGTTGGAGCGCCTAACATGACTGGTATCATACAACACCTCTAGTCTATATAGATATAAGGACTTCATTCAAGTCTTTATTATATCTATAATAAAGAGGGGTTGTATGATACCAGACATATGTGTTGGAGTGTCAGATTTAGCACAATCCGACAACAGACTTTTCTTTCGTTAATGTAAAATCTTCCTGTTCAAAATCAGACGGTCGAGAGTTTTGATATTTCATGTGTAGTATCGCTACAATGACCTCTGCCAAGTACTAGTATGTTCAAATGGTGGCCTTCGGGTCAAAAGTTGCCATATGCTCCCCTCCACCCAGATGTCACAAATTTGCGCATAGCCATATTTGTTGCACGCTTTTCAAAATCTTCTATCAAATATCAGCCCTAACATTTCTATCTACCAGTTGTGTCCAAATGATGTCCTGTGGATAAAGAAATGGCCCAGTCCATGGATAAGAAGTTTGCAAATAGCCTTCAATGATATGAAATTTAAAAATCTTGTCAAAAACCAGATGGCCCAGAGTTTAAATACAGTATCACCACTTGGACCTCTACGAAGATTGTGCAAGAGATGCGTATTAGGAAATAACCCAATGCATTGTGCCCTGTTACAGAAACAACTAGTTTGCGGCGCCATTGATGTTCAGCATCAATATTTTCTTGTTTTAAAATTAGTTAGGCATATGTGAATATCACCCGTCGTAATACAGTCGAGAGATTTGATCAACAGATCGAGGTTTGCCGAATGGATGGTAGACTGTGTGCCTACTAGAACAAATTTTCGTTGCCTAGCCGTGTATATATGAATACAAAGATATCAAACAGTATTTAAACTTTAAAGAGACGCTATTGATCTCAAAGGAAAACATATCTGTAATTTCGATTTGGGTACATCAGAGATGTTTATGTGTGTAAAAGCATACTTGTACATGTTTATTGACCTAGTCTACATGAGGAATGACGCTGAGTTGAACTGCTAATAAATTACAGTTCATGCTTCGACAATAAAATCCGAAACGGTGTCTCTTTGAATACAACAATCATCGCTTTGTGAGCTGTTGAGACAACCCCGTTGTCCGCTCTCGTCTTCGGCGTCGGCTAAAAATTCTTATGTAATCACTTAGAGCATAATGTATATGAGCCATGCTCTGTTGAAAGGGGCTTCATGCATCTGCGAAAAGTATCGACCAAGGTCAACCTGCGCAGTCCGCACATGCTGACCTGGGCCGATACTTTTCGTTATCGGTCAGTTTTCTCCATGTCAAAGGACCAGTCTACCTCGTGATTCAGTCGCGTTTGTAAGACAAAATGGGCACATGGATCCATGATCATGTGATGACTTGCTTAGTTTCATACATCATGGAGATGTATTAAGCCCCCTTTTGCAAGAGCATCATGGCTCATATTTAAGAAGGCTAGCTGCCACGGCGGTAGGGAATAATGCACGGCTCACGGATGTCACTAAGCTACGTGCTCTAAGGTTAACTAGTTCTTGGATGGATGAACAAGTTGTGGTGCAGTATTGAAGTGTGCCCATTTATTTATTTATTTATTTGCCAAGCCCCCGTAGCTCAGTCGGTAGCGTACAAGACTTGAGAACAGGAGGTCGCTGGTTCGATCCCCGCCTTCGCCAATTTCTTTCCGAGGATTGATGATAGTCATTGCGATAGGATTCATTCCTCTCTGACCGCTGATCGTTGTTTCGACGATGGTTATGTGGGAAAGCAGCCAGTGGCTTAGAAAGGATATTGCGGAGTAATGGTAAAAGAAACTCAAGGAAAGCATGGATAAGTGCACTGGCCTCCGCGATATAATTGAAATAATGTTGAAAACGGCGTTAAACACCGTACAATCAAATATTTATTTATTTATTTAATCTTGAAATATAAATCATATATTTTTCTTGACCTTGAGCCACAAGTGCAAAAAAAAAAGTTTAAATACTCTTTTTCCTGGTTTATCTTTTTCCTGGTTCCTCTTACGTCTTCTGACTTTTTCTTTTGAAAGATGTTCTTGATTAAGGGAATATGCCACAGTTTTTTCAGACAGATTTTATTTTCATTTTCCATCAGATTTTTTTTTTTTTTTTTTTTTTTTTTTTTTTTTTTAATGCGAAGTAAAAGAAAAGAAAAAGAAAATCACATGTTGCAGTGCAAAATACAAATACTACGGTTCTTCAAAGGAAATAACCCTTGACAAAATTTTAAAAAATAGGCTTAAATTTCAAATCTAAAAAAAAAAAACGGTTGTAAAAGAAACAAATACTGCTGAAACAAATTTATATTTATTCTTAAAAATGTAATGTTTGTCAATAGTGAAAAGGGTTAATCGAAAGTCTTAGGGCACTATACAGATCAAAGAAGCAATTAGAAATGGTCGAACGTGTCAACAAAGATATTTTTTCTGATCATTTTTCCGCTATAAAACAAATTTCAACTGACATATATCTTTTTTTTAAAATATGCACAGAGTTAGTAGTTTCTATTATCTCATTAAAAAAAAAAAAAAAAAAAAAATCAAGCGGGGCATTTTTAGAGATATATGGTGCAATTTAAGAGTTATTGACAAAATGATATGTATTTATACCTCCCTTTTGTAATAAATGTCTATTCTGGCGTGAATTGGCATCCCGATAATTTATAAATCTCCCCTTTCCCTTATACTGACCACGTTAAAGAACCAGGCGTATGGTTTCGTCCTGTATCTTGCACTTTCCCCCAGAACAAAACTAACAGCCAATTCAAGGGGCGACTGGGGGCTGAAGAAATTCATTCAACCGGTGAACAAGTGAAAACTGTGGCATACCTCTTTAAATTATATGTTTCTTTTGTTGAACTGATAATTTTTATGGAAGAAGGTGCAAATTTATTACTTCTTGGGGGACTAATTACTTCTTTGGGGACTATTTTGTCCCAATAGAGAGAACCATGGTCAACTACCAAGAAGGGCCTTTTTAACTTGACAGTGATTTTTCAAGAGTAAAGTTCTGTGTTTGAAG
Organism: Tridacna gigas; assembly: GCA_945859785.2. Classification (NCBI taxonomy): domain Eukaryota; kingdom Metazoa; phylum Mollusca; class Bivalvia; order Cardiida; family Cardiidae; genus Tridacna; species Tridacna gigas. The sequence continues at coordinate 16,148,485 of OX244028.2, forward strand.
TGGAGTAGTAGAAAATCAATCGGTCTCGTTACCAATTGTTTTAGCTTCAATTTTTAGGCCATTTGACATGTATCTGGCAAACTATAAACAGAAAAGCTGTGGGTCAACGATAGTGAATTTATCAATATTTTCAATGAAGCAAAAAAAAAAATACTGGTGGTGTGACACCGTGTGTGTGACATACTTTCGAAAAGTATACTTGATGAATACGAATTGTATCGAACACGAGTCTTTTTCCGAGTATCTTAACGAAAATACATCTCTTTTTCCATGTCGCGTAATGAGACAACACAAATGTTTGTGTAAAGACAGGGAAGTCGCGCTTGTGTAGGCGCGTACGATTGTCAATATACTCACTCGGGTTAAAAAGTAAATGGAACCGAAATGCACATTGATTCTGGTGAACTAGTGCAGTTTCGTCACTTCTTGTTTTCGCTACCAACAGTTTGTAGGAAATCCAAACACCTGTCTAACTATTTAATCATTCTGTATGTTGCTGTGTTTGATATTTTCATTTTTGATAACCAAGTCTTTTTGTAAAGAAGACGCCAAACAAGGTGAAATAAACTGCTGTCGTTACCCTCTTTCGTCATCGTGCGATGAACAAACTATTGAGGGATGCGGTTGTGAGGAGACAATGGATAGCATACATTCTCACCAGATACAAACTGTCTACAACATTCCTGTAGATGTTTTAATTAGACCAATACCGCCTGTCTTAAATGAGGAGAAAGTAAAATCACTTATGGAAACTATAAAGGTTAACTGAGCTTTTACTTTGATTGGCCTATATATATCATTAATAGCTAACATAGTTTTCTGTTGCATATTTATTTGCCTAAGCAAATTCATTCTTGAGGCCCCTTTCGTAATGATTTCTTGTGTTTGATGTGATGTTTTTGTCCTAGCTGTCTTCTTCATTTTTTTTCCATTATTTTCCACTAAGTGGATTTGAAGTGCATCTTTGAACACTTGCTACCCACATTGACAGGACTATTTCAGTTATTTAGAGAATTAAGGGTTACAGGGAATGACCTTAACCCTTAAGTTGCTAAGCGCATCTCACTGACCTATAGTGGACAATGTACATCAAGATCAGACTGCACAGAACATGCAGTCTGATTTTGGATCCACAGTGGCCCACAAAGACTTTTTTGTTTCTCCAAGAAACAAGTTTGAAATAACATTATTCAGGTTTTAACTATGAGATTGAAAGTTTTACTTAACTTATGTAGCAGGATAAGGGTTAAAGTGATAAACCTCTCTGTATGTTGGTGTCCTTCTGTGCACATTGTGTGTGTGTGTGTGTGTGTGTACAAGGATCAAATATCTGCAGTAACTGGGTTAACCCTTTACCACACAATCCCGACTTTTAACGACCCTGAGAAAGAAGCCTTTTGAAAATATTGTGGGAAAAGGAGAAAATGCTGGTAACCAGCATTTTTTCCTTTTCCCACAATGTTTTCCATCCTTCCCAAAACAATTTTCAATTTTCGAGTCACATTTATTTTGTCGTCTGCAGTTCCGTTCAATTTGGACTGGTCTAAAATTTTTTTGTTTGGTAAAGAGTTAACTCCTTCTCATATTATAAAAACTTCAGATAATCCAAAGTAAAAGCATAATTATGCAAATGACAAATGCAGATCAAATGGTTTGATTGGTCTTTGAAAGGACAGGTCTACAGCATGGTGAGAAAAAGGAGAAAAATGCTACTTACCAGCATTTTATCCTTCTCCAACAATGTTTTGAAAAGCCCTCATCCTCAGCGTTTTCATTAAGTATTGTGTGGTAAGTGTTTTGCTGACCCTGACTTTTGGTAACCGGCATTTTGTACTTTTCCTACAATGTTTTCTGCAGTCTGCGCAGGCTGACCTGAGTAGAATTTTTTTTGCTATTGGTCAATCTTCTGCTGGTGAAAGGACAGGTTTACCCCATAATTCAGTCTGCTGTTTGACAAAAAGGATTTTATGGGCCCATAATTATGCATTAAACCCCTTTTTGCCAGAGCATCACTCAAATAGTCTTACCTTAATTAACCCTTTTCCACTTGACCCCGACTTGTAACGACCCTGAGAAAGAAACCCCTTGAAAACATTGTGGAAAATGGAGAAAATGCTTTTAACCAGCATTTTCTCTTTTTCACACAATGTTTTCCAGCCTGCCTGTAACAAAATCAATTTTCCAGTCATATTAAGTATTTTTTGTCGTCTGCAAATGTTTTGAATTTGGCCAGGTCTAAAATATTGTCATTTGGTATAGTTTTAATCATTATTGGCTTGTTACAGAATTAGCCCTATACCTGCCGAAACAAGTTTGCAGCGAGTGACTTTCAAAACATTCTTGTAAAATAGAGATCATCTACATGAGTTAAGGTTTCCATACATGAATGGAAGTGAAAAGATTTTTGCAAAAAGGAGAAATTCAAGGCTATTAACAATTTTTCCTATTTAGCATTTTGTAGCAGACTACTTTTGAAAATATTGTGGCAAAAGATGAAATTGCAAATTACAATATTAATTCGTCATAATGTTTTTAAAAGCAGTTTACTTCTGGAAGAAAACACTTGATATGCTTTTCTTTTTAGCTAAGCTCTTTTTGAAAAAACATCAAGGTACTATGTACTATGGCCCTTTGTCATAATGCACTATCAAAATGGAAAAAGTTTGATATTCTCTCACATTTCTAACCATGTTTGAGCCATGCTGTGTGAAAAGGTCTATCGCATCTGATGTGAGCCAAAACTTTTCACTGTTGGTCAATTTTCTGCTTATCAAAGGACTATTCTACTTCATGATTCAGGCCGTTGTTAGACAATACATAGTAATTATGGATCCATAATTATGCCCCCCTTTGAAGAAGCGGGGGTATATTGCTTTGCACTTGTCGGTCGGTCCGTCGGTCGGTCCGTAGACCACATTTTTGTCCAGAGCATAACTCAAAAAGTATTTCAGGTATCATCTTGAAACTACATAGGTGGATAGATCTCATTAAGGAGAAGTGCAGTGCACAAGAATCATAACTCTGCCCATCATATTTATGGAGTTATTGCCCTTTGTTGATTTTCATACTTAATTTTTGTCCGGAGCATAACTCTAAAAGTATTTCAGGTATCATCTTGAAACCTCATAGGTGGATAGATCTCATTAAGGAGAAGTGCAGTGCACAAGTACCATAACTCTGCCCATCATATTTTTGGAGTTATTGCCCTTTGTTGATTTTCATACTTAATTCTTGTCCGGAGCATAATTCAAAAAGTATTTCAGATATCACCTTGAAACCTCATAGGTGGATTAATCTTATTAAAGAGAAGTGCAGTGCACAAGAACCATAACTGTGCCCATCATATTTTTGGAGTTATTGCCCTTTGTTGATTTTCATACTTAATTTTTGTCCGGAGCATAACTCAAAAGGTTTTTCAGATATCATCTTGAAACTTTACATGTGGATAGATCTTATTCAGGAGAAGTGCATTGCACAAGAACCATAACTCTGCCCATTATATTTTTGCAGTTATTGCCCTTTGTTGATTTTCATACTTAATTTTTTTCCGGAGCATAACTCAAAAAGTTTTTGGGGGTAAAATCATGAAACCTTATAAGTTGATAGTTCACATAAATGGGAAGTGCAGTGCCCAAGAATTGTTAATTTATCATTAATAATTTTTGAGTAATTACCCTTTGTTCGTTTTTACACTTTGAACTTAACAGTTTATAATCACATGTTATATTTAGAATTGGATGCCATTAGGGGGGCATACATGTTTTACAAACATCTCTTGTTATGTGATGACTTGCTCAGTAGAATGCATCACAGAGATGCATTAAACCCATTTTTGTCAGAGTTTAGCCCATTTACTTCAAATACACGTCCAAGCCCTGGTAGCACAATTAGTAGCATACAGGACTTGAAAATAGGGGTTCACTGGTTTGAATCCCTAACTCAGCCAATTTCTTTCCGAGAATTGATGATAGTCATTGCGACAGGATTCATTTCTCTCCCAACTTTGATAATTATTATTAGTTATGTTGGAAAGCAGCCAGTGGTTTGGGAAAAACATTGCGCATTGGACTGGCAAAAGAACCTCCACGAAAGCATGGATAAGTGCACTGGCACCAGCGATATAACTGAAATAATTTTGAAACACCATACAATCAATCAATCAATCAAACAATCAAACTCAGGCCAGATGTTAAAGGGGCAATTATCAAATATCAATAATCAACACAAACCTTAAAAAAAAAGTCTCTGTAATTAGTGGGGCAATAGTGGGCAAACCAACAATAAATAAAAAAAGGAAGTGTGAAAAAGAAATCTCTTAATGAAATTTTCTTGATGGGATGCATAGCATCTTAACTAAGGTAATTTTAGATTTCACACAAAATTTTCCTAGGGTTTGTGGAAATATCACATGATCATTAAAATGGTGATTGTTTGGGATCATATTCCAATACACACAGTGACATTATATTCTGATCTCATGATTACAACAGACAGAGTTACTGATAGAAAAACGACCATTATGCTAATTAAACTGCGAAATTGAGCCTTTTCACTGAATGCATTTGTCAAATTCTTAACGCTTGCAGAGAAAAATATACATGTGTTTTGGCACAGGTCTGCCTGCTCAGAGTGCACAGGCAGACCTGGGTTGATGCCTTTCCGCAGAGCATGGCTCAATATATTTAATAACAGGGTTCAATATTGGCCATTTAAATGATGGAATGGTTATTTAGCAATCGGCTACTCTGTTTATTTTTACTACAACAGATTTGACATCATCATACTGATTTGAATATGGATCCTCATAATCAGTATCTTTTATTGAACAGAACAGAACTGTATTTCCAAATGACTTGAATTATAATCATCATCATTACAAAGCTTAAACAAAAATATAAGAACAACATGTACATGTACATACATGTAACAATAACTGACAATGAATGAATATTTGTGGTAATCATGCCTATGTGTAATGATATCCTTTTCTCACAATGTTGATCATGTACCAGTTCCACAAGTCTCTGGAGCAAAATCTAAATATACCTTAATAGGCTACCTAGCCCATTAAGGAAATACCATCAATTTTATTTTCTTACTTGTGCTTTTCTTCTTTACTGATGATTTGTCAGCCCTCAATCAGCTTACTTAATTCAGCAATAAATCATTTTTGAAGTTTGGTGAGTTTTAAAAAAATCTTGATAGCTTCCTTTAAAATTATTGCTGCAGAAGCAACTGCATTCAAGTGGTTGCCCCCATATGTGTTTTTCTTGTTTGCTTTAGGATAGCAACAGAAAAGATGTCTCAAAAGTCTCTGCAAAACTCTGGCAGGAAATCTAAAAATACCTCAGGAGGCTAAATAATGGACCATCAAGGAAATACCATCAAATTTTTTTTTGTCGGTGTAGCTGAATGTGCTGGCTTTTGACTTCCTTTTTCGTAGTGATAATGAATGAATAAATAGCAATTTGTGATTGGTCAAAAATGTAGAAATGTTTATTTTAAGGGCCCCTGACTATTTGTGGCAAATTTATGCCATCTTTCTTTTTTAAAGATATTTCTAGTCTTGCATGTGCCTTTCTTTTGTATTGATGATTTGCTATCTACAGGCTTACTAAATTCAGTGATTAGTTATATTAGAAGTTTGGTAAAATTGAAAAAATTTAAATGGCCCCTGTTAACCACACAATCCCGAGTTTCAACAACCCTAAGGTAAAAAGGCCCTTGAAAACATTGTGGGAAAAAAGGAGAAAATGCACACAACAAGCATTTGCTCCTCTTCCCACAATGTTTTCTACTCTTTCTGATACAAATCCCATCCTTTGAGTACATCACTTTATTTGTCTTCTGCAAATGCTTTTAATTTGGATCAGTCTAAAATTCTGTCGTTTGGTAAATAGTTAACCCTTAGGCTGCTAAGCACAACTCACTGACCTTTTGCGGACAGCGTTAATCAAGATCAGACTTCATAGAATGTGCATTCTGGTCTTGGATCTACAGTATCCGATTAGAAGATATTTATTTTTCCTAAAAATAAGTTTTTCAAGAAGTAGCATTATTCCAGTTTTACTACCAGTTTGAAAATTTCAGTTCATTTATTTAGCAGGATAAGGGTTAAAATGTTCACTTCAAAAGCAACTATTCTCCAGCATTATCACCCATGTGTTGTTTTCTTTTTTTCTTCAGGATGACAACAGAAAAGATGAAGTGCCTCCAATAGACGTGTTATGGATTACGGGTAGAGAGGGCGGAGATTACTACTATTCATTTGGTGGTTGTCATAGATACGAAGCATTTAAACGTTTAAAAAGAGAGACAATTCCATGCAAACTTATTCGATCAACTATTCAAGATCTACGCACATATCTAGGGGCATCTACCCCAGACCTTTTGTGAAGTCTTTACTACACGACAAAATTTTCGACTTGTCCAAATTCAAAGCATTTGCAGACAGCAAATTAAATTTTATTTGAAAATTGATATTTGTTTTTTGGAGGGTAGAAAACATTGTGGGAAAAAGGAGAAAATGGTTACCAAAACAGACAACAAAATAATGTCATTTGAAAATTGATATATGTTTTTTGGAAGGCAGAAACATTGTGGGAAAAGGAGAAAATGCTGCTTACCAAAACAGACAATAAAATAAAGTTTATTTGAAAATTGATACTTGTTTTTTGGAGGGTAGAAAACATAGTGGGAAAAGGAGAAAATGCTGTTTACCAGCATTTTCTCCTTTTCCCACAATGTTTCCAAAAGCTTTCTTTCTCAGGGTCGTTAAAAGTCTGGATTGTGTGGTTAAGAGTTAACTCTTTACCATAAAAAAGAATGTAGACTAGTCCATATTGAAGGTGTTTGCAGGTGACAAGTTACATGCATGTGAAAAAGTGATACTTGTTTTTGAAAGGGCAGAAAGCATTGTTTGAAAGAAGAAATTGCTTGGTACCAGCATTTTCTCCTTTTTAGCTCACCTGAGCACGAAATGCTCAAGGTGAGCTATTGTAATCGGTCAATGTCCGTCGTCCGTCCGTTCGTCCGTTCACAATTACTAAAAAAAAAATCTTCTCCTCCTAAACTAACAATCAGATTTCAACCAAACTTCACAGAAATGATCCTTAGGTCATGCTCTTTCAAAATACTTCAACGAATTGAAATCAGTGAAGAACTCTGGTTGCCATGGCAACCGAAATAAAAAAATTTAAAAATCTTCTTGTCCCAAACTGTAAGGGCTAGAGCTTTCATATATGGCATGTAGCACCATCTAGTGGCCCTCTACCAAAATACTTCAAATTATGGCCCTATGTGTTAAAAATTGGCCCTATGTTGTGGGTTCTCGGATTTCACGTAGAGATAAAGAAGGAAATCTTTAAAAATCTTCTTGTCCCAAACCGTAAGGGCTAGAGCTTTCATATATAGCATGTAGCATCATCTAGTGACCCTCTACCAAAATACTTCAAATTATGGCCCTGGTGTTAAAAATTGGCCCTATGTTGTGGGGTCTCGGATTTCACAGAGAGATAAAGAAGGAAATCTTTAAAAATCTTCTTGTCCCAAACCGTAAGGGCTAGAGCTTTCATATTTGGAATGTAGCATCATCTTGTGGCCCTCTACCAAAACACTTCAAATTATGGCCCTAGTGTTGAAAATAGCCCTATGTTGTGGGTTCTCTGATTTCACATAGAGATAAAGAAGGAAATCTTTAAAAATCTTCTTGTCCCAAACCGTAAGGGCTAGAGCTTTTATATTTGGCATGTAGCATCATCTAGTGGACCTCTACCAAAACACTTAAAATTATGGCCCTGGTGTGAAAATTAGCCATATTTTGTTGGTCTCGGATTTCACATAGAGATAAAGAGGGAAATCTTGATGACAATTCCATTGTTTACACTCTAGGGCCTATAATTTCGACTATCATTTTGTTACCTGCTCTGAGTGTTGGTATTGTCATATGGATGAATCGTTTTCAAAACTAAAACATTCCAGCAAAAAACAAGAGGCAAGTGGCCATAACAATAACAGCTGAGTTGCATTTCAGGTGAGCAATTTAGGACCATCATGGTCCTCTCGTTCAACAATGTTTTCAGACGCCTTTTTCCTAGGGTCGTTGAAACTCAGGATTGTTGGGTAAAGTGGTAAAAGAGTTGAAATCTGAATGGAAACAGGGTTTCTTTGTATACCTCAATACCAAAATTTAGACTCGTCCAAGCTGATTTAAATTTGAAAACAAATTAATTGTGGGTGGCGGGTAAAATGGTATCAATCATCTTCCAAAGGTTAGAAAAAAATTGGGAGAAAAAGAGAAAATGCCTGCAATCAGGATTTTCTTCTTTTTCCCACAATCTTTTCAAAAGTATTTCTCAAGGGTTGTTAAAACGTAGGAATGTATGGTAAAGGATGAGTGGGGTTTTATACTGCTTACAGCAGTACTATAACCCTTTACCACACTGTTTTGAGTTTAAACGACCCTCAGAATGAGGGTCTTTTGAAAACTTGGTGTGAAAAGGAGAAAAAGCTTGTAACCAGCATTTTCTCCTTTTGCAATAATGTTTTCTGCCCCATCAAAGACAAATCCCATCAATTGATTTATCCACATTTATCATCTGCAAATACTTTGGATTTGGAAGAGTCAAAATTTTATTCATGTGGTATTAACCAGATTATGGTAACAGTTTACCAATATTTATTGATGTCTTCTTGGTTGTTACAAGCACTACGAATGGGTTCGGTATAATTTTACCTATGGACAACCACAGGTAATCAGGGCTGTTCAGAGTGGATAAAACCAGGAAGTCTTGATTGTATAATCCTTTACCACACAATCCTGAGTTTTAACAACTTCGAGGAAGAAGCCTTTTGAAAACATTGTTGGTAAAGGAGAAAATTCCCACAATGTTTTCTACCCTATCAAAGACAAATTTGCTCAATTGAGCCGAATTCTAAAATGTCGTCTGCAAGTGCTTTCAGTTTGGACAAGTCTTCATGTTTGCTGTGTGGTAGAGTAATAATGCATTTAGGATAACATTAAAATCACTATCAAAAAAAAAAGACTGAAACTAAAAAAAAGTAGTGTAGAATGGATGGGTATGCATTCTCATGTACATCATTGACTCTTTACTGTTCAACAAAATTTTGGTTTTACCCAACTCGAAAGCACTGGCAGACAATCAATTGGATTTGTCTCCAGTCGTAGATGTTATTTTTTTCTTTTTTTGAAAGGGTAGAAAGGCAAAAATGTCAGTTACCAGCATTTCCTCATTTTCACAAACAGTTTTTTCAAAAGCTTTCTGTTTCAGGGTAATTAAACCTGAGACTGTATTGTAAAGAGTTATTCACTTATGTATATGAGAATCTTTTAATCCTTCACCACACAATCCCGACTTTAAACGACCCTGAAAGAGAAGCCTTTTGAAAACATTGTGGGAAAAGGAGAAAATGCTGGTAACCAGCATTTTCTCCTTTTCCCACAATGTTTTCTACCCTTCCCAAATCAAATTTCAATTTTTCAGTCACATTAATTTTGTCGTCTGCAACTGCTATCAATCTGGACCAGTCTAAAATTTTGTCGTTTGGTAAAGAGTTAAAAAGACATCACAAAATTATTGCTGAACTCTTTACGACACGACAAAAATGTAGACTTGTCCAAATTAGAAGGCACTTGTAGACCACAATTTAAATGTGACTCAAGTGAGGAAATTTGTTTATGATAGGGTAGAAAACAATGCAGGAAAAGGAGAAAATGCTGGTTACTAGCTCAGGCTGACCAGGGCGAAAACTTTTCGCTATTGGTCAAGTTTCTATGTGTCAAAGGACCATTCTACCCCATGATTCAATTGGTCATCAAAAATGTGGCTATTATGGATTCATAATGATGTGATGACTTGCTCGGTATCATGCATCATGGAGACGCATTAAGCTCCGTTTTCACAGAGCATGGCTCAAATATATTTATCCTGTACATGTACCAGCAATGTTTCAATAACATATTCTATCAACACTTAGAGTGCCAAAATAGTTAAATGAAACTTTCAAGCCGATAGTAAAAAAGCCTGAGTGATGTTATTTTCAAACTTACTCATTGGAGAAAAATACCTCCTTATTGGACAGTGTAGATGAAAGATCACAATGCACATTCTCTGCATTCTCATCTTGATCTACACTGTGTGCAAAAGGTCAGTGAGTCACACTTAGCGGCTTAAGGGTTAACTCTTTACCAAACTACAAAATTTTAGACTAGTTCAAATTCAAAGCATTTGCAGACAACAAAATAAATGTGACTCAAAAATTGAAACTTGTTTTGGGAAGGATGGAAAACATTGTGGGAAAAGGAGAAAATGCTGGTTACCAGCATTTTCTCCTTTTTCCACGATGTTTTCAAAAGGCCTCTTTCTCAGGGTCATTAAAACCTTGGACTGTGTGGTAAAGGGTTAACCTGTATATTTAACTTTTTAACAAACAACAACTCTCAGACCCTTCAAAGTCGAAAGCTTCTGTAAATTATAACTACATGTAAATGGAATGTGATGTAAATGAACCAAATTCTTTGACAGGATAGAAAACACATTTGGAAAAGGAGAAAATGATGGTTACCAGCATTCTCTCCTTTTCCCACCGTTTTTTCAAAAACCTTCTTCTTCGGGATTAAAACCGTGGAATAGTGTGGTAAAGGGTAAAAATGACAAAAGATCTACATAAACATCCATGTGCAATCCTTGATAAAGATAACAACCATAATATGATCTCTTTTTTTTCTTTATTGTAATATAAATAAGAAAGCAACACCATACTTTTCTTGTATCACAACTGAAGCAACTTGATATGTCTACATATTAACTGCAACAAGTAACATTCGAGTGTTGCTCTGCCAAAAGGGGCTTTAGAGCATCTCTTGAATGCATTATACCAAGCGAGTCATCACAAAAATCCATTTTGTCCAACAAATGACTGTATTGTGAGGTAGAATGATCCATTGCCACGCAGAAAATTGACCTACAGCAAAAAGTTCCAATCCATGCCAGCCTTTGCTGACAGCTAAGGCTGGCCTGGGTCCGGACAGCCAAGGTTGACATGGGTCAATAATCTTTGAAAGATGCATTCAACTCCCTTTTCACAGACCGTGGCACACTTATATTTTTCACAACCATGTACATGTTTTAACCCTTAACCCGATACCAAACGACAGTGATTTAGGCTGGTCCAAATGAAAGCAGGTGCAGACGACAAATGAAAGGTGGCTCAAATGATGCAATTTGTCCTTGATAGAGTAGAAAATATTGTGGGAAAAGGAGAAAATGCTGGTTACCAGCATTTTCTCCTTTTCCCACAAGGTTTTCAAAAGGCTTCTTTCCCAGGGGCATCAAAAGGCAGCATTGTGTGGTAAAGGGTTAACCAAACAACCTTGCATATATACTACTCTGAAGAAGACAGCTTTTCAAAACATTGAGGGAAAAGGAGAAAATTCTGAGAGCAAGCATTTTCTCCTTCTTCCAGTATGTTTCCTACCCTTTTACAGAAGAATTCCATCATTTGACATTGTTAGAACATTGTCTTCAAATGCTACCAGTAAGACCTAAAAATTTGTGGAGTGGTAAAGAATGAACTCTACACCTGGCAACACAATTTTGGGATTCAAATGACGAGATTTGTCATTGAAAGGGTACAAAATGCTATGGAACGAGGAAAAATGTTAACTGATTACCTACATTTTCTCCTATTTCTACTATGTGTTTAACCATTTACCACACAACAAAATTTTAGATTTGTCCAAATTGAAAGCATTTGCAGCCTAAAAATTAACGTTGCTCACAATATGCAATCTGTCTATCATAGGGTAGAAAAACATAGTGGGAAAAGGAGAAAATGTTGGTTACCAGCATTTATCCTTTTCCCACAATGTTTTCAGAAGCCTTCTTCCTCATGGTCATTAATAGATGTAACTGTATGGTAAAGGGTTAATTGTCCTCATGTTCAGATATAAATAAACATGGAATTGTTTAGTAGAGTGTTAATTTCTTTTCATTTACCACACACACAATTAGGTTGTAAATGAGACATTAAAGTAAAATAAGAAATACCCCAACTGCAGTAAGTAAAACTATAAATATACAAGCATAGTAAATTCTAACATAAAGGCAACCTGTATTAACTCTTTACCACATGACAAAATTTTAGACTGGTCCAAATTGAAGGCATTTGCAGCCAACAAAATAAATGTGACTCAAAAATTAAAATTTGATTTGGAAAGGGTAGAAAACATTGTGGGAAAAGGAGAAAATGCTGGTTACCAGCATTTTCTCCTTTTCCAACAATGTTTTCGAAAGCTTTCTTTCTCAGGGTTGTTAAAAGTCGGGACTGTGTGGTAAAGGGTTAAGTATTGATTGATTGTATGGTGTTTGACGCCGTTTTCTACATTATTTCAGTTAAAGCACGGTGGCCAGTGCACCTATCCATGCTTTCCTGGAGTTTCTTTTACCAGTACTCTGCATAATATTCTTCCAAGCGACTAGCTGCTTTCCCACATAACCATCGTCGAAACAATGGCCAGCGGTGAGAGAGGAATGAATCCTGTCGCGATGACTATCATCAATCCTCGGAAAGAAATTGGCCGAGCCGGGGATCGAACCAGCGACCTCCTGTTCTCAAGTCCTGTACGCTACCAACTGAGCTACGGGGGCTTGGCAAAAAGGGTTAAAGTTACCAGCTGAATCAACCCTTATGCTGCTAAACGCAACTCAATTACCTTTTATACCGACCGTGTAGAGTAAGATCAGACTGTAGCAAACATGCACTCTGATTTTTGATCCGTCACGAAAAAGTAACTTTGAAATAGCAACCTTCAGGCTTTTACCTTCGGCTTAAAAGTTTCGTTTAAATTTTACAACATGTTAAGGATTAACTCTTTACCACACAATCCCGAATTTTAACGACTCTGTGAAAAAAAGTCTTTTGAATACATTGTGGGAAAAGGAGAAAATGCTGGTAACCAGCATTTTCTCCTTTTCCCACAATGTTTTCTACCCTTTCCAAAACAAATTTCAATTTTTCAGTCACATTTATTTTGTCGTCTGCAAACGCTTTCAATTTAGACAAGTCTAAAATTTTGTCATTTGGTAAAGAGTTAAACAAGCAAATATTGAGTTTCAAGAGCAGGCAGGTAATTGTAACCCTTTACCACACAATCCCTCCAGACGCATTTCACTAACATTAACAGACTTATGTAATATTCTCAAGTCCTGTGCTGATTCAATGTTTCGGACCTAACTCAGCAAAATAATGGACTTCGGTCTGTTCATTGACTTAAGTCCATCTATTTTGTTTGGTTGAGTCGGAAAGGTAGTGTCAACTCGGGATTTGAGAACGTTACTAATGTCTGTTAATATTTCTGAAATATGTCTCAAATAACAACTTCAACTTCAGTCAGAACCTGGGACCGTTGGTAGATTTGCTTAAAATAAGAGACATACGTTTTTTTCGTGAAACCAGACACAGAGTTTTGATAAACCAAATGGAGAAGGATTTGGACAACGTTGTGGGAAAAGGAGAAAATGCTGGTTACCAGTGTGGGTAAAACTTGGGATTGTGTGATAAAGTGTTAAACATACATACTGCAAATGCAACATAAGGAAGATAATAATACAATCCTCCCAATTAAGTCTTTAACAAACGACAAAACTTTAGACTAGTCCAAATTGAAAGCATGTGCAGACAACAAAATAAATGTGACTGAAAAATTGAAATTTGTTTTGGGCAGGGTAGAAAACATTGTGGGAAAAGCAGAAAATGCTGATTACCACCATTTTCTTTTTCCCACATTGTTTTCAAAAGCCTCTTCCCTCGGTGTGGGTAAAACTTGGGATTGTGTGGCACAGTGTTAAGCATACATACTGTAAATGCAGCATAAGGAAGTAAATGATACAATCCCCTCATTTAACCCTTATCCTGTTACAAGTGAAATGAAACTGTCTAGCTGATGGTAAAAAAACCCAAAATTTTGCTATTTCACAGGTATTTTTGGGGGGATTGATTGATTGATTGTTTGGTGTTTAACGCCGTTTTCAACATTATTTCAGTTATATCGCGGCGGCCAGTGCACCTATCCATGCTTTCCTAGAGGTTCTTTTACCAGTACTCCACACAATATTCTTTCCAAGCCACTGGCTGCTTTCCCACATAACCATCGTCGCAACAATGGTCAGCGGTGAGAGAGGAATGAATCCTGTCGTAATGACTATCATCAATCCTCGGAAAGAAATTGGCCGAGCCGGGGGTTGAAGCAGTGACCTCCTGTTCTCAAGTCCTGTTCGCTACCGACTGAGCTACGGGGGCTTGGCTATATTTTTTGGGGGAAAGATATCGATAGTGACACAAATAAACTGAAGTTCTTTGACAGAGTGGAAAATATTTGAGGAAAAGGAGAAAATGCTGTTATCAGCATTTTCTCCTTTTCCCAAATATTTCGAAAGTCTTCTCCAGACTGCTCTAAACTGTCCACAAAAGCTCCTTGAGTCTTGCTTAACTCTTTACGAAACGACAAAATTTTAGCCTGGTCCAAATTGAAAGTATTTGCAGACAACACATTAAAGGTGGTCCAAATGATGAAATTTGTCACTGACAGGTAAGAAAACATTGTGGGAAAAGGAGAAAATGCTGGTTACCAGCATTTTCTCCATTTCCCACAATGTTTTCAAAAGGTCTCTTTCTCAGGGTCGTCAAAAGTCGGGATTGTGTGGTAAAAGGTTAACAGTCTAACGGTAAACTGGATACAGTCCCACTTTCTAAGTCCTCTATACACAGAGTCAGCAGAGAGAAGTAATTGTTTGTTACAAGCAATTGCTTCTTTCTCCACAATGCTTTTCATATTTGAAAGACGTTTACCTTTTTTCTTCAAATATTTCCTCTCTGTGCCATTCACTTTCACCAAACAGTAAAATTTTAGACTAGCCCAATGAGGTTACAGATGAAAAACATTTAAATGTAGACCGAATGTTCATATTTGTCTCTGAAAGGGTAGAAAATGTGGGGGGAAAAGGAGAAAATGGTGGTAACTTGCATTTTCTCAGTTTCCCGTAATATTTTCAAATGTCTAAAGGTCATTAAACCAGGGGATTGTTTGGTGAAAGATAAGAAGATCGTACGTTATTGAATTTTGAAACGCTAGAAAACGTCATGTGAGAAAGAGAAAATTAATGCTGGTTGGCAACGTTTTATCCTTTTCCTCACAATGTTTTCAAAAGCTTTAACTCTTTACCAAACAATTCCAACTTTTAACGACCCCCAAAGCCTTTTTTGGGGGTCGCTATTTTCTCCTTTTCCTACAATGTTTTCTACCCTTCTCAAAACAAATTTCAGTTTTTTAGTCATGTCTATTTTGTCGTCTGCAAATGCTTTCAACCTGGGATAGTCTAGAATTTTGTTGTTTGTTAAAGGTTTAAATAATACTCTGGGTTAAAAAAAAAAAACATGGAGTTGTTTTGAACAGATTGAATACAACTCTGTTGTACTAAGTATCTTGCCTAAAAAGCGCCTGAAAGGCGAAGGATTGGTCTCCATATGACAAGATAGTAGATCCGTCCGTCTTTGTTGGTTGCACTTGTAGACGGCAAACGAAATGAGCCATGCTCTGTGAAAAGGGGGTTTAATTCATCTGCAGAAAGTATCAATAGGGGAGAGCCTGCCCAGTCCGCACAGGCTGACCTGTCTTTTGCTATTGGTAAATTTTCTGTAGGTCCAGGGACCATTCTACCTTTATGATTTAGTCAGTTTTTAGACAAATGGTTTATATGGATCCACAATTACATGATGAATTGCTCGGTATAATGCATCATCGAGATACATTAAACCTCATTTAGCCAGAGTATGGCTCAAATTAATGTTGGTCTAATGATGGAACTTGACTGTGAAAGAATAGAAAATAGTGTAGGGAAAGAGGGAAAAACACCTTTTACCTGAATTTTCCCCTTATCCTACAATGTTTGCAAAAGCCTCATTTTTCATTGCCATAGATACATGGGATAGTTCGGTAAAGGGTTGAATGATTTTTCTCACAAAAAACTGAACAACACAATACAAGCTTTGTGCACCTGAAAAACTTTTGAGACAGTTTAAACCCATTTATTTTACACTGATTGTAAAATAAGTTATACCTGTATCTCAAGCAATGATTTCTTCCCTGAAAGCTCAACCAGTACATGTGCTGGTCAGTAGCTAAAAAAGATTGACTACACACAGGATCTGAACGTTGGACATAAGAGGCCAGTGCTATACTGCTGTAACACCATCTTTGAAAATGTTAATCCTTAACCCATCACCAAACAAGCTTGGGTCTTAACAAATCTGAGGAAGAAGTCTTTTGAAAACATTGTGCAACTAGGAGAATATGTTGGAAAACAGCAGGGCCACATTTAGTTTGTTGTTTGCTGATTTTTTTAACTTGGACTAGTCCAAAACTTTGCTGTCAATTATTTTGACTTATTCATAAGAGCTGTGCTCTCGCAAAAGGGGATTTAATGCATCTCTGTGATGCACTGTACAAAGCAAGTCATCATATAGATTAAAAACAAATCACTAAAATCCATTTTGCCTAACACTTGACTCGATCTGGAGGTAGAATGGTCCTCTCATATGACGAAAATCGACCAGTAGCAGAAAGTTTCAATTCAGTCAGCCTGTGCAGGCTGACATGGGTTGATACTTTTTGCAGATGCATTAAGCCCCCTTCAAACAAAAGCATAGCTTATACATATTCCTGCATAGTAAATGAAAGTAAGCTGTGCTCTGGCAAAATGAGGGTTTAATGCATCTCTGTAATAAATTATACCAAGCAAGTTACCACATAAATTGGATCCATAAAAATTCTAACAACCGACTGAATCATGATGTACGCTGGTCCTCTGACATGCAGTCCATCTTACAACGGCACAAATTTTCGACCCAGGTTGGCCTGTGCAGATACTTTTTGCAGCTGCATTAAGCCCTCTTTCCACAGAGCATGGCTCATATATTTTCAAACTTTAGGATAGTAAGTTACCTCACTACCCCTTATAGACATTTTTTTGTCTCCAGTCAGATCACTTTACAAAGCATTGCAGATAAAGGACAAACTGATTGTTACAAGCAATTTCTTCTTTGCCACTATCTTTCACACATATTTGACTTTGGTTCAGCTTGTTTATCCTAGTTCTGCTATGATACTTTAAGAGATGTGTTTGGCTTATTTGTTTCTTGTTTCAAGAGGTGATGTAATAACCGGTTTCCCAGTTTCACAATTCCCTTACCTGGAGGAAGAGAACTTTTGAAAACATTGTGGGAAAAGAAGAAAATGCTGAAAACCATCACTTTTTCTTTTCAACTTTTGTTATCTGTCAAAAGATTAAAAGGAAAGATTAAAAGATTAAAATGTATTAAACATCAGATCTATAAACATACATTATAAATAAAAAACAAAAGTCTTTGAGAATACTATGTTCTTAATCAATGCCCCGAGAGCCATAACATTTATATGAAAAGATGTTAACTTACTCATCAGTTTTGTTACATATTATGGAAAATATAAAATAATGTAATGTAGCTTTGCCATGATATTCGAACATAATAAAGAACTACATCTACAATAATTCTTATTACATGCACCATTTTATGATTCATGCAGTAAATAAAAAATGATAGTTAGAATCAAAATAATGGTAACAAATGAATTTCTACATGTAGTAAATAGTAATAAATATTACAATAACAAAACATATGTCTACTACAAAGTATCAAAATTGGCATAAAAGTTCCCTAAATGCTTGATCTATAGGTCCTGGGGGAAAATAAACAGAGGATATTTGGGGGGGGGGGGGGGGGGGGGGTTTCAGTGAAAGATCAAAATTTATTTCGTCTCATAAATATCATCAGTAATATTTTCACAAGTGATGTTCATGAGATGAAATAAATTTCAGTCTTTCACCCAAAAAGAAAAACCATATTATCTACTTATTTCATGCTTCTAACCCCCATTTTTATTGGGACTTGCATTAAAATCCCCACTGTGTACCCTTCCCACATGGCAACGCATTACGATATTACGTACACGGCAAGAAATATAGGGTAAATGTGCGCAAATTACGTCATGTATTTCTCTCTGGTTGAATGGCATGCACTGTTTACCTAGGTAACTAGCGTGCAGGAACTACTGTTTCCGCCTTCAATTGAATAGTTAGATAGTATGAAAGCGGTATTTTTCACGGGTCGTAACCATGAAATATCAAAGCATAATCCACCATTATTTCTCGATAAACTACCGAAAAGCATGAAATAATACTGGATATTTAAATCTTTCCTTCTCAAATCCTTTCAGAAAACTTTTTTCCACAACACCACGACAGAAGGATACATGTAATTGACAATACTTTTGACTCTTTGGACAGTGTAGATCTAAGATCCTTCTTTACAACATGGTTTTCCGTGATTCAACCTGTCTACCTTTGACTTGAAACAAGACTTGGTCAAACTGAACTGCAACAAATTACACACGGCTAAAATGATGGGATATCTCTTTGAAAGGGTAGAAAACAACACTTTCTTCTTCTTCTCCCAAATGTTTTTTTAAAAAACCTCTTTCTTGGGGTTGTTAAAAGACAGAATTTTTGCTAAAGAGTTCATTAGGTCAACTTCAAATCATCTAATATATTATTGTCAAAATAATACACGTACATGAACTTAACTAGAGGCCCTTGAGGGCCTGAATTGCTCTACTGGCAGTGATTTTGCTTTTTTTTCTAGCCTACATTATGAAGTAATGGTGCAAAAAAGGAAAAAAAGACAAACACACAAAAAAATGGGGGGGGGGGGGGAGTGTTGTAGCAACTGAGCTTGAACCCACTAAGACAGCATAAGTAGGCAATGTGAATTGAACAAATAGTGAAAACCAATTGTTTCGAATCCAGCCAAATTTATTAGGGTTTCAGTACTCATTGTATTAAACAATCCCTGCAGGTTTCAAATAAATGTGATCAATAATGTGAACTGTGTTGAGTAAACGGTATCAAGTCATCAAATGGCTGTTTTTCTAGTGATTGCTAGATTTTCTTCATTTTTTTAATAGGGTTCAATCCTTTGATGATACACATAATCTTTGCAAGTTTTGAAAGAAATGGATCAAAAATGCAGACTTTAATTAATTGCGTAAACAAGAAATGTAAGTTTTTAAACTTTAAATGGCTACTTTTCCAATACTGATTGTCTTTTTTTTTTTTTTTTTTTTTTCCAAAATCAATAGGTTCAAGCTATTGATGATATATAGCAACTGTTCAAGTTTCACGAAAATTCTATTGCATAAACAAAAAATATAAATTTTCAACTTCAAATGGCCACTTTTCCCATACTGATTGTCAGATTTTTTTTTCAAAATCAATTACAAATGCCTACTTCATTGCGTAAACAGGATATAGAAATGTTCAACTTCAAATGGTCACATTTTCCAGTCTGATAGTCTGATTTATTTCAAAATCAAAAGGGTTCAAGCTGTTAATGAGATAAACAAACTGTGCATGTTTCACGAAATCTGACCACAAATAATATAAGAAGAATACGTATCACAAATTTTATTTATTTCTACTAACAAGCAAAACAGAAAAAAAAATTATCCCTCTCGAATCAGATGAAGATGATGCCGACGTTGATAAGAAACTTATTACATTAAGGAAATAACTTTCATAGGATGGGTTTCAGGAGAAAAATATGATGTGCAAGATTGTTTGTCTGCCATACTGTCCTTAGAGTTTGGGAAAAACAAACAAAGTTCACACATACAAGTTAAAGAAAATTATACCATAGATGGAGATGTTAAGTGAAAGCTTGTTGCACAGAATTTGTTAATTGTGCCCTACTGTAAATGACGTTCGAGAAAGACTCTATATAACAAAGAAAACATTCTCATACACCGAGTCTTAAGGGAAAAGTTTGATGCTCAAAATTTGTTCTTTGTGCCGCACTGTAAGTTAATTTCTAGAAAAGTCTATTAAGGAAGTTACTTTGCATGTAGAATGTGAAAAAGAAACGAAATGTACATGGTACTATGAAAATAGTTATATGAAACATAAGATTTGTTTATTGCAAAAGTTACTGTATTATTATATGATACCCTTTTGAGGGAGGCATACACACACAAGCGTAAAATTTATTCTCACTACTATCTAAAATGTACCTTCTGGGACACCCCGGGAAAAGCTTGGCATTTTTTCTAACGAGCCGAGGCGCCCCGACCATTACTATGGCTTGTACCTTCTTGGACACCCTGGAAAACCTTGGCAATTTTTCCTAACGAGCCTAGCCGCCCGGCCATTACTATGGCTAGATATTTGAAAAAAAAAAAAAAAAAACTGCACTTGCTGACCTCCCCCAGAAAATTCTAGCAAAAAAGAATTCGCGGGAAATTTATAAATGTTCCCCACTTTGGAGGGCTTTTTCTGTACTTCTCTCCGGAAAAAAAATTGCGGAAATTTTATAAATGTTCCTCACATTGGAGGGCTTTGATGTACTCCCCCTCTTCCAAGAAAAAAAAAAAAAAAAAATCGCGGGAAATTTATAAATGTTCACCACTTTGGAGGGCTTTGCTTTACTTCTTCTCTCCGGCAAAAAACAATTGCGGAAATTTTATAAATGTTCCTAACATTGGAGGGCTTTGATGTACTCCCCCTCTCCCCCCCCCCCCAAAAAAAAAAAAAAAAAAAGAAATCGCGGGAAATTTATAAATGTTCCTCACTTTGGAGGGTTTTGCTGTACTTCTTCTCTCCGGCAAAAAAAAAAAAATGAAAAATAAAATGCGGAAAGTTTATAAATGTTCCTCTCTTCGGAAGGCTTTGCTGTACTCCCCCTCTCCCCTCAAAAAATTTTGCGGGAAATTTATAAATGTTCCTCACTTTGGAGGGCTTTGCTATACTCCCCCTCTCCCAAAAAAATTTTACGGGAAATTTAAAAATGTTCTTCACTTTGGAGGGCTTTGATGTACTCCCCCTCTCTGGCAAAAAAAAAAAAAAAAAAAAAAATTGCGGAAATTTATGAATATTCCTCACTTTGGAGGACGTTTTTGCGAGAGAAATTTTGCGAAGGTCGCGTAAAAATTTATAACTCGTTAAGTTATAAATTTTGCACAATGCTGTCTTTACTAAGACAATGGACTTGATGAGCCGATGAAAAAGTGATTTCAAGAAAAAATATATTTAAAAAACCAAAGGAAAAAAGATGCCGGCTACCGAAATAAAACAACCTTTTATAAAACCAGAAGACTTTATGAGAGAAAATCTAAGTCTTTCTGAAGAAATATGCCTAAATCCTAAATACGTTTTTTTTTTTTTTTTTTACAGCAAATATTTTTATAATTATCCTAGTGGTAAAAATACTCTATATATTTCTACTCCCTTTCTGTTTTCTTATGGCGTCGAAAAGTGTAACAAGGAAAATGCAGCAATATGTCGTTACATTTTCGCAACCCAGAAAATCCGCCTCCCGAAGAGCTGAAGCTTGAAGAAGTTTTAACGGAGATTACAGATTTGTTTATTACTTTGATTAGAGATGTAAAATGGGTCGCATTTTGGTTATAAAGGATATCTTTGCCCACGAAAAATATTCCCTAGCGCAAGTAAATTTTTGCAAGGCTCGTAATATAAAAGAAGCCGTAAAACCAACTGTAATTACTATGCCAACTCTTTTTGCACCAGATCTAGCTTCTGATGCAAAAAACGAAAACCTCAGTTCTGATGAGTAAGAGGACTAAATGGCAACTTGGGGCGGTAATTTGGCAAAGCGCTCCCGGTCAGAACATTAGACCAAAAACTTTCTTGAAGTTTTTTCGTAAAAATAGGCCCATGTTGTGAAAAAATTTATAAGTAGTTAAAAGTTATAAATTTGGCGCGGTACTGGCTTTACCAAGACAATGGACTTGATTAGCCGATGAAAAAGTGATTTTAAGAAAAAATATATTAAAAAACCCAGGGAAAAAAAAAAAAGGTGCCGTCTACCGAAACAATCAACCAAAAGACTTTGACATAAAAAATCCAAGTTTTGCTGAAGAAATATACACAAATCCTCAATGCGGTTTTAGTACAGTAAATATTTTATATAATTATCCTAAAAAAGGTAAAAAATCGCTTCTTATTTTTACTCCCTTTCTGTTTTCTTATGGCGTTAAAGAGTATGAGGGAAAAAGCTACAATATGTCATTATATCTTCGCAACCCAGAAAAGCTGCCTAAAGAGGCTAAGTTTAAAGAAGTTTTAGAAAAGATTACAGATTTTATGCAGGAAAATGCTCCAAAAGATCATCTGAAGAAACTTAAAGACCCCAAGGGCCTGAAAATCCTAAAGTGTGAATTTGCAACCAAAGCTTTTAGTCGAAAAAAATGGCAGAAAGACAAAAATAACCACATAAATTTTACAGAGCAACTGATGACGAAGAAATAGCCCCTCTTTCTTACTTAAATAAGAGTTGTAAACTGGTTGCCCTTTTGCATATAAAGGATATGAAACGGTTTATCGATGCTATCCACGTAATTTTTATTGGCAGCTTCGTGGGGGTTTATAGGGTCGGGGAGGCCTTCTAACCTGCGATTGTTCATACTTATATCTCTATCCGCAAAATATCTCCCCCTCTCGAACTTAAAAGGCCTTCCTGAAATATCTACGTAATTTTTATTAGCGGCTTCGTTTCTCTTCCGTAGGCTCGGCTAGGTTTTCTATCTTGTTAAAACCCTTATTTATGGGACCGAGAGCGTGGTACTTTCCATTTAGCCTTAGTACTGCCGTTCTCTTATCGATATAAGATTAAGTCGCGACATCGTGGGAATTTACGGGAACCGCAACGTTTGTTAGCGTATTTTCCGCTCATGTTAATGGAGCCCGTGACAGTATTTTAGACTTGTTAATGGCTACTTACGCATAAAGTTTTTTTTATTTACGTAGTCTAAAGAAACGCCGTCGGAAGAGTCAGACGTTTTCGCTCTTCTTCCAAATTTATCAACCGACATTTTATATCAGTAAAGATTATTTATTATGTTTTGTAGACCGTCACCTTTTCCCATCTCCATTAGCACGTACAAGAATAGGTGACCGCAAAACGTCTCACCCGCTTTTTGCACCTGCTCCGAGTTGTAGTAAAAAGGGCTCTTTAAGTACTTTAATAACTCTTTTGGGGGAGCCAAACCGTCCGTAGCTGTCAAAGTAACGCTTAATTTTTTTATCTTTATGCCAAGCGACCCAATGAGTTCCGGGTCCGCCACTATCATCCAGCTTTAATATGCCACATTCTTTCTCCTTAGGTTTTTTAGGTAGCGTGTCTCGAAAAAATACCCCTCTAAAGTTAGGTATCTTTAATGCTCTAGCGGCAGAATCTAGCTGTATGTAACTTAAAGGTTTGTTGGGCAAAGTTACGCCGCCAATCTTAATAAGCACCATTTTATATTAGGCGTCATATATTTACAATGTCTTTGTTTTTAACCCAGGAATTAAACTCGTCCGAATAGCCCTTCCACTTTACTAAAGACTTTTTCTTTCCCTTCCTAATAACTTTTTCTATCCTATATACCTCTTGGTCCGTCTTTTGCAGCTCGGGCTCGTAAAAGGTGCCTTTTATTTCTTCTCCGCTAAGGTCCTCGATTTTATAAGTTACCGGCAAAGTGCGATTTACCTCCGAGATAGTAAAAACTTCTTCAGTCCATCTTGTAGTGTAACCCTTCTCAAAGGTTTTTTTCCTTTCACTTATTCTAACCCTGTCTCGAACGGAGAACTTGGGTTTTATATCTTTTCTTATTTTGAAGCGCTCGGGATAAAGGTTTCTCCAAACTTTGTTTTCGTTACTCTTTTTACTCGCATTTACGGGCATCATCTTAATAGAGGAATGACGTGTGTTGTTGTACTCTTTAACGAGCTTTGGAAGCGCGTTTATGTAAACGTTTGTGGAGTTTGCGGAAAAATATTTCAACATCTTTTCCTTCATGGTCCTAATCCACCGCTCAACGACGCTAGACTTTTCCTCATTCTCCGTAGAATACAACTCAACCGAGTCTTTAATTAACCTCTTTGTTGTAAAACTCTTTACCCTTGTTCACCCAAATCTTTTCCGGTCTTCTTTCCTTAAAAATGCCCTTTAACGCGGTAACGACCGACTTTCCCGTCTTATCCTTTAGGGGCACCAACCAACCATATTTGGAGAAAACGTCTATGATCGCTAAAAGATACTTTACACCGCGGTTAAGCTTAGAAAAAGCCTATATATCTACCAAATCAGCGGCCCACATTTCATCTATGCCTCCAACTGCTACTCTCCCTTTCTTAAACGTTCTCTTTACGGGTTTGTGCAGTTCTTCCGCTAGAACTTATTTTTTTAATCCCCTACCAAACCGTTTTTTTAGCCAATTAGGTTACTTACCAAAGACCTTATCATCTTTTCCTTTAGAGTAGGATTATAAATACCTCCCATTTCTTCTAGCGTGTTTTTATCACATACCTTGTTTCTGGTCTTGGTGTCATTATGCATTAAATAGCAAAGATCATGGTGGTACGCGGCTTTGTCAATGCGGTTTAGGGCTTACTCCAATCTTTAGGAGTTAGATCTTTTTTTAAGCTTTGTGCCCGGCCCCGTAAAATTATGCCCCGGAAGATGCATCTCGAAGGGCATGTTATTAATTGCTCTATTTAGCAAAGAGCCTCCCATTTTTACAAACTGGGTCTTTGTAATTCCGCAAACGGCGTACGTCCCTTTTACCATGTTTTTCCCGTTTCTAGTAACGGCGGGGGTCTCGTTTAAGGTTTCCGTACGTTTTCTACACTTTACGCAATATAGCATTTTAAATATATACGATTATATTTAAAATGGATATACAAGATCTATCTTGAAACGAAACGATAGTAAATATGCTTGATCACCCGCTGATGTCAAAGAGTATAACGGCGATAGTTGTAGGAAAATCGGCCTGCGGAAAAACTACTCTTTTGCTTAATCTTTTACTTAGGCCGGGTTGGCTGGATTACGAAAAACTCTCCGTTTTTGTAAAGAGCCTTTTTCAGCCGGAATATAAGATACTTAAAAAAGCCTTTGAAGAAAAACTACCCAAAGAGGCCATTTCACAAGTGTTTAAAAAGCGCGATATGTTATGAAACGGGGCATGTCTCCTTCGGCCGTGCTCGAAGAATACGCAAAGGGGTTAAAAGAAAAATCCAACATAGAGTGCAGTTTTTACGAAAATGGCAAGGATAACGCCGATCCTAGAGATTTAAATCCCGCTAATAAGAACTTGGTGATCTTTGACGACTTGTTGTTGGAAAAGCAAAACAAATGCGAAGATTACTATGTTCGCGGAAGACATAGCAATTTAGACTGCTTTTATCTCTCTCAAAATTACTTCAGACTCCCGAGACAGACTATTAGAGAAAACACTAATTTTATCATACTGTTTCTGCAAAAGAAAAGAGATATTAACCACATTTACGACGATCACGTCAGCCAAGACATGCTTTAAAAAGAGTTTAAAAAAAACCTGTGCAAAAAAGCGTGGGAAAAACCCTTCGGTTTTGTTGTTATAGACCTAAGTAGCGATAAAAACAACGGAAAGTACAGAAATGGCTTTGATGATTTTTATTTTCCCGAAACAACATAAACTATTTAGCATATAATAAAATGGAACCGATATTAAGAGAAACGGCCGAAAACACAAGAAAAACGGCCGCAAATACGGCGCCTAAAGAGTCATTACAAATCATATTGAGCAGCAACAAAACGGAATTTAAAACTAGGTTTAGTCCTAAAATAGAGCTCGCTAGAGGTAAAAAGTATGAGATTGCGCTCGTTAACCTCGAAACGTACTACTCTTTCCCAAATATTAGCAAAGGCAACAATATCTTTACTTACTCTCCCGACGGAGGAAACTCGTGGTTTAAAATAACTATTCCACAGGGATGTTACGACATCATTGACATTAACGACGCAATTCATCGCGAAATGGAAAAAAAAAAATGGACGTTACGACCGCGCTAATGATGAATACTACGTTAGCATTTCCGCAAACACAAACACCCTAAAAGCAATTCTCATCTTGGAAAATAATTACCACGTAGATTTTAATCACACCCGCTCCATTTCCAAAGTGTTAGTTTCAACCACGCAAAGTACGTCGAAGGGTTTCACGAGTCTGAGAACATAAAAAACATTATTAACATTAACAGCATACTGGTTAACATAGACAATATCGGTGGAAGTTACGTTAATAACACGAAAAAAAAAAACAATATACACTTTTTTCCGAAACGTCTCGCCGGGATATAAGATAGTAGAGACGCCAGTAAACCTCGTTTACCTTCCTATAATAATGGACGAGATAGACGAATTTAATGTAACCCTTACAGACCAAGATGGAGTACTACTTCACTTAAGAGGCAAACACCTTACCATGAGATTCCACATTAGGGAGGCATAAAAAAATATTTATCCTAATAAGGATAAATATTTACTCTATAAAATGACGAATTACACTAACGTAAAAGTTAATATCTCAGAGGGGCAGAAAGCCAAACTAAAAGCGGCTATTAAATCTAAATCTTCCGCGAATATCCGTCTTAGGCATGAAGATCTAAAAGGCGAACATACAATGTATTCTAGCCCTTACCAATACGCAAATAAAAAAGATAGCTAAAGCTCACGAAAAAGGTACTGGAATAACGCTTAAGATGAGCGCGGCCAAAATTAAACATAACACGCATATCAAGGGAGGCTTTCTCGGAATGTTGGACGGATTAGCCTCAGCAGCGTTGCCCGCGCTAGCAGAAACGGTACTCCCAGCATTAGGAGTTGGAGCTCTATCCGGTTTTGCAAGTACGGGAGTCCAAAAAAGCTCTAGGCAACGGTCTTTTTCTTAAAAAGGGAGGCTGCATTTGCTAAGTAGAAACGGATGGTAAAACATTTTTGCTAAAGCCAAAACCCGGGACAGAACTAGTCTTTTGGCGACGGCCTTTTCCTAAAGAAAGGGGGAAAATTTTACGACGGAAGGGGGCTTCTTTTGGGGCCTAATAGCCCATTTGCTAACATTCCTATTTTAGGCGCTATATTTAAAAAAAAAAATTATGCGCTCTTAAAAATGCATAAGTTTGGTGAAAAACTTCCGCAAAAACGGCCTTTGCAAAAGCAGCCGAAAACAATTTATTGGGCGCCATTAGAGGGCAACAGTTACCCCCGCAAAAAGTAAACCCAGTAACCTGGAAGATTTTTATGCAAGATAGTATAACCGTAAAGCCTAGGGAAAGCCAGACTATTAGTCTAGGATTCGGGCTCCAAATGCTTAAAGGTATTGTTTTAGTCTCGCTAACGCAAGCTCTAAAAATTAAGAAGCTTAGCGCGCAAAATGAGGCCGTTCCCGAAGATGTTAGAGACATCGTTTTTACGTTCGTTAACAACTCTAAAGAGACTTTAACTGTAAAAGAGGGCGAACGTCTTTGCCTCGTATAATACCTTATTTAAAATTTTACAACCATAAAAAATGGACTTCAAAAAGGTTTACCCAACACTACCATCCGCTCCTCCGGAGGCTGGAGGACAGGAATATAGACTGCGAAAAATCAGCGAGATACAACGCATTCTAGAGACGGAAAAGGAAAAGAGAGAGATTCTTGGTAAAAAGTATCATAGAGCCGTAAAGATAGTAGACAACGTTGATGTTGCTCTTATTGGAGTTACAATGGGACTTGGCGTAGGAGGCGTAGGCCTTTTGTCGACGATAGTAGCGGCTCCAATTGTCGTCGTAATGGAGGGCAATAGGTACCGGAGCTCTAAGTATTGCGGGCAAGTACGCGACTAAAAAGTGCGCGGAAAAGCATGAAAAGATAAAAACGCTAGCTCTGTCAAAGTTAAACACCATCTTTTCACACATTTCCAAAGCTTTCGTCGATAATAAAGTTAGCGACGAAGAGGTTCAGCTTATACTAGAGGAACTGCGAAAGTATAGGACCATGAAAGAAGAAGTGAGGGTTAAAAAAAATAGCCTCAGTAACGATCAGCGCGAATCCCTTATCGAGAGAGGGAGGCAAGAAGCTCGCGAGTCCTTTCGTAAGCTGGTTGAGAAGCATACAAATTAGACCTAAAATAGGGTTTGAAACAGGGTTTAAAATAGAGTTTAAAACGGGGTTGTAAATAGGGTTTAAAATATGAGGCATCTTAAAAAAAGAGAGATGTCTTTTTTAAAGATTAGCGACCCTAAAAAAAGGGGACGAGCTCGTAAAAGAGTTTGTTGAGACCAGGAAAAGAATCCGGGATAATTTACTTCAAGAGCGATCTGGAGAACAAACGCTGCAAAAGGACCTCGGTACTTTTTTTAAACCCGTAACGGATACGCAAAAAGAGACCACCGAAAAACTAGCGAAAGAAATTAAGGAAAGTGCCCCTCAACCACTAAAGTACGAATAAGGTCCATTAGCTAAAGAGCACACGGATTTGCGCCGTACTAATACCGACGAGATTGATAGAACTTGGGGGTTAAATAAAGACAGCACTCGTATTGGCGAGAAAGAAATTAGCATTAAAGGCGACAACATTATTGTAGGCAAGGAAGAGTATGAGGGAACTCAGGGTCTATGGGAAATCATTGTTTTAAAAAAATCCTACGAATTATACTATGGAAGACCTTGATAACTACGCCAATTTGCTGTACCAAACTGGCGCTCTATTTACAAAGGCGGGAAAATTAAAAAAAAAGGAGACAGCAATAAGCGATATAAAATAATTTACCCTATTTGGGAACGGGGGAAACGCGCTCCAAAATCTCTAAAAAGTCCTATCAGGAGTTACTTTCCTAAAGCTACTGGCGAAGGCGTCAACCCCGTCGTAATTCCGTGTGCCACAAAAGCGTTGACGGAAAGATTAGACTTGTTAATGGCTAGTAAGAAAGCCGGCAACACCGGCGTGAGAAACGAAATTGTCGCGGTATGCGACCAACTAAAGAGGAAAAAGGCTCTAAGTTCGGAGGCATACAAAAAAGTAATGTCGTTATTATAAAAAGATGTTTATACCACAAAATCGCAGCAGCTTTAAAAAGCGGAACGCCTATGGCGGGTCAGGGATCTTTGGCAGCATTGCCAGCTTTTTACTAAGCTATTTTCCAGTAACGTAGCGAGATAGCTCACCTCCTCAGCCCTCGATGTTGGTAAAAGCGTGCTAAGGAGGGGGCTAAAAAAGCTTTGGAAGCCGGAAAAAGCGCCGCTGTAGACGCGGGTAAAAAGCTCGTAACGAAAGCTCTTAGAAAAAAAACCTCCTAAAGCGGCGAATTATGAGGCCGATAAAATAGTTAGTAAATACGCCGGAGACCAAAATATTAGCTCTTTAATAGACGGAAGCCGGGTACAAAAGGCAATCGCGATACATGACCTAGTGAAAGAAATAAACGCCGGTTCCGGACTTAAGATGATATAAAAAATATAATGTATTTAAAAAATGGATAGTTTAAATTGGACCGAGCTCCGAATAAAAGACGAAAGTATAGAAAAGTATGAGTGGCATTCATATAAGGCAGTTTCAGGCGTGACATCTAACAACGTATAGGACGAGATAACGATTATCATTAATGCGGAAGATATTTTTACTCACCCGAGCGAAAGTTATTTATTTGGTATTTAAGGGCCGTTTAACAAAGGCTGGCGGCACGGCCTATGCTAACGCGGATAATGCCGCTTTAACGAATAACGGGGTTATGTACATTTTTAGCAACATTAAGTACGAGCTTTCGGGGCAATTGTTAGAAACTCTAAATCACCCTGGGCAAGCGACAACGATGCTAGGGCTGCTAAAATATCCAGGTCGCAAGGATTAAACCAGCTGTGGTACAAAGACACCGGAGTGGAAGCAGATGCTGGAAATAATACCGGTTTTGAAGTTAGAAGAGCCTACTTAACCCTTTCCCAAACAAGCCCTGGTTTTCACGTGTCTGCAGTACAAGTCTTTTGAAAACACTGTGGGAAAAGGAGAAATTGCTCGTAACGAGCAATTTCTCCTTTTCCCACGGTGTTTTCTACCCTTTTTGAGACCTTTCTGCCATTTTCATCAAATTTAAAATTGTCGTCTGCAAACTCTTTCAATATGGACCAGTACAAAATTTGTCGTTTGGGAAAGGGTTAATTAGAAGGCCGGATCCTAAAGGAACTTTTAGCTTTGCGGCACCACTTGGACACATCTTTTGGGTTTTGCGAAGACTATACGAAGATTACATATGGTATGAAGCATGCTCTTACTCTCGTGAGAAAGTCTGACAATGACACTATTTTTAGAGCCGGAGGAGTCGATGCCGGTGAAGTCACACTTGACGAAATTTTGTGGTATATGCCCCACGTTATGCCCGCAGACCAGCAAAATTTCCAACTCTATAAAACGATAGAGTCTAAGTTTCTTTGCCGGTCCTTTTTAGGGCGAGACAGTGCGATTAATTAACACTAGCATTAATCAAGCAACTGATTTCACTTGGAGGCTCTCCGTTAAGGCGTCGCCTGACGTTCCTCGCTTTATTAGTCCCCTACCGGCGAAGCCGAAGGGCACTTTAGGTTTGCACTCCGTCCGTCCGTTTGTCCGTCTGTCCGTCTGTCCATCTGTCCGTCTGTCCGTCTGTTCGTCAGTCCGGCAATTCAGTTTTCCAGACGTTTTTTCTAAACGCTGGTACATATTGAGCTGAGTTTTGGTGTGTAAGTCACCCACCATCACTTACAGATCAAATTCGAGTTTTATTCCAGTCCACTCGTTTTTCACGGATTTACTGGCCTTGGAGTTACAAAATTTCACTGATAAATCAGTTTTCCGGACTTTTTTCCTAAACGCTGGTAGGTTTTGATCTCAGATTTGCTGTGTAACTCAAGCACTATGACTTACAGATCAAGATCGACTTTCGTTCCGGTCAACTGGTTTTTCACGGATTTACGGGCCTTGGACTTACAAAATTTCACCGATAAATCAGTTTTCCGGAATTTTTGTTCTAAATGCTGGTAGATATTCACCTGACTTTTGCTGTGTAAGTCAACCACCATGACTTACAGATCAAGTTCGAGTTTCGTCCCGCTCCACTGCTTTTTCACGCATTTACGGGCCTTGGACTTACAAAATTTCACTGATAAAACATTTTTCCGCACTTTTCTTCTAAACGCTGCTACATATAGAGCTGACTTTTGGTGTGTACATCAACCACCATGACTTACACATCGAGTTCGAGTTTCGTCCCGCTCCACACGGGCCTTGGACTTACAAAATTTCACTGATAAAACATTTTTCCGCATCTCGAGTTGCTTCAAGGGCAAGAAACATTGCGTCTAATGTTGTTTCGGGCACGAGAAGGCTTTTACCCGCTCCTATAGGAGAGAAAGTAGACAGATTTTCAGATTGGCTCAATAACAGAGTCGAACCTGCCGCATGGATGGGGTTTTAGATGAGTTTATAGAACACGTTAGGAGAGAGGTGCCTCAACCAGAATTTAGAGCTAATTTAGAAAGATCCGCATTAAGTCGCTTTGCTGACGATTTAGTTATACCAGGTAGAGAAGGTTACAATCCTTCTTGGTTTTTAGCTCCACTGGCCGAAGGCCAGCGGGCTTATGTCATGGCCCGGTGTCTGTCGTCCGTCCGTCCGTGCGTGCGTCCGTCCGTCCGTGCGTTAACTTTTATTTCAAACATCTTCTTCTCTGAGACTACCCATCCAATTTTCATGAAACTTCACAGAAATGATCCTGCCATGGTCCTCTTCAGAATTTCTTGAAAGAATTTGATTCCATCAAAAACTCTGGCAACAAAACTGAAAAATATTGGAAATCTTTAAAAATCTTCTTGTCTGAAACCATAAGGCATAGGGCTACCAAATTTGGCATGTAGCTTTATGTAGTAGACCTCTATCATGTTTCTTGAAATTATAGCCCTGGGGTCAAAATTGGCTCTGCCCCAGGGGTCACAAGTTTTACATAAGCTTATATAGAGAAAACTCTAAGAATCTTCTTGTCTGAAACCATAAGGCTACCAAATTTGGCATGTAGCTTTATGTAGTAAACCTCTATCATGTTTCTTGAATTTATAGCCCCGGGGTCAAAATTGGCTCTGCCCCAGGGGTCACAAGTCTTACATAGGCTTATATAGAGAAAACTTTAAAAATCTTCCTGTACCTAGCCATAAGGCCTAGAGCTACCAAATTTTGCATTTAGCTTGATCTAGTTGGGGTCTACCAAAAGTGCCCAAAGTATAGTCCTGGAGTGAATTTGGCCTCATGCTGGGGGCTGGGGGGGGGGGAGGCTCACAAGATTTACATGGGCTTACATAGAGAAAACTTTTAAATCTTGGTGTACATAGCCATAAGGCTTAGGCTACCAAATTTTGCGTAATTATAGCATTATCTAGTGGACAACTACAAAGAGGGCCCAAGTTACAGCCCTAGGATCAAGTTTGGCCCTGCACCAGGGGTCACAAGTTTTACATGGGTTTATGGAGTGAAAACTTCAGAAACCATCTTGTTACTAGCCATAAGGCCAAGAACTCCCAAATTTGGCATGTTATTCTTCTAATACACATTTTCCCCATTTAGTCCGACTGTAGCCCTGGGGTCAAAGTTTTATAAGGGCTTATATAGTGAAGACTTCTCTTCATGGTTTATATTTATAAGCCAGTGGAGCGATACAGGGCCATCATGGCCCTCTTGTTTACGTTAGCGAGGCCCGCTTTCACGGAAATTCTTAGGAGAAACAGGCAGAAAAAAAGTAAAACTAATATTAAGGGTTATATTGCGCGACTATTTAGTACCTAACTTGGACCAAGAATATGCCTTTCACTTCGATACGTTAACCAACTTAGATACGAGTAATGAAAAAGAGCTGTTAAAGCAAATGGTGGAAAAAGTCCTCGAAAAGCTAACCAAGGAAATATGACCTGTTAGCGGTTTGGCTTTTGTCAGCATAAGGCAGCTAGAGCTGCACACTACGGTCTACGATCCTTTGCTTGCTGAGGTTTGTTTTACCTTAACCTAGGTGAATTGCGGATAAAAAGGCGGTTATTAACATGAAAAATACGGATGGTAAATGCTTTTTATGGTGCGTGCTAAGAGGTCTTTACCCTGTAAACCAACACTCCGAGCGAATCGGTGATCTTAAAGGCAAAGAAGACTCCCTTAACATAAGCGGAATAGAGCATTCCGTAAATTCCGACGAGGGGATAGACAGGTTTGAGAGGCAAAACCCTGAGATTAGTGTCAACCTTTACAGTTATAGTAATAAAAAAAAAAATTACCCCATTAGAGCTGTGAAAGAAAAAAAATAAAAAATAAAAAAAATAAAATAAAATAAAATAAAAAATAAAAAAATAAATAAATAAAACACATCGACCTGCTTTTAGTTAAGAAGGACGGGCAGAAGCATTACTGTCTTATAAAAAACTTAAAAGACTGATGAGATCGCAAGTCTCGAAGAGCCACGTAAAAATGGTATTTTGCCGTCGTTGTCTAAACCATTTTGGTACACAAGACCTCTTAGAGAAGCATAAATCTTATTGTAACGCCCATAAGCCCGACACACTCGAAATGTCAAAAGAAGGGGAAACGGTAGAATTTAAAAACCATATTAACAAGCTTCGAGTTCCATTTGTCGTATACGCCGACTTTGAGAGCGTTTTAAGAAAACTAGACACTCGACAGTAAAATCCGGAAAATGGTTACACCGCACCATACCAAAAGCACGAGCCATGCAGCTTTTACAACGTTATCATCTGCTTTGATAATGAGGTCTGCGCGCCTATAGAAAAAAGTTACGTCGGAGAAGACGCAGCGGAAGTCTTTGTAGGGTGGCTAACGAGCGACGTGAAAGAAATCTATTCGAAGTATTACCAGAAAAATAAGACTATAATTTTTGGCGAGCAAGAAAAAATAAGGTATGAGAGAGAAACTAGCAGTTGGATCTGCGGCGGTGAATTTACCTCTAATAATTGTAAGGTTAAAGATCATTGTCACTACACGGGAAGGTACAGAGGAGCGGCTCACAACGAATGCAACTTAAAGGCCAGAAACCCTAATTTTACGCCCGTGTTTTTCCATAATCTCGGTGGGTATGACTTACATCTCTTTATGAAAGCCCTAGGTAAGAGCTCGGGAAAGATCGACTGCTTTCCTAACAATGAGGAAAAATACATTAGCTTTAGCAAACTTATCAAAGTAGGGAAAACTTATACCACAAAATTAGGTTCGTGGATAGTTTTAAATATATGGATTCGAGCTTGGAAAGCCTGTCGAGCAATTTGGAAGTGAGTCAGCTTAAAAATCTCGCAAACTTTTTCACCAAGCACCAAATTCCGCTAGTTAGGAGAAAAGGAGTCTTTTTTTCCCATTACTTAGACTCCTTGGAAAAACTTAAGGAGAGCCGGTTGCCTCCCAAAGAAGCTTTTTACTCCAGACTTAACAAAGAAGACCTTAGCAACGAAGACTACGATCACGCTCAGGAGGTTTGGAAAACTTTTGGTATGAAGACGTTGGAAGATTACCTCGAACTGTACAACAAAATAGATGTGCTGCTTTTAGCCGATGTCTTTGAGAACTTTAGAGACGTTTGCTTTACATACTACGATTTAGATCCTGTCCTGTATTTTACCGCTCCGCGTCTGGCTTGGGACGCAGCGCTAAAAACGACAGAAGTAAAATTAGGGCTGCTATCGGACCCTGACATGTTGCTTATGGTTGATAGAGGCAAAAGAGGCGGTATTAGCATGTGTACAAAAGCTAACAATCCGGACATGAGAGATCAGTACGATAAGAATAACCCTACGATATATTTGCAGCACTTAGACGCCAATAGTCTTTACTCTTGGGCAATGAGTCAGGCGCTTCCTACTGGCAAATTTAAATGGATGACGGAAGAAGAATTAGATAATTGGAAAAATATTCCGTGCATTTTAGAGGTGGATCTAGATTACCCTAAAGAGCTACATGATCTACACAACGATTACCCCCTAGCTTCCGAACGTTTAAAGATAAACAGTGTGGAAAAGCTTATTCCTAACTTTTACGCGAAAAAAAATTACGTTTGGCACTACCGAACTCTTAAACAATACCTAGATTTAGGGATAAAACTAGTAAAGGTCCATAAAGGGATTAGGTTCGAGGAAAGTGCCTGCCTTAAAAAATACATTGATCTAAACATAAAACTCAGAACACAAGCTACCAACGAGTTTGAAAAAAAAATCTTTAAGCTTATGAACAACGTTGTTTTTGGTAAGACTATGGAAAATCTCAGAAAAAAAGTAAATGTAAAACTAGTTAACGACAAAAAAAAAAAAAAAAAAGGCTAAAAAACTCGTGGCAAAACCTAATTTTGTGCACAGGAAAATATTTACTGAGAACTTGTCAGCGGTCCACATGAAAAAAACCTGCGTGAAATACAACAAGCCCGTTTACTTAGGGGTGTGCATTTTAGACATCAGCAAGACCCTGATGTACTTTTTTTACAACTACTTTAAAAGGAAATACGAAGAAAAGGTTAGGCTACTTTACACGGATACCGACAGTTTTATACCTGAGATAGAAACTGAAGACTTTTACAAGGACATTGCTCCGGACGTTGTTGCAAAGTTCTACCCCAGAGATCATCCTTCTGGAATAAAGCCGGCGTCAACAAAAAGGTTATAGGCATGTATAAAGATGAGCTGGGCGGTAAAATCATGACGGAATTTGTTGGTCTATGGGCTAAATTATACGTCTACAAGACTTTGGAAAGAGAGGAAGAAAAGAAGTGTAAAGGGATTGAAAAGTCTGTGGTTTAAAAAAGAGATAGTGTTTAACGACTACAAAGATTGCGTATTCACAGGAAAAAAGCAGCTGAGAATGATGAGCGTGTTTCGAAGTCGAGAACATGAGGTAGTCACGGAAGAGGTAAACAAGATAGCGTTAAGTTCCGGGGATGATAAGCGGTTTATTCTGGATAGGGTAAATACTCTAGCTTTAGGACATAAAAGTAACCCGACAAATTTATAACTTTTAACGAGTTACAAATTTCTTACAGTATAAACCTTGGGGTTCCACTTGGAGTGAAAATTCCCCTACCCCTAGCAATTTCTATCCCGGGCTCAAGGAGATGTATATTTCTCGTATTCTTACCCTGTAGCTATAGTCCTTAAAAGACGCAATAATATTTAACCACTTAGGTCTGACACTCTCGTAAAGTTTTGCGAGTAACTTCTTCGGGGTGTCTTCCAAGAAAGGTGTTTCCTTACGAACGGAAAAACCTAATGGCCTCTGCTCTTGCTACTTACCATCACTCCACAGGTCTAAACCTTCTACGCTTATTACCAAACTTATGTTTTGCGGCCTATAGAGCGGCTGTGGTGTTGGGGGGAGAGATATACTTTACTTCTCTGCATCTCTGTATATACTCTGTTCTTCTCAAGTTTTCCTCTTCCCTTGCTCGCTGAAGCTCTTTTATGCGCTTTATGCAGCTGGCAATTTTTTTTTTGCTAGAAAATATTTTGGGGGAGGTCGGCGGGTACAGGAAAGCCCTCTAAAATGAGGAACATTTATAAAATTTCCCGCATTTTTTTTCTTTTGCTAGAACTTTCTGGGGGAGAGAAGAAGTACAGCAAAGTCCTTCAAAGTGAGGAAAATTTATAAAATTTTCTGCAAATTTTTTTCTTTTGCTAGAATTTTTGGGGGAGAGAAGAAGTACAGCTAAGTCCTCCAGTGTGAGGAAAATTTATAAAATTTTCTACAAATTGTTTTGGGGTGAGGTCGGCGGGTATCGTTTTTGCGAAATAGCTAGCCATAGTAATGGCCGGCGGCTGGGCTCGTTAGGAAAAATTGGCAAGGTTTTCCGGGGTATCCCAGAAGGTACAAGCCATAGTAAGAGTCAGGGCGCCTCGGCTCGTTAGAAAATTGCCAAGCTTTTCCCGGTGTGTCCCAGAAGGTACATTTTAGATAGTAGTGTTCTCTGAAAAAAGGAACCAATTTGTATGATCAATTAAATATTGCATACTAATGACGGGATTTGCTTGTCAATCTTGTTGTATAAAGTCGCTGGCCATATCGATCAACATGCCTAGTTAGAAAGTTGCAAAGCAAAAACTAGATTTGATGTCACTTGCTAAATCCTAACACTTGATTCTCTGAAAACTTTAAAACTGTGACTTGGTACATGTACCTTCTTTGCTTTAAGGAAGTGAAGTAAAAACCCATGGGCATGCCTTTCAACGGAGCTCTTTCGGTGCATTAACAACTGAATAATCTTCTTTGCAAGTCCGATGGAATTATATCTCTTTGTGCACTCTGGTACATACATTGTACATATGTAATACGGTGGTATACTAGGGGGTAATGAGCAAGAAAGCTCCAGCTAGTCAGGAAAGTTCTGGTGACGTGGACTTAAACCAAACACGCAGTTTACTGTTACATGTATTCTTTAATGGTGGTAACAAGATCCAACGATGCAAAGACGCAAAGATCCAAAGATGTATCTGAAAAACATACAAATAAAATACACTAAATACATAGAAAGAAATCTTCTGCCTTTCTCTGAAAATAAATAAGCCATTTAGACCTAAGGCAAGTCCTTTAAATTATCTATAGCCTTGCTCCTAATCCTAGGACAAGGAAAAAGATAATTTAACACATTACTACAATATAATAAGTATGCACAGTTCTATTACCTTAGACACAGAGAAGTCAAGAGAAACATACTAGCATACAAACATACACTTCCAAACACAGTTACAAGCACGACCAACTCACCAGTTTGTGGAACTGACTACAATGCTCCCTGTCCACGACCACTCTGTGCTGGGTTACTAGAAGCTGTAATTAGAAACATGCATGGGTTATAGTAACTATAAAAACTGCCTTTTCCAGTCATTAAAACGTTAGACATTAAAAAGAATGAATGCTGCCATTTCAAACTACGCGCAAAGCTATCAGCACGAAAACTCGTTACATTACAGAACAAGCTGCACGAAAACACGTATAACTAAATACCAGCGTAGTTAATCCAGGATGCATGAAATACAAACCTATAGGAAACCGAATACCCAGGTTACAGCTAAGAAATTATATGGAAAATAAACTGAAATTCAATATGTCTGTCTTCTCTGACTGACTTTGCTGCTCTCCAAGATTCACGTGAACGAACTCTGAATGAAGGTCAAGGAAATCAATGGGATGAAAGGAATGATAGGAACATTTGAATCAAAGTACCAGAGTACTTCATAAATAAAACCTTGCCACACATGTATTTGGTAAGAAATTAAAGAAGTTTCGTGAGACACGCGATATTATCAGGACACACACAATACACAGCGCTTGTAACGTCAAAACGTTCAACCCCAAGTTCAACAGAGTTGGGGTTGGCGATGAGGGTTGGCGCGCTACAGATTTTTTCCCTTTTCCCACAACGTTTACCACCCTTCTAAATAATTTTAACTTATGATTCACATTTATTTTGTTGTCTGCATATGCTTTCAATTCGGACTAGTCTAAAATTTGGTCGCTTAAAAATTAGTTGAGCAAATGAATTGTGTTCGTTCAGTGAGATGATCAGGTATATCCGTTGCAATTATACGGCTTATTTCCTAACGGCTG
The DNA here is from genome assembly GCA_945859785.2 of Tridacna gigas. Taxonomy (NCBI): domain Eukaryota; kingdom Metazoa; phylum Mollusca; class Bivalvia; order Cardiida; family Cardiidae; genus Tridacna; species Tridacna gigas. Next base: position 16,187,053 of record OX244028.2, read on the forward strand.
ACTGAGAAAAAGACAAACTGGAGCTGTCGCAAAGCAGACAAATACCCCAATCAGCACCTTGTCACTGAAGCAGCACAATCAGAGAACGGAAAAGATTTTCAAAACAAATATCACCAGTAACCTTCACTTTTGACAGAAAAGCAATAGCGCACCTCCTTGGGTCATGAGCAACATTTGTATAGACACCAGGGTCCTAGATCAAACGGCTATTGAGTTAGAGCACAGAAACGATTTTCACACAAAGTTCGCCTGTGACTTTGACCTTTGACCCATGTGACCCAAAAGCAATAGGGCACCTCCTTTGGTTATGAGCAACATTTGTATAAAGTTTCAGGATCAGAGGTCAACGGCTTTTGAGTTACAGCACGGAAACGAAAACAAGACGGACGGACGGACAGACAGGCACCAATATAGCCCCCTCTACTCCGTAGGTCGGGGGGTATAATGAGACAAACAAGGCTAATACGTCGAAGTTTTGAAACTAGGTAAAAAGTTGCCAAGTCGCTCTATCTTTTGGTTACTTCTGCCAGCGACTTACACTTGGACCGACCGTGTAATAACAGATTGTCATCTTCACAATCATTTCTACACGTTTACATTTGAATGCATTTTTACACCTGCACTGTTTGCCTTTGGTCGAAACTGGACCTTTAATCGACTAAAGTCGCGGTACGAAAATCACGATTACATGACTAAATGCCAATTTGGATTTTAAAGAAACGAAAGTACAGTAGGCTGCATCTTTATACTTCATTCTATAAAAGGGAAAGTTTTAAGCGCGGGTAAGAAATTATACACTGTCTTTCTTGATTATAAGAAATGTTTTGACAAATTAAAACAAGCGTCACTGCGGCAAAAAAAAAATGTTATCTCAAAGCCCTAAAATGGTTTCAATGCCGTAAAAGCTATGCATTTTACTGTACAAGCTGACGTCAAGTTAAATGTTTATGGTTCGTCTAGCATTTAACCTTATTTCGACGTGAAGCAAGGTGATCCTAACTCAAGTTAACTTTTTATTATGTTCATCAAGGATTAAATAGAAAATATAAATGTTGAAATTGACGGTATTTTTACAACAGATGAATTCAGATTACACAACTGTTTGCTGACGATCATGCTCTGTTTTCTACAACACCAAAAGGTCTTTGAAGTCAATGCTAACAAATATTGAAACATATTGCAACAAATGACAGATGCAAATAAATACTGCAAAGTCTAAAGTTATGATCTTTTTTTCCTATACGGCCATAAACTCGAAATATAGTCTCCAGTTTGAAATATGTAGGTGTATGTATACCTGTTAAAAATGGTTTATGGCTATGATATCGAAAAAGAAATATGAAAACGCATCTAAGCCGCTTCACAATTTATTTACTATGTTTAAAAAATTTGAGTTCAAAGTTAAAAAGAAATGTGACATATTTGATTCTCTAGTTCTACCTGTAATGTATCATGCTTCCGAAATTTATTTGGTCATATAGCCCAGGAACGACGTTGGAAGTATCCATAATAAATTTTGTAAAAAAATTCTCTCTGTAAGAAAGTTATCAAATTTATCAAGCGTCTACGGAGAACCCGGAAGAGTCCCTTTGAGTACTGTTAGAAAGTGTGGCATGATACGTTATTGGTTAAAGATCTTGAAGTTGCCACAAAATACTGTTGTTAGACTCGTCTACAACGTGTTATAAAAGACGCTGATTCTACTCTTACGTACAATAAATTTAACTGGGCCTGTCATGTGAAGTAACTTCTTCAGTCACTCGGATTCAATAACTAATAGATAAGCCAAGCAAATGAATTAGTTAGCCTATAGCATGTTAAACAACGTACACGACAAAAATAAATACTCGTATATTACCAATTATCAATCCTAGTACTCAAATATAAACAACTCCCCAGTCTTTTCTATTACAGTATTTTCAAACACTCGTTTACGCAAGCACCCTACCTTAACTGCATCTCTAAAAGAAATATAGTTTGAAGTTTTGATGTCTCCTACAAATAAAAAAGTGGTGTAAAACCTAGCAAGATATATCAATCATGCTAGGGCAGATTGCACCCTCATAACGAGAAAAGTCGCAATGTTTTCAAAAGATTTGATCCAAAGAAGCATAAAAGATATTAACAGCTGGATGGTTAATCTTCTTTTGTCACAATGTTTTGAAAAGCTTTCATCTAATGGAGCACATAAACTCACAATGTCTTCTTTTAAAGGTGCATGGCAAATTGCAATGTTTTCAAAAGCTTAAAAAATATTAACCTTTGGATATCATGACACCTTTTGCCACAATGTTTTCAATAGCTTTCCACTAAAGGAGCATGGAAATCACAATGTTTTCGTCAGCTATACTTTACAGGAGCAAAAAGGACTGATGTTACATTTTTATGTCAACCTTTAGATAAAGTGTTATCTTCTTTGTTACAATGTCTTTTTGTTTTTTTTTAACATAAGAGTTTCAAATCTCAATTATAGTGTTAGGTTTATAAATGGGTTTCTGTATAGTTTGTATAATTCAGTACAAACTACATAAAAAAGCAAATATTTTAACAGCAATGGTATATATAAGATTACTAGTTTGCATGTTTCTTTGTTAAACTTTTCATGTATTTTATCTTTTGTCACAATGATTTTAAAAGGTTTAAGATGAACATTGTTTGGTATTGTGTATATGGAAAGCAGCCAGTATCTTCGAAAGAATATTGTGCAACTTTCCAAAACACAATATTTTCTCCCCTCCACAAGACGAATCCCTTAATTTGAACCACATCTATTTGTCGTCTGTAAATTGCTTTCAATATGGCCCAGTCTAAAATCATCTCGTTTGGTAAAAGGTTAATGTATTAATTTTTGGTAACCCAATATATGGTTTTGTACATAAGAACAGTTTTTTATATATATCTTTTTCCAACATCACTTGTCACACTTCGGCCGATTCCGTACCTGCATCTTACCTCGTCAGTATCAAGGGGGTTTCCATTTTCAAATACTGTCAGTCACATGATCTTAAACATGGCGGCGCCCTGTAAATCTATTAGCAACGGCAACAACAGCCACGGTTGTAAGCAACCTATCGCTGAAAAATGCCAACGTAATTGGTAGACCGAGTTCGAAAATAAATGTACAAACTGTTTGTCATTGTTTGTCATCGCAAATGTATCTAGAAAGATTCCCACGGAAAATTGTGACCAGTGTTTGGTTTCTAAGTGGAGTTTTACGATTTTAAGGGCGGTAAAGCGGTGTACTTCTGGCAAAAAAAATGCACCATGTAGGTGCATATCAAGCGACATGATACAGCCGAGAGACTTCATCAACGGATCACCCGAGGTTTGCCGAACATTTCCAACGTGTGCCTGTCATTGGAAAGAAGCCATTGATTGAAAAAGGCACGAAGTCCTTTGTCCCCAATGTTTTAAAACTTGAACTACTGAAAGAACATGGAAATACGCTGTTTTCTTTTTCAATGGACTTACATGTATGTTTGGAAACCACAGGCCTATTTTGTTTATAAAAATACGAGGGTTGTTCTGAAAGTTTGAGACTGTTTTAATGGCATGAAATGTATACACGTCCGATTGTATCCAGAGTTTGGATAAAAGCACTTCACTGCAAGGTATAGTTTTGTCGCCTGAAATGAATCTATATGTTTTTGTCACATTCCTATGTTTGAACAATGTTTTATCATTGCTTGAAGTTCGTTTTTCGACGTTAACGTCGGTGATTTTGCCACCATTTTAAATCACCCGTTTGTGTGTGTTTTCGAGTTTGCGTTTCTCGTTCTATGATGTCTATATTTTGCACGTAGATTATAAAAACATTCAATAAACATTCATTTTTTGATGTTGCTGAATTTATTAGCAGTATTTGGCACCATTTTTTGTTTCTTACAGAAGGATTCACGAAAATTAAATATTTAAAAAATAAAAAACCGTCATATTTCAAAGTGCTCCGTGACGCTCAAGCTGTGTTTCCTTAGTGATGTGCTACATTAATACTCTTAATTTGATAGAAATTATTTGCACAAACACTCAGGAGACGTGCTGCTTCTTGCTGGTATGAATATCATTACCATGTGACTTAAAGTTCAGAAGATACAAACACAGCCTCAAAACGTTCTGAACACTCCTCTACTTTTCTTATATATCCCCAACCGTCTTTCTTCCAATTAAAAGAAGCAGCACGGTTTCCTTTCACTCTTTACCAAATAACATAAGTTTAGACTTGTCCAAATTGAAAACATTAGCAGACGACAAATTAAATGTGACTCAAAAACTGAAGCTTCTCTTTGGAAATGTGGGAAAAGGAGAAAATGCTGGTTACCACCTTGTTCTCCTTTTCCCACAATATTTTCAAAAGCTTTCTTTCTTAGGGTCGTGTAAACTCGGGTTTGTGTGATAAAGGGATTTACTGTTGCTGATAAACCAGAATAATGAACTAAAGTTCCTTTTTGGCCTATAAAATTGGTTTACATTTCCCCTTTTCCGGTGAAACTTTTTCGCAGATTTTTTTTAATCCACTCGTAATAATTCTAATTTCTGCGTAACTGAAATGTGCTAAACAAAACATCCTTTTGAATCCACTTGTCTACTTTAACCATTTACCAGCTGACAAAAATTTAGACGTGTACACTTGTTGGTTCGTTTGCTGGTTCGTTCGTTGGTTTGTTCGTTTGTTCGCGTTCTCTTGCGGAATTCTCGTCATCAGTGTCGTTGAAACATGGAATTGTTTGACCAGGGGTTAAATGGGTTTAGAAAAGCTTCGGCATTTAACAACATTCGATGTTGAAGACTGTAGACCATGATCACACTGTACAGATTAATATGGCGGAAAAATGCATACGTACCACAGCTGGTTGATAGGTTGTGAGACTCATATGCAAGGTTTTGAATTTTGACGGACATACTGCATTATTTTTAACATAATCCCCTTCGGTATCTTCACAGTTTTGGCCAGTGATATTTATGGGCTTCAAACCCACTTTTGAAGAACTCGTTTTCTTGAACGTTCAGAAAGTACCCCACCGAATGTATGACGTCATCATCTGACCGAAAGTTGGTACCGGAAATGGCATTTTTTCGATTCTAGAAATACATGAAAGTCAATTGAGTCCAATCAGGCGAACGAGGCGGATGCTAAATTCACTCAAAGCATCTGTCCTAAATAGAAGCCATGACAATGACAGACTTGTGGGGCACTGCCCTCTGCCCTGGTGCGCTTGAGTTTAATATTTTCTCTGTACTGTCCAAGCAGTAATGCATAATATGTGTCATCAATTGTTTGTCCCTTTTGCAAATAATCTACCATCAGCATCCCGGAAAACCAAGGCCAGCTGATTGAATAGTTTTGCCCTCTTTGGCGGGTTGAGCCAGGGTGCTTCCGTTGTTTAGACTGTCGTTTGGCCTCTTTGTCTCAAAAAGTTTTAGATTAGCACGCCATAAAGTACGCCTGGTGATTTTGACCAACTGTTAGAAGTCTTTATACCCAACGGGCCGACAGCTTTCTCATTGTTAGATCGTCCGTAAGACAGGGGTGTACTCCTTCCTGTGAAATCTCAACTGTATATCTTTCCTTAACTCGCCTCCCAGCTATAATTCAGTATCTTGGACTTTATTGATCATTTCTGGGGTTGCAATAATGACAATGCTTCCGGGACAGGCGTCATCCTCAATGCTCTGCCTGCAAAGCTGAAATTCTGCCACCCACTGTAGCAGATGAAGAGCACCATTCCCTTGTGTTACTGCCATATCTGCCTAGGTGCTAGACCTTTCTCATGCAAATGTATAGAGCCCTTTCAGGGATTTTGATCATTTTACAAAAGTGACTTGCCTTGTTTACATTAGACACTACCTATTCAATATAAACTGAACGAATGATACCAGTGTTCGGGTACAAAGCTTTATATAGTTAGTTTAGTTTAAAACATATTTTATTCAATGAATGAAATGGGGTTGGACCACAAGTTCTACCAACTTAGAATCGGTCCATCCCCTACAATGAAAAGAACAAAATAATCTTTCTATGGCAACAAGCAAAAAAAACAACAAACTAGGGAAACAAAAAAAGGTAACTGGATATAAGAGAAAGAAATAGAGGGATGAAAATGGGAGAAAAAAAAGAAGAAAGGAAATTTCAGTAATGAACATACAAGACAAAGATGAAAATCAAGTTACATGCGAAAAACAGGAGTGAGAGAGGATAGGTAAATACTCGATTGAGATGCTCTGGGATCTACGCGTGCAATTGGGATGAAATCGAAATTACGTAAAGCGGCCGGATTGTTGAATAAATAACTGAACTGATGCAAATAGCAAACTGTTATCGTTGTAATTTAAATGTTCATCCCCAAGTAACAATTTGTTAGTGTTTAAAGGGTGAAATGCTATTGTCGATCGAAAAAGAATGGTTCTTTTATCCGAATTTCTATTGCATTTAAAAAAAAAGTGTTCCGCATCTTCAGCACCAGTTCCACAAGCACATATTGGGTCTGATTTTAGATGATTTAAAAACAGGTCATTGTTTAAATTACTGCAATTGTTCCTTATTCTAGCATGAATTATCGACAGATGTCGGCTTCCGAAAAAATATAAATTGGGTATTCTTTTGGGTTTAGTCATACTAATGAGTTTTGATTTAAAAGAATTAAATGTCGTGATATTTTTGACATCTTGTTCGAGGTCATTCCATATCGGTATGGAAGAAGGTATACAAGACTTTTGAAACAGTCGCGTTCTTGCTTGTACATGTTCATAATTCTGGCTATTACGTAATTGATACTGCGACCTGTTACCAACTAGTGGGGGTATTAGTTCCTCTATGAATTGTGGGACGAGACCATTTGATACTTTATACATAAAACATAATTTCGAATTTTTCCGTCTCAATGATAATGCCTCCCACCCACACTCTTTGTGTAGATTTTCAAGAGATACTGATCTTGTAAGGCCTGTTACAATACGGGCTGCATCATTTTGTAGTTTTTCAATTGAATTGGAGGAGAAGACAGAACATCCATCCCACACTATAGAAGAGTACTCTAATTTTTTTTTTTTTTTTTTTTTTTTTTTTTTTTTATGTTTTTTTTTTTTTTTTTTTTCAGATCCTGTCAGAGAGGGCCTCGTTTATTTCTCTATAATATAGTACACAAATTACAATAACATATAAGATCGATCCTGCACCTTAAATTTTTAACAAACGGCGAAAATTTTAGGCCTGCCCAAACTGAAAACATTTGCAGTCGCGTTTGCAGACGACAAAGTAAATATGACTCAAAAATTGAAATTTGTATTTGAAAGGGCTGTAAACATTTTAGAAAAAGGAGAAAACGCTGGTTACAGCATTTTCTCCTTTTCCCTCAATGTTTTCAAAAACTCTCTTTCTCAGGGTCATTAAAATTCGAGCTTGTGTGGTAAAGAGTTAATATATACCGTTTTGTTGGTTATGCGAATACTGCAGATCAGCATCAGAATGAGCAAAAATTCATTCAGATCCTGATCCACAATTTCCGGTTTGACCTCTTCAATATCGATCACCTCCTACTACGACTCTGAGATATATTGGATTTGAAGAACATTTTAGAAAAAAAAAAAACTCAAAAAGATACATATCTCCGTTTCCCACCATGGTTCTTATCTTTTCATACTACTACATCGCAAGTATACCAATCACAATATTGCCGATTGCTGATGGTTTAATTTGGAATAGTCTGAAATTTGTCTTTTGGGAAACGGTTAATTACACACTATTTTCAAAAAAAAAAAAAAAAGAAAAAGAAAAAAAAAAAAAAAAAAAAGGTGGAATCTTTAAAATTGCCTATCGGGAATAATTGATCTTTTTGTATATTCTGCCATCAGAAAGGTATAGAGATTCAGTGGCTTGCCGGATAGGAGTGATCAAAATTTTCATAATCTTGGTACTCCAACAGCACCTGGTTTTTCTAATATAAGAGTAATAACATTTATAATACAAACAAAGAACAGACAATATAAAATTGAAAAACGTATGGTTAAAAAGGGGGAAAAAAAAAAAAAAACTATCCGTAGCCAGACTCTAGAGTAGTCAGTTTCGTTATGTTTTGTATATTCATTTTTATAATATGATATTCCTTTGCACCTCAGCATTTAAATACTCAAAAACAATTCAATCTATAAAAGGAGACCAGACAACATCCAGCTATTCTATAGACTCGTCGTGTTTTTCACTTAACAATACTTTATTTTTTAAAATTTTGTATTGAAATGTTAAGTAGTTTTTTGCTCCTTGTATCGATGGTTTTACATTTATGTTCCTACATTTGAAAATGTAGAGTACTCTAAAATTGGTCGTACGTCCGACCAATTTTAGAGTACTCTAAAATTGGTCGGACGTACGACAAGTATATTTGGTTTAATGCAGCCCTTGTAAGAGTAAATTGAAGTCTGCGCATAATTTGCAGAATTTTCGATGCTGATTCTAAAATGTCATTCATATGATTGCTCCATTGACCGGTGCTACTTAAAGTAATTCTCAAATGTTTGTGATGATCAACGACCTTTATTGGTGTATTTCCGAAAAGTAATCGTGGTACATCGAAATCCTTTTATTTGAAAAAATGACTGCCTCAGTTTTATTTGGATTAAAATCTACTAACCATTGCTTTGCCCATGACGATACAGATTTCAGATCCTGATTAATTATACCTTCTATGTCTTTTAAAGAAGTTGCCGAGTAGTACAGGGAACTGTCGTCGGCATACAATCTAGTAAGACTTAGTAAAGAGTCTGTAATGTCATTTACATAAATAAGAAATAATAATGGTCCTAAAACCGAACCCTGGGGTACTCCAGCACTCAAAGGTAGATAGTGTGATTCAGCTGATTGAATCACAACTTTCTGTTTTCTATTTCTCAGATAACTATTAAACCAAGTCAAGAGGCTGTCACTAAAGCCGTGCTCTCGGAGTTTGAATAGGAGACCACTGTGCCATACTCTATCAAATGCTTTAGATATATCACAAAAAACAATACAAGAAAATTGACCATGATCCATGGCTTGACATATATGGTGATATATATCTATAAGCTGGTAGGTGGTTGAATGTTTTGGTAAAAAACCAGATTGATATTTATACAGTAGCTTATTTGTATTTAGGAAATTATATACATGTTTAAAAATTATTCTTTCAAGGACTTTTCCACAACTGCTCAAAAGAGAGATAGGCCTATAGTTAGCTGGCAAGGACTTGTCGCCTTTTTTGAATATGGGCGTTACTGTTGCTTTTTTCCATAATTCAGGGAAAACACCCTCAGAAAGAGAACGATTAAATAAAATGTACAGTGGTTTGCTTATTGCATGGATACATCCTTTGAGCATTCTGTGACTTATATCATCGGGGCCGCTAGCTTTATTTATCTCAATAGTTTTGATGATGTCTTCTATTTCGGACTGTGTTACTCCGTCAATTGATAATTTGTTTTCGGTTTTCAATTGGATGTCTGGTAATATAGTATTAGTATCAACTACCGTGGATATTGATGTAAAATAATCATTTAGGCAGTTGGCCTTATCTTGAGAGGAAGTGTACCACACTGTTTGCCCATTAGGATGTGGTTTGCACAGTGGTAGGAAGCACGATACAGATGAATCTTTTTATAAAAAATATCTAATAATTTTCCAAAAACTTTTCTTGTCGTTGCATTGGAGTTCAGTTAGATTTGTCTCCAAGTTATTAAAGAATTCCTTTTTGGCATATTGTTTCATATTATTTACTGTATTACGTAGGTTTTTGTATTTTGTCCAATCGTTAATTTTTCCTGTTTTCTTGGCAGTACTTTTCATTCTATCTCTTTTCCGGGAGACCCGTCTAATTGCACTATCATACCAAAGTTGATCATCAGGTCGGACACACACTCTTTTGTGTGGAATACATTCTTTAATCAATTTAATAAAAGTTTTAGTAAAAGTCTCACAACAATCATCAACTGAACCAACATGCAAAATACTCCAATCATAGTTTTCTATTTTCTGATTAAGAGACTCGAAGTTGGCCCTACTGTAAAGCCAAATATTTCTTTCATAACACTTTTGGAGCTCATATGAGAAGGGAATAGATATAAATGTTGCACAGTGATCACTTATAACTTGTGGTAGCGGTAGCGTACCAGAGTCTGAATACTCCATATCATTCGGGATTAAGATTGGATCAAGTAAGGCATTTTGTCTCGTTGGGACATTTATTACATTTATCATAGAATTTAGAAGTAGAATATCCTTGAGATTATGAAACGACTGATTCATTAGGTCCTCGTTAAGATCGCCCAATATAATTACATTTCTAGTTATTTGGAAGGCAGCTTCAATGTTAATATCAAAGTTTCTGAAAAAAATATTATCTGCAGTTTTCGGACTGTAGAAAACACCAATCAAATATATTTTGGATTTCACTATAATTTTAACCCAAATAGATTCATTACAGTATCCCTCAAGATCTGCAACTCTAGAATGGGCCAGGTCGTTATTTACATATACAAGAATACCCCCACCGTGGTTAGTTCTGTCCCTCCTGTAAGGTTCATCAAATGCTTGTGATAATAACAAATTGTCTTGTGAAATTGAATCATTAAGATGGGTTTCGGTGAAACATAAAATATTGAAATCTAAAAATTCTTCTTTTATATAATCAATCTTATTTCTGATGCTTCGTATGTTGCAATGGAGTACTGATAATAAGAAATTATTTTCCGATAAAGCAGGCCCTGGGTTGGTCTCAATATCTCCAGCTTGTAAAATGATTACACAGATTAATATGAAGAATGAAATGGACTGAAAATTGTTATTCATAATATTCCGTGCGTTCAAATCTAGGGTCCTTGACCACATAGAGAGAATCTTAATGAAATGCGATAGCAAACAGAAATTATTTGGATAAGTATGCCGCTTTTTTTTAGAACCAGTATAAATTCTGTTTTGGAAAAGCCCGATGGAAGCCCTCCAGGCACCCAAGTCACTATCCATTAGGAGATAGGATATTGATTACCAGGAGAACCTCCATCCGGGCTTGAGTAATCACATAGCACGCGCGAATCGCAGAGATACTAAACAGAGTAAGGAGATCTAGAAGTATAGAGAATAGAGTGTATAAGAAAGTGCAATAATAAAAAGGTATGTACATAATAATATTTAAACAATTATTGACAAATGTGACGATTTTGGAGTGTGAGGTTAATAATAATTGAGATATTTCCTTATAATACTTCGAATTCTGAATAGGTAACCCCTTAAACTCTCTATTGAAACGAAATATAGAGAGTTGTCAAGGTATCTAACAGCCAGCTTGATTGATCTTTGTATTCCAACTGTGTAAAACAAAAAACAGTCCACACATAATGCAGACTGATCAGTGATAACATATACATCAAAAATAAGTTTTAATTTGTTTTGAACTAAATAGGTGTCTCAAATTATTAATATTAATTTTTGTCTAAGTAGGTGTCTCAATTTATTAATCAACACAATGGCAAACAGTTACAGAAGGTAGTTGGTGAAGTATTGAATAAAGTAGAGAAGCAATAGGAACGTCTAGATTTGTTGAGTGAGCCCTGACTGTAATGAAACTGGTCAGCTAGCAAATATATGCAATCCGACCAGCACCAACACAATCAGAAACAACGGACAACTGTTAAGGCATATTAAAAAATAGCATAACAGCAATCTCCTATTTAATTAATTGATTGGGACCCTGTTCATGGCGGTACGGATCAGCAGTACAGAATGTACAGTCCTATCAGCACCGTCACAAACAGCATGAAAGAATAATTGGTGCACAGCAGCAGCTTTAGAGAAGTAATATAACAACAGACTAATATACATGATATTTGTCAATAAAGCCCCTTGTTGTTGTGATATAAATCACAGACAGCAATAAAAAATAATTGGAACAGTTGTAGCCGTCAACAACATAAAACCGGCGTAACTGTATCAAACCACCAAAAGTGTTATAGATTGACGTCTTATTTGTGATGGTACAGATCAGACAGCTTACGTGCAGCCCGATCAGCACCATCACGAACAGCCAAAAACGACATGTGTGAAGTAGGGCATGAAAATACTGCTACCAAAATTTATTGACTGAACCACCACTTGTGATGATACAGATCAGCCAGCATAGATGTGCAGCCTGATCAGCGTCAGCACAACCAGGGACAACCAACAAATTGGCAGGCTTATAAATCAGTAAAAGCTTAAAAAAAAAAGAATAGCAACAGACTAATTTATATAGTATTTATAAATAGAGCCCATAATTGTGGTGATATAGATCAGCCCACACATAAGCGCAATTCGATCAGCAATGATAAGCAATGTGGTAAAAATATAACAGCAGTAAACTAATATTAGATTTCCCGATTGGGCCCCTGTTTGCTCTGTCACAAATCAGCCAGCATACATGTGTAACCTGATCAGCGTCAGCACAAGCAGGGACAGCCAATAAGTTGATAAGCTTATAAATCTGAAACAGCTTAAGAGAAAAAATAGCAACAGACTAATATATATAATATTTATAAAAAGAGCCCCTATTTTTGGAGGTATAGATCAGCCTATACAAAAGCGCAATTTGATCAACACCACAACAAACAGCAACAACAAGTAATAAACAAATATTTAAACACAGCAGAATGATAAAAAATAGAACAGCAGTGAACTATTATTAGCTTTCATGATTGAACCTCTGTTCGATCTGACACAGATCAGCCCGCACACATGTGCAGCCAGATCAGCGTCAGCACAGACAGGGAAAGCCAATAAAATGATAGGCTTATACTCAGCAGCAACTTAAGAAGAATAAATTTGCAACAGACTAATTTATATAATATTTGTCTATAAAGCCCGTAATTTTGGTGATATAGATCAGGCTACACATAAACGCAATTCGTTCAACACCACAACAAGCAGCAACAACAAATGATAAGCAAGGATTTAAACACAGCAATGTGAGAAAAAAAAAATAACAGCAGTAAACTATTATTAGATTGCATGATTGTGCCCCTGTCCGACACAGATCAGCCAGCATACATGTGCAGCCTGATCAGCGTCAGCACAAGCAGCAACGTCAGACAATTTGTAATTTATGGCGAGCAGCATCGTAATCTGATCACAAACAGCAAGGGCAAACCGATCTACTTCCCGCCTGTGATGATACAGATCAGCCAGCACACATGTGCAGCCTGATCAGCGTCAGCACAAGCAGCAACGTCAAACAATTTGTAATTTATGGCAAGAGCATCGTAATCTGATCACAAACAACAAACAATAAATAAATTGATGAAACTCATAATCAGCAGTAGCTTTGGAAAAGTAATATAGCAACAGACTAATATAGATAATAATTGTCAATAAAGCCCCTTGTTGTTCTGATATCAATCACAGACAGCAGTGAAAAATAACTGGTACAGTTGTAACCGTCAACAACATGAAAACGGCGTGACAGCATCAAACCACTCTAAGTGTTATAGATTAAGGTCTTGCTGTGATGGTACAGATCAGACAGCTTACGTGCGCAGCCCGATCAGTACCATCACAAACAGCCAACAACGACATGTGTGAAGTAGGGCATGAACGTACTGCTAAGAAAATTTATTGACTAAATGAGCCTCTGTTTGCTCTGACACAGATCAGCCAGCACACATGTGCAACCTGATCAGCGTCAGCACAAGCAGGGACAACCAATAAGATAAGTTGATAAGTTTATAAATCAGCAGCAGCTTAAGAAAAAAATAGCAGCAGACTAATATATATTAATATTTATAAAAAGAGTCCATATTTGTGGAGATATAGATCAGCCTATACAAAAGTGCAATTCGATCAACACCACAACAAACAGCAAGAACAAGTAATAAACAGATATTTAAAAACAGCAGAGTGGGAAAAATAGAACATCAGTGAACTATTATTAGATTTCATGATTGAACCTCTGTTCGAGCTGACACAGATCAGCCTGCATACATGTGCAGCCAGGTCAGCGTCAGCACAGACAGGGAAAGCTAATAAATTGGCAGGCTTATACTCAGCAGCAACTTAAGAAGAATAAATTTGCAACAGACTAATGTATATAATATTTGTCTATAGAGCTCGTAATTTTGGTGACAAACACCAAGAGCAAACCGGTTGACTTCCCGCCCGTGATGACACAGATCAGCCAGCATACATGTGCAGCCTGATCAGTGTCAGCACAAGCAGCAACGTCAAACAGTGTGTAATTTATGGCGAGCAGCATCGTAATCTGATCACAAACACCAAGGGCAAACCGATCTACTTCCCGCCTGTGTGATGATACAGATCAGCCAGCACACATGTGCAGCCTGGTCAGCGTCAGCACAAGCAGCAACGTCAAACAATTTGCAATTTATGACGAGCAACATCGTAATCCGATCACAAACAACAAAAAATAAATAAATTGATGAAACTCATAATCAGCAGTAGCTTTGGAAAATTAATATAGCAACAGACTAATATACATAAAATTTGTCAATAAAGCCCCTTGTTGTTGTGATATAAATCACAGACAGCAGTGAAAAATAACTGGTACAGTTGTAACCGTCAGCAACATGAAAACGGCGTGACAGCATCAAACCACTCTAAGTGTTATAGATTAAGGTCTTGCTGTGATGGTACAGATCAGACAGCTTACGTGCGCAGCTCGATCAGCACCATCACAAACAGCCAACAACGACATGTGTGAAGTAGGGCATGAACGTACTGCTAAGAAAATTTATTGACTAAATAACTTTATTGACTTTATATAGTTAGGGAATAGTAGGACTGAAAAAGGATTTCCCTGCTTTTCAACCAGCCCTCTGAAGATAAATAGATTAGAGGGAAACGTAATAATCCCTCAGTTAATCTGATCGAGTCTTTACCAGAAAATAAAATCTAGCACTTGTGGTTATTTATTGGGACAAAATATATGTGGATAATTATGCATGCATGGTTAATTAGCTGGCTAATTTTCTGAGGGTGCTCAATTTCTTGTTACCTCTTTCCCTTTCTTTTTTATAAAGGAGCAAAGACTTTAAGTTCACATTCATCACGAACAACGTTAGTCGCTTAGCTCCTTCAGTAAAAGGCTCACAACTTTTCAACCAGCCCGCTTAAGATAAATAGATTAGAGGGAAACGTAATATTCCCTCAATTAATCTAATTGAGTCTTTACCAGGAAATAAAATCTAGCACTTGCGTTTATTTATTGGGACAAAATATATGGGGATAATTATGCATGCATGGTTAATTAGCTGGCTAATTTTCTGAGGGTGCTCAATTTCTTGTTACCTCTTTCCCTTTCTTTTTCATAAAGGAGCAAAGACTTTAAGTTCATATTCATCACGAATAACGTTAGTCGCTATCAGAGAAAAGGAAGAATCTTATGAAAACATGTTGTCGGGCTGTGTAATTTGTCCTTGTATCCTATTTCTGATATTTTTCATGCCTCATACAACATGAATTTAAATTTTGTATATGGTATGGTTGTATTGGAGTTTAACGCCATTTTAACAGCTTAGGTCATATCAAGGCGGTCAGTGCACCTATGCATGTTGCCCGGCTTTCTCATACCAGTACCGACACAACTTTATTTCTAAATCGTTTACTACTTTTCTTACATGCATAAGAGGTGAAAGGCGAAAAATCGCCGGAGAGAATGTTTGTCTCAATCGTATATCGAACCCGCAACCACCAGGCTACGTGTCTGATACGCTTACGACTGAGCAACTCGGCCAGGCTCTATTTTTATGAAACATTGTCATTAGTAGTAAGAGAGGGCGAAAAGGGGGTTGAAGGCCTTTGTTCACATTTTTTTCTTTCGTTTTTATGAAAATGTGTTTAAACTAGCCTCTACATGTATCAACAGAATAAACGAGCAAAGACATAGTGTTAACCCTTAGGCTGCTAAGCGTGACTCAATGACCTTTTGCAGACAGTGTAGATCAAGATCAGAGTGTACAAAATGTGCAGCCTGACCTTGGATCTACACTGTCCGATGAAGGGACAATTTTGTCAAAAAAAATAAGTTTGAAATAGCAACATTAGGATTTTTACTATCTGCTTGAAAGTTTCATTTTACTTATTTAGCAGGTTAAGGGTTAATAATTATGTGGTCAAAATAAGAAACTGAAAGAACTCTGCAATTTCCTATTGTGTCAAAACAAGTGCAATACACATTGATTTTGAAAAATTGTTCCGCCAGTAAATTTTGGCTGACAAACCTGTCCGGCAAAATCGACCACTGGCCAAATTCTCCGTACACCACATTTTTATAAAGCTTATTAGTGTCAAATGCTAATTTCAATCCATTTGTTAATCAATTACCCCATTACCGCATAAACACTACCTCCAACATTCTTGCTTGAATCACGCTTTTGACCATTTTCCATCGAAGCATTTAAAGATAAGGATAGTATTTCACTTTAGAAGTATAGAAAAAATCGAGGAAAAGGGATTAAAGCTTTGCACTTCTAGTATTTGTGTACTCCAGGACAGCAAACAGCTTGTAGCATTACAAGTGCAGTTTCACAAAACAGAAGCCGTTGTCCTGCTCTCTTTTTAAAAAGAAGTTTGGGCTTTAGAGTAATCTTTTTCTTTCTTTGGTAGATCTATCCCTACAGTTGAACAAAATGTTATTTACTTGCGTTTTTTTAGCTCACCTGAGCAAATAGTGCTCAGGGTGAGCTATTGTGATCGATCGTTGTCCGGCGTCTGTCCGTCCGTCCGTGTGTCCGTCCGTCCGTGAACAATTACTTAAAAACTCTTCTCCTCTGAAACCGCCCAACAGATTTCAGTGAAACTTCACAGAAATTATCCTTAGGTGATGCACTTTCAGAATACTTCAAAGATTTGATTTCCATGAAGAACTCTGGTTGCCATGGCAACCGAAAGAAAAAACTTTAAAAATCTTCTTGTCCCAAACTGTAAGGGCTAGAGCTTTCATATATGGCATGTAGCATCATCTAGTGGCCCTCTACCAAAATACTTCAAATAATGGCCCTAGTGTGGAAATTGGCCCTATGTTGTGGGTTCTCGGATTTCACATAGAGATAAAGAAGGAAATCTTTAAAAATTTTCTTGTCCCAAACCATAAGGGCTAGAGCTCTCATATATGGCATGTAGTATCATCTAGTGACCCTCTACCAATATACCTCAAATAATGGCCCTAGTGTGGAAATTGGCCCTATGTTGTGGGTTCTCGGATTTCACATAGAGATAAAGAAGGAAATCTTTAAAAATCTTCTTGTCCCTAACCATAAGGGCTAGAGCTTTCATATGTGGCATGTAGTATCATCTAGTTGTCGCGAATTCTGCGAGTTTTTTATCCTTTTGTTACAATGTTTTCAAATATTATTTGTTATAGCTTGTTTTGGCTAGTTTCAGTTACTCATGTTGTAAGGATACATTTTTGTCTACTCCGGTTAGTCTCCGGTTTTATACCAAGTTAAAATTATACTCCGTTTATTGCTCCTTTGGTGCGCTAATTGGGTTTCAACTGATTCTTATGTTTCATATGATTTTCATGCAGCGGAGCCAACGGAGCACTAAGCCATATAAATAACAGAGTTTGAATGTATAAGGGGAGTTGGTAAAGAAAACGGAATATAAGAGAACGTAAAAGTGTTCTATCTAGAGCTATAAATCAGCTACTAAAAAAAAACTAGAGTTAAAATTAAGAGAATTTGAATGGCTGTTGTTAAAAAATTCAATGTGGCTAATAAATTGATGAATAAAAATAAAAAATAAATAATAAACGAGGTAAACCTGAAATACGGACTTGTTCATTGACTAAATCCAATGCGTAGAGAATTAAACCAAGAACTAAGAGGATCTTTACGACATTGTTTGGCGCCGGAACCCGGGAACAGAATCAGACTTGAGAATTTTAAACTCATTAAACCATGGCGGACTTGAAATACATTAAAGGTGTAAGAACAAGATACCGGAACGTTTTAGAGAATGAACTACAACGATGTGCTTCACTAATAGACAGTGATATTGAACTCGATGATAAAGAAGAAATACTAATGAAAGTTAACAAGTGCATAAAGACACTGGATGTATATCGTGAGAAACTTGAAGACAAATGTAAAGAATTGTGTTGTGCTATTGACGACTCGGACGAGGATTTAGTTGGCGAAATTCTTAATGAAGACGGAATTCTTTGTGAGCAGGTTATCAGTAGCCGTATTGAACTTGAAGAATTCAAGGATTCGATCCTTGACCAACAAATAAAACATGAGGAAAAGTTCGACCAAAGCACTGTGGAAAAAGGAGATCATCTTGTTAAATTGCAGAGTGAGATGCAGAAAATGGTAATGGATCAGATGAAGCTGCAACAAGAGTACTTTGAAAGACAAGAGAAAGGACGTCATGATCAATCCGCTGTAAAACTACCTAAATTAGAAATGATACCATTCGATGGTGATAAAATCAAATGGACAGAATTTTGGGATACTTTTGACTGCGCTGTCCACAGCAACAAAAAACTGTCTGATGTAGAAAAACTGACATACCTGATGAGTAAATTGACCGGAGAAGCCAAGAAAACAATATCCGGTCTAGCACTATCGAATGATAACTACGGAGTGGCGGTAAAACTCTTGCAAGAGAGATTTGGCAGGAAACAGGAAATTATTGACCTACACTATTCGCATCTGATGAATACTCCAAGACCAGAAGATACATCTGAGAGTTTGCGCTCGTTTTTAAACGAAATTCAAAGGCATTTGAGGAGCTTTGAGGTTTTAAATCAGGATGTGAACCAAGCAGTATTTGTATCAATGATAAAATCTAAATTGCCCACCAAAGTATTGGTTCAACTTGAAATGAAGAAAGACATCGGTTCTTCATGGACAATAGCTTGGTTATTGGATGAGCTGAAGCATTATGTTATAGCCACTGAATCTGCTATAGTAAGTCCACAACAATCTTATTCTCAACATAAAAGAAAAGTGCAAATTAACACTCACGGTAAATTCCAACCGAAAGGTGGTCACAGACGAAAAGGGAATTCCCCGTCAAAACCAGGATATGGATCAGCGGAGGCTTTATTTGCGACCTCAGACCGGAGTAAAGTGGATAAATCTGTCTCTACAAGATTCTCCGCTGATCAGTGTAGATACTGTACAGAGAAACACTATAGTGATGAATGTTGGAAATTTAAAACCGATATCGAAAGAAAGAAACAAATAAAAGGAAGTTGTTTCAGATGTCTACGTGAAGGACACTTTGCCAAGGAATGCAAGAAAAACAAAACATGCGTTCATTGCGGCGAAGAAAATAAACATCACCGTAGCCTTTGTCCGAAAATGTTTGGAACTAAGACACTTCCTGAATCTTCAAATATGACTTTCAATGAAAAGAATGATAAGATAGCTGAAGAAACTACTGAAAATTCCTTGGTATCATCCAATGACATGGTTCTAATGCAAACTGCACTTGTAGAGATTCAAAATCCGAAGAATGCCTTTTGTCTTAAGACACGCCTGCTACTCGATTGTGGTTCGCAAAGAACGTATATAACGGAGTCACTGGCAAATCGGCTAGGACTAAAACAGGAAAGTGAGCAAGAAATAAAATTATCTACTTTTGGTAGTGACAAGCCAAAGGTAATTAAAACAGCTTCAACGACGTTGTCTCTAAAATTGAATAATGGCCAATACTTTAAGGTGACAGCTAACATAGTTCCTGTTATAAGTGGAAGTATTATCAGGAAACATATCGATATGTCGTCGCTAGGACATCTTGAACATTTGTTAAAGAGTGTAGATATGGCAGATACAATACCGACAGAAACTGAAAGTTCAAGTGTTGAAATTCTAATCGGAAATGATTACTATCTAGACTTAGTATTGCCACAAAGGCTTGAGTTGCAGCCCGGATTATATCTACTTAGTTCTAAGTTCGGTTGGATATTGACCGGGCGCACAAGTGAAATAAACGAAACTATGAACGAAAATAACTTTCTGATTCTTTCCCATGGAACGAATTTAACCAAGAATGAAACACTATTTGGTGTTGATAATGTGGTGCAAACAAAGCCCGACCTTGAAGACTTTTGGAATATAGAGACAATAGGAATAACAGATTCATCACTAAGAGATGAGGATGACATTGTCATGGAAAAATTCAAGAACACGTTGATTTACCAGGACGGAAGGTATTACGTCACATGGCCATGGAGAAAAGATTTCACGGAATTACCAAATAATAGACAATTGGCTCTTGGACGTCTAAAGTCATGTCTTAAGAGATTAAAGGGAAACCCAAAGTTGATGGAAGAATACAATAAAGTCATAGAGAAGCAGCTACAAGATGGTGTTATAGAAAAGGTACATCAGTCAACTTCAAGTGAAATGAAACATTACATCCCTCATCATCCGTTGATTACTCCTCATAAGAAAACCACCAAACTTCGAATTGTATATGATGCGTCATCAAAACCCATTAAAGACAGTAAGAGTTTGAATGAATGCCTATATAGGGGACCAGTTATGCTGCGCAACCTTTGCGGGTTGTTAATTAGGTTTCGTCTTCACAAGATTGCAATCATTGCAGATATTGAGAAGGCATTTCTTCAAATTGGTCTTCAGCCTAACCAACGAGATGTCACAAGATTTTTATGGTTAAAAAACTTTAAAAACCCCTCAGCTCAAGGCAACGTGCAAGAATATAGATTTTGTAGAATACCATTCGGGGTGATATCTAGCCCTTTTTTGCTAGGCGCCACAGTTGAACAACATCTAGAAAAATACAATAATCCTACCTCTACCAAATTGAAAAATGACATATACGTAGATAACGTAATAACTGGCACTGATTCCGAGGCAACAGCACTTCAGTTATATATGTGTTCTAAATCAATCTTTAAAGATGCTTCCTTGAATTTACGTGAATGGCTATCAAACAGTGACAAAGTGAATGAATCAATACCTATTCATGATAGAGCAAGCCCTGAAACAATAAATGTTTTGGGTTATCTCTGGAACCACAAATCTGATAAACTGTCCATCAAAGAACTGGTGGGTAAAGTAGCTGCAATGAACATTACGAAAAGAACCGTACTAAAAGTGATAGCGTCTGTATTCGATCCCATGGGTCTGTATACACCTGTATTACTTCGTGGAAAATTGCTGCTCCAAACAATATGGAGCAGGAATTATGACTGGGATGAAAACATTGATGATAGTGACATTTTGTCGGTTTGGTCATCACTAAGTGCTGATCTTGAACAACTACCTAGCCTTAAAGTTCACAGATGCATATCTCATGGTGTGGACACAAATTCAGTAATTTATGACCTGCTTTGCTTCTGTGACGCATCGTCAAAAGCCTACGCAACTTGTGTATATCTACGTCAAATATGTAACGGAGTAGCTAAAGTTGATCTGATATTTGCAAAATCACGTCTTGCTCCGTTAAAGGGAATGACAATGCCCAGATTAGAGTTAATGGCGGTGTTAATCGGTGTAAGATCCCTCCAATTTGTGAAAGAACAATTGAAACTTAAGATAACTAAGACGTTATTGTGGACAGATTCAAAATGTGTGATAGGTTGGCTAAACACCGATAGAAAATTAGAAATTTTCGTGAGAAATAGGATTTTAGAAATAAAGAGTTGCAGTGTCAGCGTGGATTATGTAAAATCTGGAGAAAATCCGGCTGATATTGCTTCTCGCGGAACAAATGTCCAGAGCTTACAGGAGAATCAGTTATGGTGGCATAGTCCAGACTTTACTTCTGTAACGAGGGAAAACGAAATGGATACTGAAGCGCAATTGAACAATGATTGGCACCAAGTGGAAAAGGAAGTAAAAATGCTAATCACTGAGCGTAATTATGACGTAAATGAACGTCCTAATAAACATGGTGAGGTTACTCCAGTCCCTCCGTTTTCTTTGAACCCAAATGAATTTTCTTCAAGTAGCAAGTTGTTTAGAGTGACTGCATATGTTTTACGGTTCATTCAATGTTTAAAAAAGACTCGATCTAAAAACGGTCCATTAAAAAGCCAAGAACTGCAAGAAGCTCAGACAATGTGGTTAAAATATGTACAGCAGAAGTACTTTTCGGAAGAAATAGAAGCCATTCGTAAGGGCAAGGCCACCAATTTACAAAAACAACTTGGGCTCTTTGTCGACAACGTTGGTCTTTTACGTTGTAGAGGACGCTTGTGAAACTCGTGTTTAAGTGCAGGAGCACGTTGTCAAATATTACTTCGAGGTGGAGACGAATTAACACATTTGTTGATATCAAAAATTCACAAACAAAACTGTCACAGCGGGGTTTCTCAAACTCTTGCACAGATAAGAATGAACTTTTGGATCCCCCAAGGTAGAGCAAAAGTGAAAACAATACTCCGTTCGTGTACAGTGTGTAGACGGTATGAGGGTGGACCTTATAAAATGCCACCATTAGCTCCGTTACCACAGTCTAGAGTGTCGCAATCATCTCCTTTCATTCGTGCTGGGTTAGATTACTTTGGTCCACTCTACATCAAAACATCTAACGGAGTTAAGAAAGTGTGGGTGTGTCTTTATACATGTATGGTGACACGTGCCATTCATTTGGAATTGATACAGGATATGAGTGCAGATGAATTCATTCTTGGATTTAAAAGGTTTGTTTCTCAGCGGGGTTCACCTGTTGAGATCTTTGGAAAAAAGGTCAAAAGCTTCTTAACCAATTTTGGAAATTATGGCGGGACGAATATTTGACGAGTCTGCGAGAACGAACCCAATGTTCTCTCCGTTCTACAAGAATTCAGTCTCCGTTCCGTTGTCAAGTTGGTGACATAATTCTTATCAAGGACAATCTACCACGTGGCTGTTGGAAAATTGGAAGAATTGCGGAATTGTTAAGAAGCCGTGACGGTCTGCATCGGTCAGCAAAAATACGTCTACCATCTGGTAAATTGCTGTGTAGACCTCTAAAATTGCTATATCCTATTGAGTGTACTTTAGATTCGGGTGTTGAAAAGGTTCACCGACCACTTTCTAATAACGGTTCAAAATTAGCGATGCGGCCTTTGAGAAAATCTGCAGTTCAAGCTAGACAAAAAATCAAAGAACAGTTGTCAGAAAATTAACTCTTAAAAAAAAAAAAAAAGGGTCATGTACTAGAGAAAACAGTTCATCATTCCGCCGGTGAAATGCACGGGGTGCTTGTGTATTTAGCAGACCGGAGCAAGGAACAAATTCCTTGAGCGAGATGCACGTGAAACCCACGTTGCGAAGTTTTAAGAGCATTCATTCTTCAGTTAATCTTCGAACTGTTAAGTCAAGCTTATTCTAGGTCTGAGCAAGATGTTCTACTGCGATCATTGTTGTAGGTTTTATAAATTTAAAAAAAATTTTTGATTCGTCACATGAGAGAACGGCATCTGATTAAAGAATACTTTTACTGTCCTGTTTCGGAGTGCGGCATAAAGTTTATCCGTAGGAATTACCTAAAAGAACATTTAAAGAATATTCACAAGCTCGGTACTGACGACGCTCGAACCAAATCTTATCAAGGAAAGAAGCATCAACCTACCACAAACGAAAACAGACATACACACACCGAAAACTTGGAAAGTTGTAGACCAAAATATATTCCAGTCTGTGAGGACATAAGTGACGATGAAAATATTATAGATTCGTTAGATATAAATGAAATTATAGATTCGTTAGATATAAATGAAATGTCAGACTTCCTAAATAGCTTCAGCAACCAGGAGCTGGGATTAAATCCAGAAAATAATAGTGATACAGTCGCTCCCACTGAACCTGAAAGTAATTTCTTCGAGGAATTGTGTGCGTGGGATGTAGATAGCAATATGAATAAAAACTTTGATATCATTGACAATAATGATGAAATTCAAGATGCTGTGTCAGACCAGGCGTGCAACAATATTTCTGACGTCCAAGATCTCCAAAACATGTCATCTCAAACGTCCACAAATGACGCAGACGACGTCATTGTAATAAGTGATGACGAAGAACAAATGTGTAGGGATATCGTGGTGTCAGAACTTTCATTTAAAACTGAAATCTACACCCTTACAATGACCAGAAGGATTGGGTATTTGAATGATAGACAAGTAACAGAAAATTTTCATATCGAAAAGGATTATTTTGCCTACAATGAATAAATATCTTTGTCAGGCCAATGTCTAACAATTTGATTTGACACCGAATTCGTTATTTGAAGTTATAACTTACTTATGCCTTTTCATTATTATTTGATATTACTTTTCTCACAGGTGGGAGTGTCGCGAATTCTGCGAGTTTTTTATCCTTTTGTTACAATGTTTTCAAATATTATTTGTTATAGCTTGTTTTGGCTAGTTTCAGTTACTCATGTTGTAAGGATACATTTTTGTCTACTCCGGTTAGTCTCCGGTTTTATACCAAGTTAAAATTATACTCCGTTTATTGCTCCTTTGGTGCGCTAATTGGGTTTCAACTGATTCTTATGTTTCATATGATTTTCATGCAGCGGAGCCAACGGAGCACTAAGCCATATAAATAACAGAGTTTGAATGTATAAGGGGAGTTGGTAAAGAAAACGGAATATAAGAGAACGTAAAAGTGTTCTATCTAGAGCTATAAATCAGCTACTAAAAAAAAACTAGAGTTAAAATTAAGAGAATTTGAATGGCTGTTGTTAAAAAATTCAATGTGGCTAATAAATTGATGAATAAAAATAAAAAATAAATAATAAACGAGGTAAACCTGAAATACGGACTTGTTCATTGACTAAATCCGATGCGTAGAGAATTAAACCAAGAACTAAGAGGATCTTTACGACACTAGTGGCCCTCTACCAAAATACTTCAAATTATGGCCCTAGTGTTGAAAATGGCCCTATGTTGTGGGTTCTTGGATTTCACATTGAGATAAAGAAGGAAATCTTTAAAAATTTTCTTGTCCCAAACCGTAAGGGCTAGAGCTTTCATATTGGGCATGTAGCATCATCTAGTGGCCCTCTACCAAAGTACTTCAAATTATGGCCCTAGTGTTGAAAATGGCCCTATGTTGTTGGTTCTCGGATTTCACATAGAGATAAAGAAGGAAATCTTTAAAAATCTTCTTGTCCCAAACCATAAGGGCTAGAGCTCTCTTATATGGCATGTAGTATCATCTAGTGGCCCTCTACCAAAATACTTCAAATTATGGCCCTAGTGTGGAAATTGGCCCTATGTTGTGGGTTCTCGGATTTCACATAGAGATAAAGAAGGAAATCTTTAAAAATCTTCTTGTCCCAAACCGTAAGGGCTAGAGCTTTCATATTTGGCATGTAGCGTTATGGTGTTGAGCTCAGTTGCATTTCAGGTGAGCGATTTAGGACCACCATGGTCCTCTTGTTTTTTTTTTTTTTTTTTTTTTTTTTTTGGTCATGTCTGTTTTATTCTTTGATATACATTTATAGCCGGAAATATTATTTATGTATGAGTGATATTCAAAGCTTAATAATAATATATCGCTTATCAGAATTGTCCCATATCCTTTCCCTTCAGATCTATTGCGGAAGACTGTCAAAAAAGTAATTTTAACCATTCCTTTTTAATACCTTATTGCAAGAGTCATTTTTCCTAAGAAAAAGAGGGAGATTTCCTGCGTGGCCCAGTGGTGCGGTATAGGATTCGAAACCAGGAGGTCCTGGATTCGACCCTCGCTGGAAGTACTGGGGTTTTCGTGGTAGTGCCCCGAGTAGATAAGATAATACACGATCTGGGCCATTACCATTTAAGCAATCCAATCACGCTTATGCATGTCAACCCACTTTAACCAATCAACCCCCACTTATATCAAACCAACAAACTTATGCATGACTAACCCATTTAACAAATCCCACCAGACTTACGCAATGGCTAACTTATACATGGCTAGCCCTTAAACAATAAACAACAATATAACAATTTCATGTAACATTAAGCATGCTCATAAAATTATCAAGTTCATCTAACTTACACAAAACCAATTGACTAGCCTTCATAATAAAAACTAACTAACCTCTGTCTTAATCCTTTTGCCTTTAATTCAATTTTTATAACATTTAAAGCACGGCCGCAGTAGATGAAAAATTTTCGAAAAAAAAACCAATGCACCAGTTAACCAGCTAACCAACAAACCCTTATATCAGTTAATCGCTTAACCTTTTTACCTCCCCCATCAACCAACGCATGACGCATCAGCTAACCAACTAACCCTTACATCACCCCATCAACCAACGCATGACGCAATGGCTAACCGGCTTATGAGTTAGTGGGTGGCTTAAGATATTGGTAAAAAAAAATAAATAAATAAATAAAAAAAAAAATTTCTTGAATTAAAAAAAATTTAAATTTGAAATTTTATTTGTTTGTTAATAATATTTATAACATATGATGGAAATTATAGCAAAGCCTAATAATTTAAAAAATGATAGCATCTTATTAACTAATTGTGTTTGTTGTAATGGCATATTAGAAAAAGAGGTTGAAAATGTACGAGATGAATTGATTCATGAGTGTTGGGAATGTAGTTATGATGATAGACCATTTGGCTGGTGTAGAAGTAATAGGGGAGCTTGTACTTGTAAGTGGAGTAAAAAAGATGTTTTATATATCACATGTAAAACATGTAATGATTTAAAATGTAAAGAATGTGGAGAAAGTGATTATAATTACATTTCTGGTATACGTTATGATGTCACTTGTATAGGTAATGATTGTAGTAAATTTATTTGTGGAACATGTTTAACACCGCCATGCAATAGTTGCGGGAAAAAAATAGGTGGTGAGGGGGGCAAATGTTTTAATTGTATTGAAAAAGAAAAATTTAGTCAAAAGTGGTATGGATCAATAAGAGATAAGTTAGAGTGTTATGGCAATATAAAACTAAAAATTTTAGCACGAAATAAAAATTTAAAAGGTAGGTCTAAACTTTCTAGAATAGATTTAATTGATAAACTTGAACCACTTACAACTTTAGATGATTTTCCAATTAGATAAATATTTAATCTTTTTACTAGATTAAATATTTTATTTTGTTTTTGGTCTTGCCCCCTGTGCTTCATACATTTTTCTTTCTTCTTCTGTTAACTCAGATATCCTATGATGCCCCCTTGCTAAAGTTCTATAACTACCATCCAAGAGTATCACTCTTTTATCATCTTCAAAGCTTAATGCTACTTTATTCATTTTTATAGTTGTTAATTCATGATGTTTACTTTTTATTCCTCCCATACTTACACAAAAATCTTTTTTAGTATCTAAACAATTTTTATAAGTTTCAAATCTTAACTCATTTTTAATCACAGACTTTTTAACTCCTTTACATTTTTTAGTTTCTGTTTTTTCATTATATACCATATTACCATCTTTATCTTTTTTAACAGGCTCATCATAAATAAAATTACCATCTTCATCGGTTAACGCATTACCATTTTTATCTTTTCTTAAGATAAATTTTTTCATAGCATAAGTTTTTGCTCCTGGACTTACAAATCCAGTTAAAAGATCTCCCTTTAATTCATCCTTAAACTTGCCTAGCACATTACAATTTTTATTACTATATAATGGATGATTTTTTGGATAATTGCTAAAGTCAAACAATTCATTAGCATCCTCTTTTAAATCTTTATACAAGTCTTCAGTTTCTATTGTTAAAACAAAACTATCAGTATCAGTATAGCACATAAATACTTTATCTTCACCAAATTTATTTTTAAAATAGTTATAATAATCTTCTAACATAGTTGTTTTGCTAATATCAAGTATACTTACTCCTAAATAAATTGGTTTATCATATCTAATCCATGTTTTTTTCATGTGAACAGCAACCAAATTTTCATCAAATATAGTATGATTATGAAAGTTATGTTTTGCTGTTAACTTTTTAAAACGTTCACTATTTTCACCATTAACTAATTCTATGTTTACTCTATTTCTTATATTTTCCATGGTTTTACCAAAAACAGAATTCATTGCTAACTTCCATAACTGATCTAAGAAATCATTTTCATCCTTCTTTGCTTGTGTTCTTAATTCTACACACTTATCAACATATTTTTGAATAGCGGTACTTTCTCGATATTTAATTCCACAATGTATTTTTTTAATCTTTAATCCTAATCTCTGATAAGTCTTTAAAGCTTCATAATGAAGTATATATTTTTCTTTATCATTTAAGTTTGGTATTAACTTTTCTACTTTACTTACCTTTAATCTTTCTGCTGCTAAAGACATTTCATTATGTAAATCATGTAACTCTTTAGGATACTCCAAATCAACCTCCAGGGTACACGGATATTTTTCCCAGTTATTTAATTCTTCTTCAGTCATCCATTTAAAACCACCTACAGGTAAAGGCTTACTCATAGCCCAAGGATAAAGACTGTTTTTATCAGTATAAATCCCATATATACTAGGTTTAGTTGAATCATACTCACCACCCATATACTTATTGTTTGCTTCAAAATGTCTAATACTAGTCATACAAACACCACCCCTTTTTGATGCTTCAAAAAAGTTAAGCATATTAACATCAGTTAGTTTTTCTAATTTTATTTCGGTTACCTTTAGCATAGCATCCCAACCATATCCCGGCAAAGTATAATACCAAGCAGGATCTAAACCAAATTCTTTATGCATAGAAAATCTAAAGGTTTCCATAACATCAGCTAAAAGTACAACATCTGTTTCATTGTATAGTTGTAAATAATCCCTAATATTTTTACATTCAAAAAAATCAAATACCTTTAAAGCATGTTCATAATCTTCTTCTGAAATTCCTTCTCCATTTAAGCTTGAATAAAATTCTTCTATAGGCGGTAGTTGTGTTTCTTCTAATTTTTCAAAACTATCAAACCATTCATAAGGAAAGATACCCTTTCTACTTAACAATTTTAATTTTTCTTTTGTATATCCACCACAATGTGTTTCTAAATAATACTCTAAATTTTTAAAATCATCATCTTTTAAATTTTCTACAATTTTATCTAAACTGCTTGATAAAAACTTAAAACTATCAAGAAATCTTAAATTAATAATTTTATTTCCTACCTTTAGATGTTTTGTAAAACTAATATATTTTTCTTCTGTGTTAGGTAAACAATCAATTCTACCACTACTTTTACCAAGATACTTAATAAAAATATGTGCATCATAACCAGATAAATTATGAAAGATAACAGGTATAAAATCTGGAACTTTTGCCTTAAGATTACATTCATTATGTGCGGCTCCTTTATAATTACCAGTAAAATGACAATGATCTCTTACTTTATAATTTTCATGTGTAAATTTACCACCACATATCCAACATTTTACTTCATTTTTATGTTTTCTAACTTCATCTTCAGTTAAATTTTTCATTTTTACTGGGTTTTTATAAAATTCATTTAAAAGTTGTTTGGCATCCTTAGTTAAAGTATCTATAAAATGTTTTTCGCTATCTTTACCAACATGACCTCTTAATACTGGTTTAAAAAATTTACTATCAAAACTACAAATTAAATAGTTATAACTAACAGGTATTATGCTTTTGTGTTTCAATGGTATTACTTGTTTGTTGTGGTTTTATTTTTTGTAATATACATTCAAAATCAGCAATAGCAACAAATGGTACCTTAATTTTTCTACAATAGTTTTCAAACTTTATTAAAATTTCTTCAGGATTTTTAGGATTAAACTTAGGCATTATTATATCAACTCCATCATGATCTTCACAACGCTCCATATGCTTATTTAAAAGTTTTTTGCTTCCAAAATGGTTCATACAAAGCATACAATACTCAACATTACTATTATTACTTACTTGTGCTCTCATTAAAGCATTAAATTTTTTATCTTTTATTAAAACATAATGTGATTTTTCACCATCTTCATCTTCAATATATAATAAATTTACATGATTTTCTTTTAAACTTTTTATAGCTCTAATACGTTTGATTTTTTCCTTACCTTCTACTATCCCAAAAACATTAACGCTAAATGTTGGATTTTGTCTTTCAAACTTATCTATATCAAGTAAAGAAACAGGATAATTAATTCCTTTCATATTTATGCTATTTTTCTTAGATTTTAAATCATTGTCTACTCTTTCAGGATGATTATCTTTTGGATTTAAATACCTTAAAATACAATCTATAAAACATTCATCATCCTTACTTATCATATTAATACATGCCTTTTTGTTTTCAATCCACTTAGGTAAAGGTAAGTAAACACCTGCTCTTAATGGTTCATAAATAACACTATGTAATTTTAAATGAACCACACTTTTAAATACCCACCCACTACCCTTCATTAAAAAACTAACAATATTTTCTAAAATTCTTTCAATCATTTCTAAGTATACTTTTGTTATATTAGTTCCTTCTAAAATAATCTCATAACCATCTTTATCAGAAGAAGAAAAATTAGCTTCTACTATTTGTTTATTATCACCCTCTCCTCTTTCCATTAAACATTGAAGATTTAATTTTACTTTATTCCCGCGCATGCTTTTTAAAAGATTAACAATTGTTGGTTGAACTAACTCCAAAAATTCTTTTGGTGTATCAACATCTATCCCTTCTATTTTATGTTCAGTTGCATATTCTTTTAAGGCAGATCTATTTTTTATTACTTTAATTTTATCCAATTTATCATATATACTTTTTATTTTATTTTTAAAAGCATTAAGTTCTGATGATATACTATCTGGTGCATCTCTAACATTTTCTAAACTCCTTAACAAATCATCAACTGAAGTAGTTGGTTGCCTGGTTGGTCTTTGTCTTGGTGGTATATAGGACGTTGGTTGTAATATTGGTGCATCAATGGTTCCCAGGTCTCTATCTAATATAGAAGATCCAGTATTAATCAAAAGAGTTATTAATTCATCACGCCTTAGTCTTGAGTATCTTCTTAATCCCCTTTCCCTTGCTAGATTTTTTAATCCAGCTACATTGTATCTATCATATTGACGGTCCATATTTTTTACTATAAAAAATCTTTCCTTAAGTCAAATTTTATTATTTTTTAAAAAAATAATAAAATTAAAGAATGTCAATTCTATATTTTTCATTCCAAACTCTACCATTCCAATTCTCAATCGTTTGTGGGCATCGGTCAATATACTTACTAGCCTTGTAAATTGATGGAAATTCATGAACCTCTTCAGTATTAACATCCTTTAAGGCAGCCCTCTTTGGGTTTTTTGCAGTATCCTTTAATCTATCATAATTAGGAATTTTTTTTAATTTTTTTTCTTCCTCTTCAGGATATAGTCCATGCTCCTTTAAAACATCAATATACTTTTTCTTATTCCAATAGGAGTACCACTTAATATTGTTATCTGTTAATATCTTTTTAAAATCAGCAACCTTTTTCATATTTTATTTAAGTAAAAATTTACTCAATACACCACACTCATCTTATTCCCATCACTCTGGAAGTTAATTAACGCTTCAGTATTTGGTGGAACAGCTGGATTGAATGTTGCTTTAACATGGATATCAGTAACAGAATACTTAAGCCTTTCACTTTGCTTAGATAAATCAAACACAAACAAAGGAAAAATAAATTTAAATTCATAAGGATTAATATTAGGGTTTGATACTAATTCATCCATGTTAAAAAACTTTTTTCTAAATGAAGCAGCTTCACTATATATTCTACTAAATTTATTAGTAGTAAAATTTATATCATGATCATAGATAGGATATTTTTTAGAACCTAACATTACATAAATATTTTTAATATTTATGCTGTCAAATACAGCTGGGTTTTCTTCTTGGTTATTACTTTTTGCAGTTTGAAAACCAACAATTAAAAAACGCGGCACCTCAGGAGATGATTTAGATGATAACCTCCAGGTAAAACCTGTTGCTTGTGGAACTGCAATACTGTCGCTTTGTATCATTCTATACCCAACTGGAAATTTTTCTTTCTTCTCAATAAATTTATAAAGTTCCAACTTGTTACCATCTTCCGGTTCTACATGAGGCATAAACCACGATACTTTACTTAATACAACTTTACCAACATCAACTGCTGGTGTTGCCACGGCTCCATCCGGACCTAGAATGTCCCCTCTTCTATAAATTGCGTCATTATCATCATTTCTTGTTAAGGTTAAAGTTTGTTTCATACCATATAAAACTTTGTTATAATCTTCGCAAAAACCAAATATATGTTTTAAGGGTATCCTAAAACTAAATGTTCCAACTGGATTAGAACTAAAAATATAGGTTTTTCTTAATGAAAAACCAAAATTACCAGCACTATTTGCAATGTTTCCGGTATCCTTACTCCACAGTTGGTTTAACCCCTGTGATTTAGAAAAGTCATCTGGGTATTTTAACAAACCTAGCATTGTTGTAGTCTGGCCAGGATAATTAATTGTTTCTATCTCTTGCCCACTAAGTTGGTATCTAATATTTTTAAACAGATACATCAATCCGTTGTTTGTTAAGGTAATCTCATTTGCTGCTCCATAAGCGTTACCATCATCCCTTTTTATTAATTTTCCTTCAATTTCTAAATAAGACTCAGAAGGATGATAAAAAATACCTTGAGTTTCAATATCAATCCTAATATTTCCTCCAGAGTTGTTTAGATTAGTCCCCGTAATAGGAAGATACTCATAATACTCATATTCATCAATAACATCACCCCCATCTCTTACAATTGGTGCTTTAATGTTTAAAATACTATTCATTTTATTATATACAATTATAATTTTTAAGTCAAAATCATAATTGTTTTAATATTCTACCCATAGTTGAGGGAATGATTTGTTTTCATCATTTACATACACACCCTTAAGTTTAATATTTTGAAGTTTTTCTACAAAAAGATGTCTCTTCATCTTTGGATAAATTCTATTTCCGTAAAGAATGGTTACCTTAGGTATACCATGTTTTTCTAGATATTGATTTACATCTTCTTCAAATTCCTTAATAATATCAGCTTTTTCAGGTGACAATTTTAAAACAGCTTTATTATAGTCATATTTTGTATTACTACTATCTAATACTTCCCAATTATCCATGAGTTTTAGATTTCCATAAAGGATACTAACCCTTTTTGTGTTGTATTTTTCAGAATGTGTTAAATTAAATTTTAGCTTTGACATTCTTTTTTATCTAATGTATATATTTTACTTAACTTAAATTTCATAATACTTTAACTCCTGAACCCTTAATACTATTAAATTTCTTAACTAAATCTTGTATAGCAATGGCACCACCATCCATTAACTTGCTAATATCTTGCATTGCAGGTTGAGTTGTTGTATTAGGCTTTTGAGTATATTTTTCTAAAATCTTTTTAGATTTTGGTGTTAAAGCCTTTTGAACTAACTTTTTACCTGCATCAACTGCTGCACTCTTTCCAACCTCTAATGCTTTCTTTGCTCCTTCCTTAGCCACACTTTTACCAACATCAACTGCTGAAGATGCAATTTGTTTAGCTGCGCTGCTTGTAAAGAGTTTTGTAAGAAAATTAACAAAGCTATCAAATATCCCTGCTCCCCCATAAGCATAATTTCTTTTAAATCCTCTCTTTTGTGATATAATCATTTTATAGTATTGACATTAATTTTTTATAAGTTTTTGTATTTAATACATGTTGTCTTTTTAATTCATCACAGATACCCACCAACTCATTTCTTACACCTGTATTACCAGCTCCTTTACTTGCCATTAAGAGGTCAAGTCTTTCTAATAGTGCATTTGGGTCGGATGGGATAATGGTAATTCCTTTTCCAGTTACATCTCTTTCTAACCAAAAATTTTTAAGAATTTTTTTCCATTTGAATGATTTACTGCTTTTTGGTAAATGACTTTTTTTGTTATGATTTTTATGAAGAGTGCCAGATTTTAACATTATCTCCTTGTAATTTCCAAAATCCTTGTCATCATATTTATCTTTGTCCGGTCTTTTAGCTATAATTAACTCCCACAGACCAGGTGTGCCTTCATAGATTTTATCTTTAATTAAAAGATCATCTTCTAAAATTTCAACTTCCTCACTGCCAATATAAAATTTACCATTTTTGTCATATAACCCATACGTTGTATCAGCATCATCCTTATTGGTAAATCTTCTTAGTTGCTTTTGCGCAAGCGGTCCAATAAGCATTAATTGCATTTCTTCAAGGTCATCCAACAGTTCCCTCGCCTTTAATATTTCTTCAATATCTTTATTACTAATTTCTGATTTTTCATAAGCTTCTATAGAAGGAAAGGCTGGAAACGTAATAGCCTGTGGTAACTGTTCAATCCCCTCTTTAATAGGCTTAAGACCTTCTGTAATCTCCTTTGTTGCAGCTTTTTGTGTTTCTGTAATAGGTCTAAAAAACTTCGAAAGATCTGTTTGTAAATTAATATCTCCCGTTTTTTCTGGAAGCTGGTTATCACGAATTCTTTTCTTTGTTGCAAGATATTTTTTTACTGTTTGTTCCCTTTTTAAAGGGTCTTTAATCTTTAAAAACGACATATTTTTTTTAAGTAATTAATTTTTTAATTAGTATTACTTATCTCACATGCACAAAAACACTTAAACTTAGGTGGTTTTAGTTTTAATCTTAATGGTTTCCATTGTGTCTTTCTACTAGTCTCCTGAATTCCTCCCGTGCTTCTATTCTCCCCTTCTCTATTAAACTCTCTTGTTCCTCTAGCTTGCTTTTTTTCTTCGACTTACTCCTAATTTCTTCCTTCATTTGTTTGTATTTTTCCAATTCTTCCATAATTAAAGTAAATTCTGAATGGTCAATTTCATTATCTGTTATTGCTTTTGATATATGTGTAAGTAGTGTATTTAACTTTGAATCTGCTAACATTTTAATCTGAAGATGTTTTTCTGATTTTGTTCTGCTTCTTCTAACC
The DNA here is from genome assembly GCA_945859785.2 of Tridacna gigas. NCBI lineage: Eukaryota > Metazoa > Mollusca > Bivalvia > Cardiida > Cardiidae > Tridacna > Tridacna gigas. The sequence continues at coordinate 16,221,902 of OX244028.2, forward strand.
AGAAACTTACCTACTAATGCTGCTAACCCAACAGCTAAAGCACATCCTTCTAGAGCTATCGTTGCAGGTATCGCTACCACAGTTGAGAGTAAAGCAATTCCTCCTGCACCTGCGCCTAATGCTAGAACAGTTAGGCCAGCTTCTACATTATCTACTGTTTTACTAATCTTTAAATACTTTTTACTTAACTGTTCTCTAACTCTTACTTCATTTTCAAGAAAATCCTGAATCTCTGATATCTTCTTAAGTCTGAAAGTTTGACCATTGTCTCCTGCTGATATTGACGGTTCTAGTGTTGGTGCATTTGGTATATTTCGTGCTTCTGGTAAATCTGGATAAATCTTTTCTTTTAGCTCCATTTTATTAATTATATCTTATTTTTTAAATAGAATAGTAAAGACGACACAAAAATTCATTTTCATTAATTTTTACTAACTTTTTTGAGTTGTTTGTAATTCCGGTTACCATGTCATCCACTTCTTCTAATGAAATTTCATTTGTTATTGATATTTGATTAAGTTTTAAAGCATAAGATGGAGAAACTAAAACAAAACCTTTACTCATATTGAAACCCATACCTAAAGCTATCGTTTTTGTTTGTCCTCCTTCTAATACTAAAGGTTGTTGAGTAAAAATATCCCATGAAACAGGATTAACTTTTTTAGCTGGATACTTAACTTCAACAGGTTTCCAAAAAATAGTTTTTGGTTGATACATTTTATGTTTTCCATTTCCAAATTTATGTACATTCATGTTTTTTAATTTACAAAATTGCTCCCAATATAGGAATATTTGCAAATGGACTATTAGGCCCCAAAAGAAGACCTTTTCCATCATAAATTTTTGACCCGTGTTTTAAATACAATCCATCACCAACAGCACTCAATCCTTTACCTATAGCTGGACTAAGAAATAAACCTTCTCCATCAGTTTCTACTTGACATACACAACCACCCTTTTTTAGGTAAAGACCATTACCCATTGCTTTTTGAACACCTGAAGATGCTAGACCAGATAGAGCACCAACCCCCAAAGCAGGTAAAACAGTCCTTGCTAATGCTGGTAATGCTGCAGATGCTAATCCTGCTAACATTCCAAGAAAACCACCTTCTACTTTCATGTTATGTTTAAGTTGTTTAGTTGACATTCTAAACGTGGCCCCCTTACCAGCTTTATAAGCTTTTGTAAGTTTATTTACTTGTGATTTGGTTAATGCTATTACATCATTACCATGTATATCTTCATGCTTTAAACGAATACTAGCTGGACTTTTGTTTTTAAAAGAATGTAAATTTTTTTCCTTTTGTCCTTCTGATATATTCATTTTAGCGTTAATGTAATTTGTCATTTTATAATTATCTTGCCTCTCTTATATGAAATCTAATCGTTAAATTTTCGCCTCTTAGATTTAGTAATGTTCCATCTTGGTCAGTAATTGATACATTTAAATCGTGTATTTCATTTAATGTTAGCGGAAGATAAACTAAATTTACTGGATTTTCTATTATTCTATACCCCGGTGATACATCTGGAAAAAAGCTGTAAATTGTGTTTCTTTGAGAACCATTAACATAACTACCTGCAATTAAGTCAATGTTAACAAGTAAGCTATTAATACTAAGAATATTTAGTACATTTTCAGATTCATGAAATCCTTGTGTATATTTTGCACGAGTAAATCCTAGTACTTTTGCTAAAGAATTCTGTTGATTAAAATCTATCTGATAACCATTTTCTATAAAAAGAACAGACTTTAAAGTATTAGTGTTTGCTGAGATGTTAATATAATATTCGTCATTAACTTCATCATAATGTCTTTTTTTCCTCATTTCTTGTTGAATAAAATCATTAATATCAACTAAATCATAACTTCCTTCAGGTATTTTTATTTTTACCCATGATGTGCCATTGTCTGGTGAATAAACAAAAATGTTATTGCTTGCATCAATATTTGGAAATGAATAGTAAGTTTCAAGATTAACTAAAGCTATTTCATATTCTTTATCTTGGTCTAATTTAAGTGGTGGGCTAAACCTTGTTTTAAAATTTGTTTTGTTGTCGCTTACGATAATTTGAAATGAAGTTTTATGATCTGTATTTTTTACTATCTTTTCAAGTAATTCTTCCATTTTATATTAATAAAAAAAGGTTGTTTATATGTGTAAAAAATATATCTTTTTGCTTAAGATATATTTTTAATAGTAATCTTTGTAATCTCGTGGTATATAAAAGTTGTCGAAACCACATCTATATTTTCCATCATTACGGTTCTTAGTTAAATCAATCACAACAAAACCATGAGGTCTTTCCCAACAGTTTTTACAAAAATTAATAAACTCTGTTTTAGTCATATCATCACCCACATGATCACTATAAATATGATTAAGATTTTTTAAGTCTTGTCTAAACAAGCATATTAAGTTTGCATTCTCTCTAATAGTTTGACGAGGTAATCTAAAATAATTTTGTGCAAGATAAAAACAATCAGCATTACTATGTCTTCCTCTTACATAATAGTTTTCACACTTGTTTTGCCTTTCTAAAAGTAAGTCATCAAATATCATTAAGTTTTTATTTGACGCATTTAAATCTCTTGGGTCAGGAACATCACTAGCATATTCAAAAAATTCACAATTGATATCAGATTTTTCCTTAATTGTTTTTGCCCATTCTTCAACTAATGCTGTAGGTGAAATATCACGGTTTTGAACTTCATCTTTAAGTGAAAACAACCTTAGTATGTATTCTTTCGGTATTTTTTCTTCAAAAGTTTTTTTAAGTATACGATATTCTGGTTGAAACAAACTTTTACCAAAAACGCATAAGTTGTTATAATCTAACCAATCAGGTCTTAACAAAAGGTTAAGTAAAAGTGTAGTTTTACCACATCCTGATTTACCTACTATTAAGCCTCTGATGCTCCTAGGTAAAAGGGGGTGATTAAATCTTTTTGCTAACGCTTCATTCCATGATAAATTAACAATATCCATATTTTATATTAAAAAATTTATTTTAATATAAAAAAAAATGTATTGCGTTAAGTGTAAAAAGAAAACTGATACTACTGATATAGAATGCTATGTAAGTAAAAATGGTAAAAATATGATGCGAGGAAAATGTGTTAATTGTGGTACAGTTAAAACACAATTTATTAAACAAAAAGAAGGTGGTTCGTTGTTAAACAAAGCAATCAATAACTTACCTGTTGAAATGCACTTACCTGGTCATAATTTTACTGGTCCTGGTACTAAGTTAAAGAAAAGATTAAATCCTGATTTAACACCTAAAGAATGGTCAAAGCCTGTAAATCGTGTTGACAAGGCAGCATATCATCATGATATATGTTATCTTAAGCATAATGATACTAAAACACGTAATGATGTGTGTGATGCTAATATGCTTAAAGAGTTAAAAGGTATCTATAATCCTACTATTAAGGAAAGAATGGAAAGAGGATTAGTTTCTTCATTAATTGGTACGAAGAAAAGATTTGGTATGGGAATTAAAAAAAAATTTTAGAAAATATAACGCTAGCAGAAGAATTACATAAACCTGTCAAAAGAAAATTTAAGAAAAGGAGAGTTAGAGTAAATGGTATCGATAGGATATGGGCTGCAGATTTAGTTGATATGCAAGCATTTTCTAAACTTAATCGTGGTGTAAAATATCTTCTTGCTGTCATTGACATCTTTTCAAAATATGGATGGCTGATACCATTAAAAGATAAAACTGGAAAATCTGTTTCTGTTGCATTGAAGAGTATTTTTAAGGAAAGAAAACCTGAGTAAATGTGGGTGGATAAAGGTAAAAAGTTTTATAACAAAGATGTTAAAGATTTGATTGAATTGTATTCTACTGAAAACGAGGAAAAATCAAGCGTTGTTGAGAGATGGATAAGAACAATGAAAGAAAAAATGTGGAAATATTTTTCTGCTCACTCAACAAATGTTTATATTAACGTGTTACCAAATCTTGTTAAGGAATATAATAACACAAGATGACGCCAACTGAAGCAAGTAAGAAGAAGAATGAAAATAAAGTTTGAATAACATTGTATTCTGATTATAATCAAGTAAGGGAGGATATCAAACCAAAGTTTTCTGTTGGAGACAAAGTAAGGATAAGTAAAAAGAAAAAGACTTTTGAAAAAGGTTATACAACAAGATGGACTGAAGAGGTTTTTACAGTTTCAGAAGTAAAACATACATCACCTATAACATATAAGATTGAAGATTTAAATGGTGAAGAAATAAAAGGTAGCTTTTATGAACCTTAACTACAAAAAACTAGTCAAGAGGTGTATAGGATAGAAAAGGTTATTAAAAAAGGAAAAAAGAAATCTCTTGTAAAGTGGAAAGGTTATTCTGATTAGTTTAATTCATGGGTTGATAATAGTGCTATTGTAAATATTTAAATATATAAAAAATGTATGATATTTTAATTGATAATATAACTTTACCAAATAAACCTTTAAGCAGTTTTGAGCTTGAGAATGCTGCAAAAAAATTAAAAATAAAAAATTTTAGAGGAATATTTTTACGTAACACTTTACCAAAAAAGTGTAGAATAAAGGAATGTGGTATATTAAACCTTGATGACGCTGGTGGTCCTGGCACTCATTGGGTTGCCTGGTATAAAAATGGTAAAACTAAAATTTATTTTGATAGTTATGGTATACAACCACCTCTTGAAATTATAGATTATTTAAAAAGTCCATTAAACTACAATACAGATCAATTACAACAAGCAGGGGAAGTATTTTGTGGTCATTTATGTTTATATGTTCTTAAAGAGTTGGGTTTAGGTAATAAATTTCAAGATATTTTAAATAAACTTTTTTAACAATATTAAAAAAATGCCTGTTGATAAATTTGGAAGAATGGATGAAGTTAAAACGGGTGGTGATGGTGTGTCACTTGCTTACATAAGTAATAATTTTTTACGTAAAGCTGGAACAACCCCCGTTGCTGGTTCTATAAATATGAATGGAAACACGCTAACGAGGGTTTGTAATCCAGTAAATCCACAAGATGTTGCCACTAAGAGTTATGTTGATGCTAACGCAGGGCTGTTAGATGAAAATGGAGGATACCATATGACAGGATATTTAAACATGGGTTTTAATAAAATAAAAAATATTGCAGACCCTGAGGAGCTGAGTGAAGCTGCTAATAAAAAATATGTAGATGCTGCTAAAAGTGCTTTTGTTTTAGGAGCGGATGGTACAGCAAGTGGTGATATTTCTATGGATGGATTTAGGATTAACAATGTTGGTTCACCTATAGAAACCCAACAAGTTGCAAATAAGTTTTATGTGGATACCGCTGTTAGTACAATAACTGCAGGTAATAATGCTTTAACAAAAAACCGATATGGAACTTTCTTAGCAACTGGTAAAATAGATATGAACACACACCCACTTACTGGATTACCAAATCCTACAGATCGTGATGCTGCTGCTAATAAAAATTACGTTGATAATGGAGGAGCTATTGTAAAAAATCCAGATGGAAGTTTTACGGCAATATCCGACATAGATCTTCTAGGTTTTTCTATAAAAAATGCTGGGGGGCCTATAGAAGAAAGAGATTTAGCAACAAAAACCTATGTGGATAAAAAAGTATCACTTCCTTCTCTCATAGGTCCTAAACCTATTATAAGCGTGCATGCCGAGGAACAAGGTTCTTTAGTAAGTGGTAGTTATGAGTTTGCTTTTGGTAATGGAGGTGTTGGAGAAACCCATGGGTTAGGGGGTTATTGTATGTCTGCTCCTGGTAGAATTATAAGAGGGACTTTAATGGTTGTTAAGGGAACCGGTGTTCTAAAAGAAGAGTCAAAAGTTAATATAGTCGTAAATGGGGTTGAACAGCCTGACTACTCCTTAATAAAAAAGAAAGGAGAAGGTTGTAGTTGTACAGTTTTTCCTCAACCTTTAGAAGTAGACCAATGTGATGTTATAAACTTTATAACAAGGAGAAACAATCCAAATGCAAAAAATGCATATTTATCAATATTGATAGAGTTGGACTTGTAATTTAAATATTTAATCTAGTAAAAAGATTAAATAATTCAAGATGGATAAAACATTAATAAAAAATCGTATCTCTTTGTTCTAATGGTAATTCATCAATTAAATCAACATCGCATGTTGTAAATTCTATATATGGGTAAAATTTATTTGCATACCACAACAACACACTTCCTGGTTGATAAGCACCATCATCAAAAGAAATATGAAATGCATGAGATAAATGTGTCATAACTGTAGGTTCATCTGGAGTAGCACCACACCAAAAATAGCCGGTTCTTCTTCCATGTTCATTGGCTATTCCTACCCAAAGAGATGAGTAATTGGTTAGTAAGAAAGAAAAAAGATAATAGTATGCTGATGTACCGCCACAAAGATTATCAAAGTAACTTTCATTTTGTGGTACATTTGGAAATATATAACTTTTGCTATTAAGTTTTTCAGGTAGATAAGTAATATGCTTTTTTTCTAAGGTTGACTTTAGTTTATTAATCTCTTTTTGTGTAATTTTGTTTAATACACTCATTTTTACTACATACTATATTAGTTAACAAAGATTTTTTCAATTTTTTTTTTTTTTTTTTTTTTTTTTTTTTTTTTTTTTTTCAATTTTTTTTTTTTTTTTTTTCAATTTTTTTTTTTTTTTTTTTTTTTTTCAATTTTTTTTTTTTTTTTTTTTTTTTTTTTTTTTAAATATATTTTTTTTTTATTTTTTAACATTGAAAAAATTTTTTAAGATTGAAAAACTCTAGTAGTTGTTTGTTCATCAATCATAGCATAGGCCATAATTAATATATCTACTTCTGCAAATATATCCTTTCTTAATTTCAAATGGTTTTTGTTTGTTTTGTCTTCTTCTTCAGTTTCAAAGAATGATGATTTATTAATAATCATTTTATGTTTTTTCGTTATATAACAAATAATTGTTTTTTCCATTTCTTTCTTTTTATCACCTCCTTTAGGTTTCTTTTCCCCAATTAGTCCAAGGACATTTTTTAGTATTCTATTACTAACACTTCCATTATTAATCTTTTCAATCATCCCATTAACACATTTCTGTAAACACCCTAGCACTTCTTTTACAGAAAAATCCCAAACAAAACTCCTCTTGGATCTGTTAATAAATAATCTTTGTGTTTTAAATGGTTTATATACACTATTCATTTTTTCTCCTACAACATATAAAGAAGGAGAGAAAATATTTTCAATTTTTTTTTTTTTTTTTTTTTTTTTTATTTACAAAAGTTTTTAAAAAAAAATTTTTTTTTTTTATTTTTTTTCATCGATCCAAGAACAAAGCCCGTCCATCAGTTCTTCGGTAAAAGAGTTCCTAATTTCCACTTAGGAGAAAGGCAAAAGGATTAAGACAGAGGTTAGTTAGTTTTTATTATGAAGGCTAGTCAATTGGTTTTGTGTAAGTTAGATGAACTTGATAATTTTATGAGCATGCTTAATGTTACATGAAATTGTTATATTGTTGTTTATTGTTTAAGGGCTAGCCATGTATAAGTTAGCCATTGCGTAAGTCTGGTGGGATTTGTTAAATGGGTTAGTCATGCATAAGTTTGTTGGTTTGATATAAGTGGGGGTTGATTGGTTAAAGTGGGTTGACATGCATAAGCGTGATTGGATTGCTTAAATGGTAATGGCCCAGATCGTGTATTATCTTATCTACTGCCACGATCAAGACACTTCAAAGCCATTGCCTAGTTCTAGAGAAATCCATGACATACATAAATAAGTAAGCTGTTGTCGTTATATGACAGCAGTTGAGGAAAACACCATTCAATCAACCAATAAACTCATCACTCTAATTATTTTTAAAAATTAGACCTTTTTTCCAGATAGTCCTTCGCAAGAATACCCATGAATTTCTGAATCCAGTGTCAAGGCAATTCAAAGGTATCAGACAATATGACGTGGGTTTCTTGTTTCGTTTATACAACCACCATTGATTGGGTGATTTTCAAAACATTTGGGTATTCAAAGTCGACCGATTACAATGCTGACAGCACTTGATTTAACTTTATAAACGTCATAAACTTATCGCTGCACCCCATGCAAGGAGCAAAACATATTATAACAATTTCAAGAGTTTAAATCGCATGTTACCACGATGTTGGTTGCAGTTTTGTAACATTCATCATCCGCCATTTGGCATGCTCTGAACGTAACCTACAGGTCCTTTGTCACGATGTAAGCCTGTAAGTCCATATCACACAGTGGCTTACTCTTCCGACAGGCCATATGTCTACCGCCGTATGCAGGGTTCCAACTTATCATATACATGTTTTTTTTAACTCACCTGAGCACGAAGTGCTAAGGTGAGGTATTGTGATGGGTCATTGTCCGGCGTCCATCTGTCCGTCTGTCCACAATTCCTTTAAACATCTTCTCCTCCTAAACCGCTGGGCCAATCTTGATGAAACTTGGCAGGGATGTTTCTTGGTTGAAGCTCTACCAAAGTTGTTCAAGAGATTGAATTCCACCCATAACTCTGGTTGCCATGGCAACAGAAAGGAAAAAAATAGCAAAATCTTTGAAAATCTTCTCCTCTGATTCTAGAAAGCGTAGAGCTTTGATATTTAGTATGTAGCATCTCCTAGTGGACTTCTACCAAGTTTGTTCATATGATCACCCTGGGATCAAAACTGGCCCCGCCCCGGGGGTCACAAGTTCGAACATAGGAACAAAGAAGGGAAACTTTAAAATTCTTCTTCTCTGAAACTGGAAGGCGTGGAGCTTTGATATTTGGCATATAGCATCTCCTAGTGGACCTCTACCAAGTTTATTCATATGATCACCCTGGGGTCAAAACTGGCCCCGCCCCGGGGGTCACACGTTTCTAACATAGGAACAAAGAAGGAAAACTTCAAAATTCTTCTTCTCTGAAACTGGAAGGCGTAGAGCTTTGATATTTGGTATGTAGCATCTCCTAGTGGACCTCTACCAAGTTTGTTCATACGATGCCCCTGGAGTCAAAACTGGCCCCGCCCCGGGGATCACAAGTTTCGAACATAGGAACAAAGAAGGAAAACTTTAAAATTCTTCTTTTCTAAACCTTGAAGGCATAGAGCTTCGTTATTTGGTATGTAGTGAACCTGTTCTAAGTTTGTTAGCCCCCCTGAGCACAACATGTTCAGTCAGTTTGAAATTTGGTCACCTGGGATCATAAACTAGGTTACTAGGTCAAATTAAAGAAATACCTTGTGGGCACTCTAGAGGCCACAATTATTGCTCATATGACCTGAAATTTAGTCAGAATGTTTGTGTTGATAAAATGTGAGATGAGTTTGGATTTGGGTCACCTGGGATCATAAACTAGGTCACTAGTTCAAATTAAAGTAATACTTTGTGGGCACTCTAGAGGCCACATTTTTGGCTCAATTGACTTGAAAATTAGTCAGAATGTTTGTCTTCATAAAATCTCACATGAGTCCGAATTTGGGTCATGTGGGGTCTTAAATTAGGTGACTAGGTGAAAAAGAAATACCTTGTGTGCACTTTAGAGGCCACATTTATTGTTCAATCGATTTGAAAATTGGTAAAAGTGTTTCTCTTGATGAAATTTATAATGAGTTCAGAAGTAGGTCACTTTCGGTCATAATCTAGGTCACTAGGTCAAATTAAAGAAATACCTTGAGGGCACTCTAGATGCTACATTTCTTGCTCAATTGACTTGAAAATTGGATAGAATGTTTGTCTTGATGAAATATTGGATGAGTTTGATATTGGGTCACCTGGGGTCATAAACTAGGTCACTTGGTCAATTTAAATAAATACCGTGTGGGCACTCTAGAGGCCACATTTATTGCTCAAATGACCTGAAATTTGGTCAGAATGTTTGTCTTGATAAAATCTCAAATGGGTTTGGATTTGGGTCACCAGGGATCATAAACTAGGTCACTAGGTAAAATTAAAGAAATACCTTGTGGGCACTCTAGAGGCCAAATTTTTTTTGCTCAATTGACTTGAAAATTGGTCAGAATGTTTGTCTTGATATAATCTCACATGAGTCCGAATTTGGGTCAATTGGGATCATAAACTAGGTCACTAGGTCATATTAAAGAAATTCCTTGTGGGCACTCTTGAGGCCACAATTTTTGTTCAATTGACTTGAAAATTGTTCAGAATCCTTCTCTTGATAAAACCTCTTGAAAAAATCTAGGATGAGTTTAAAATTGGGTCACCTGGGGTCATAAACTAGGTCACTTGGTCAAATTAAAAAAATACCTTGTGGTCAGTCTTGAGGCCACATATCTTGCTCAACTGACTTGAAAATTATTCAGAATGTTTGTCTTTTAGATTAGTTCTAAACTGGGTCAACTGGGGTCATAATCTAGGTCACTAGATCAAATTAAAGAAATACCTTTTAGGCACACTAGAGGCCACATTTCTTGCTCATTTGACTTGAAAATTGGTCAGAATGTTTGTCTTGATAAAATATCGCATGAGTTTGAAATTGGGTCACCTGGGGTCATAAACTATGTCTCTTGGTTAAATTGAAGAAATACCTTTTGGGCACTCTAGAGGTCGCATTTATTGCTCAAATGACTTGAAAATTATTCAGAATGTTTGTCTTTTAGATTAGTTCTAAACTGGGTCAACTGGGGTCATAATCTAGGTCACTAGATCAAATTAAAGAAATACCTTTTAGGCACACTAGAGGCCACATTTTTTGCTCAATTTTGAAAATTGGTCAGTATGTTTGTCTTGATGAAATCTCACATGAGTCTGAATTTGGGTCATGTGGGGTCTTTAATTAGGTCACTAGGTCAAATTAAAGAAATACCTTGTGGGCACTCTAGAGGCCACATTTATAGTTTAATTGATTTGAAAATTGGTTAAAATATTTGTCTTGATGAAATCTAGGATAAGTTCAAAATTGGGTCCCCTGGGCTCATAATCTAGGTCACTAGGTCTAATTAAAGAAATACCTTTAGGGCACTCTAGAGGTCACATTTCTTGCTCAATTGACTTAAAAGTTGGTCAGAATGTTTGTCTTGATGAAATATTGGGTGAGTTTGAAATTGGGTCAGCTGGGGTCATAAACTAGTTTACTGGGTCAAATTTAAGAAACACTTTATGGGCACTCTAGAGGCCACATTTATTGCTCAAATGACTTGAAAATTATTCAGAATATTTGTCTTGATAAATTTTTTGATGAGTTCTAAATTGGGTCACGTGGGGTGATAAATTAGGTCACTAGGTCAACTTACGGAAATTCCTTGTGGACGCTCTAGTGGCCACATTTTAAGCTCAATTTACCTGACAGTTGGTCAGAAATTGAATTATGCACGTTTAGTGAATTTCGCCTATTGACTCAGGTGAGCGATATAGGGCCATCATGGCCCTCTTGTTTTGTTTTTTTTTTTTTTTTTTTTTTTTAATTAATATCAGTTGAAATATTATGGAAAAGAAAGAACTGTTCTATCTAATAACTTCTGGCCTTTTCCCCAAATTTTGATCTTACTTACTTAGATAATTCCAGACCGAAGATCAAACCCAATGGTTGGGTGGCGGCCCGGTTTCAACTTGCGTAAAATGTGTAATTTCAAAACTTATTAGTGGGATAGATCCGTTAATCATGTACATTATATAAGAAAATCGTGTATATAGTTATTACCAATTTCGTACAATGTGCACAAAATTTACTCCACTTTTCTTCTACTATCTACGCAGGCATTATTCAGAACACACAATTATAACAGTCACGTATGTAACACTTTTAACAGTACACTACATTTGTTACATTGGGGGATTTGAAAATAATGATATATGCTCTTTATGACCGTTATAGGTAATTGGAAGATTTGTTCTTACAATTGTCGTGGATTGAATAATACTAAAAAACGATTTGATATATTTACACTCTTTAAAGAAAAGAACGTCGACATTTTATGTTTACAAGACACTCACTTTTTTGAACAAATTGAAAATAAAATTTACCAACAATGGGAAGGAAATTTTTTCTTTAGTCATGGTAGTTCAAATTCAAAACGGGTAGCTATTCTACTTAAAAAAGGTTTAGACATTAAAGTTTCGGCATGCAAAAAAGATACTAATGGGCAATTTATTGCTCTTAATATATCATACAGCGACACACTAATAATCCTCGCAAATATATATGCACCAAATACTGATAATCCGGAATTTTTCGAAAATGCTTTTAGTCAAATTGATTCATTTGAAAAGTCAGATAATATCATTGTATGTGGTGACTTTAATCTTGTTCTTGACAGTGGAATTGACTATGAAAACTACAAAGATTCTAACCATAACTATAATTCGAGAAAAGTTTTAGTAAAGATAATGAATGATAGAGGACTTGTGGACCTATTCAGACATTTACGAGACATCTCGTATATTGGTATATGGGGACATCAGACATCTCGTATATGGGGAGACAAGGAAGTACACATGGAAACGTTTCTAATCTTTACAAAAACCGAAATTAGACTTCTTTTTAATAACAAATAACCTAATTCCTTTCCTCGGAAATTCTGATATAGATATAAGCTGTAACTCAGGTCACTCTATCGTTGTACTTGAGTTCAAGTTTTCCAATCAAGAACACGGCAAAGGATACTGGAAATTCAATAATTCACTTTTAAATGATTTAGAATATGTAAATTGTATTAATGAAAAAATAAACAGCGTTATATTGCAATATTGTTTACCAGTCTATAAGAGAGAAAATATCATCAATATAGATCGGTCGGAATTACAATTTATAATAGACGATCAAATTTTTTTAGATATATTGTTAATGGAAATACGCAGAGAAACTATTTCATTTACAAGCCATAAATCGAAAGCAAAATGTTTGAGAGAAAAACATATTGAAAATGAAATTTCCTTTTTAGCGACAAACTTAAACGAAATGAATAAAGATAGGTTATGTTCATTACAAGTAGAATTAGAAAACCTGCGAATAGAAAAGTTAAATGGCTTCTTTATTAGGTCTAGAGCAAACTGGATTGATAATGGAGAAAAAGTGACTAAATATTTCTGTAATCTGGAAAAACAGCATATTACATAAAAAACTATTCCTGTTATAGAAACAGAAGATGGCAGTCATATATTTGACCAAAATGAAATCCTTAAAGAAGCAAAACATTATTATGAAACTTTATATACTGATCCAAACAATATTATTGACATCAATTTAGAGGAAGACTTGAAAAATTGCACTACATATAAGTTAGATGAAAAACAAAAGGAGGAAATTGAAGGATTATTACAATATAATGAAGTAACTGATACGCTAAAAAAAACATGAAAAACGATAAAAGCCTAGGAGGAGATGATTTCAATACCAATTTCTATAAAGTGTTCTGGAATAAGATCGGCCACTTTCTTATCAGAGCATTAAATCACGCATTCATTTCTAAATCCTTTTCACAGAATGTTAAATTGGGTACTATAACTTTCATACCAAAAGATAATAAACCTAAAAAATTTCTAAAAAACTGGAGACTGGTAAAACACTTTTAAATGTATTAAATAAGCTTGCTTCAGGTAGTATTGCCAACAGACTTAAGTATGTTTTGGTTCATATCATATCAGGAGACCAAACTGGGTTTTTAAGGGACAGGTTTATTGGGGAAAACACAAGACTCGTCTATGATATCATGCAACATTGTGAAGAACATCGAGTACCTGAACTTTTAATGTTAATAGACTTTGAAAAAGCTTTTGATTCCCTTTCAGTCAATTTTATTGAGAAGGCGCTAGAATATTTTAATTTCGGTGCGATGTTCAGAGAATGGATTAAATCATTTCTGCATAAATTTTCACATATTTCTGGCTTGAAAGTTAATTTCGACAAAACAAAACTAATATGGATTGGCAGTATGAAATATAGTACAAGATCTATCAAGACAAAATGGAAATTATCATGGGGAGAAATACAGTTTAAACTTCTGGGAATCGAGTTGCATGTTGATCTAGATAAAATGATAAGACTTAATTTTGAACATAAATTCAAAAACATTAATAACAGTATTGCTTATTGAAAAAGAAGAAACATTAACACCTATTGGAAAAATAACTGTAGTCAAAAACCATTTATTACCTATACTTACACGCCTATTTATAAGTTTACCGTCACCAACGAATGAATTTATGAAACGATTAAACGACACACTTTATAAATTCGTATGGGACGGTACTGCTAAAATTAAACAAACTGTATTCACAAAGACTTACATAGAAGGAGGGCTAAAAATGATAGATATAAATAGTTATAATAGAAGTATGAAAATGAAATGGATAAAAAAATAGTTGCTTGCGGTAAAAGTGATTCCTATAAGTTCATAAATAATATAATTGACACACACAAAAGCTATCTAATTTTGGAATGATGTACTGCGAAAAAATCATTAGAAGTATTACAAATGATTTCTGGATTGATGTTTTTAAATCTTTTACCTTATTTATCTCGAAATCTAATTTTACACACTTGTCGGATATAGTCAACATGCCTCTGTTTTTTAATGAGAATATTATGGTAGACTCTAAACATATATATGTAACAGAGTACTATATGACTGTGGTATAAGATATATAAAAGACGTGTTAAACGCAGATGGAAGCTTTAAAAGTTGGAGAGATATTAAAAAACTGCCTAACAACAAGGTGAACTTTCTAAACTTCTATAGTATAATATCTTAAGTGAAAACTTTCCTTTTAAAACATCAAATTTCGATTAAAAAGGACTCTTTAAAAAATATCAAAATCCTTTCATTAGCTGCTATTTCTTTCATACACTTACTAGAAGTGACATAATTAAATATGCTTACAATACTTTGATATACAACGATGAAATACATGTACCCTCAAGCAGAGATAAATGGGACTTGTTATATAATAATGTAAATATCGATTGGAAACAAGTTCATGGAAAGGTTTTCAGATGCACAAAAGACACTTACACACAATGGTTTCAAACAATAATAATACACAGAAACATCCCAACAAATTCTCTGCTCATTAAGATAAAATTGATACATACTAATTTATGTATATTTTGTAAAAGACATGAAAAAACCATCCTACATTTATTCCATGACTGTGAACACACCAAGTTTTTGATTAAGACTATTGCAACAATAATAAGTATTTTCGACCATAGTTTACATATTGATAGTTGGACTTTGCTTTTGGGCACGTATAAACAAAATCTTCAATTGGACAGTCTGTTCTTAGAGTTCAAAAAATGTATTTACTACTGTAGGAATAACGAAAAGTACCTACAGGGACTGGTCTAAAAATGCTTTAAACCTTACTTTAAATATGTATAACTGCACGAAAACGCATGAAGTAGACAAATATAACATGACAATTGTAGAACATGTTTTTCGAAATCTCCCATGAGCCAATTTAGAATATAGATACATATATATTACAAGAAAACCAAACAAACGATATGCTACAGCGTATAAACATTTCCAAATATGTTATTTTCTTAACCAAGTTTCTTTTTCCTTACTCAGTATCTACACACCTATACACACACACTTACATAATAGTTTCCTTTTTGTTCTTGTATGTTTGTTTGTTTTGGGCTCTCTCTCTCTCTCTCTCAAAAAAGCCACATTTAAGGGATAGAATAGTTAAGTAATAATACAATCTTGGTTAGTATTAAGAGACAAATCTTTTTGTATATTAGTCTTTCAAGCATTCTTCTTTAAGTGACTATTTTCTATACCATTATAAGCAATACGAATTATTAACCAAAACTTTCTACTAACATTGAATTGTAAGGTATGGTGGGAGATGGCCACGACTCCAATCATACCAGTTGACGTGGCAAATAAACAAAAAACAAAACAAACACTTATCATATACAAGATAAAACCTCGTCTTGCGTCGTAATCTATAAAGTAACGCAATTTATGCCATGGATGTTTCGTATTTTCAGGTTCATAGTTCAATGTACCTTGTGAACTCAAACACTCTTATATGAGCTATGTTCTGTGAAAGGGGGGCTTAATGCATCTGCAAAGAGTATTGACCTACGTCAGTCTGCGCAGTTCGCGCAGGCTGATATGGGTCGAAATTTCTAGTTCTAGATGCTTCACTTGATGGTCTTAGCTCTAGGCCTTCACATTCTGGCAGCACATCGTCCCTAATTTTTTCTTTTCTCCTCCTTTTTCTCTCACGCGCATTCGATGGATTACAACCCATTTTATAAAGGTCTTTTTACTAATATCTCCAAGAAAGCAGCTACAAATGTCTTTTAGAATACATCTGTCTATATATTCACGTGCCCTCCTTTCCTCTTCTAGAGTTACTGCTAACCATTTGGAGAAATGCTCTTCCGGTACGTCAATGACATCACGCAAAAATTCAGTCCAATCAGGATCGCTATCGAAAATTTTCAAAACAACTTTTTCCCTAACTAAATTTAGAAGTCCATCCATGTTAGGATGCTGGTAAGTCTTATAAAATGAACTAGTTCTTATCGTGATTCTAAGATTTTTTCCTGATGATTTAAATTCATCTTTGAATTGTATCAACCTATTGCTGCATCCCTCGCAAGGAGAAAAACTCAATACCATTTGAAGAGTATAAGTCACGGCCTGTTGCAGTTCTAGCTCTCTTACATCCTCAGTCATCCGCTCTTCAGCATGCTCATAGGGAAGCCGATAGATCTTTTGCCACGGAGTAGGCCTGTCCGCCCCTATTAAACGGTAGAATAAAATAGTATCAAAAGGCCACTCTCCGGGCACACCATACCTACCGCCGTGTGCAAAAACTGTCTTTAATTCCGGTAAAGATAAAATGTCGTCTTGCACCGCCATCTGTGAAGTAGGTCTAAAACAAGTTGTGCCCTGGAGGCTTTTGGGACAGGATGTTGGTTTCTACTTATTCAAAGCCCTTTTCTTCTTCTTCTTCTTCTAGATTCTTCACATTCTGCCAAAACACAGCTGTGAGTAAAGAAAATCCGTCTATAATCCCTTTTTATTTATTTAAGGCGTTCTCCGAACTCTTGTGACTCAGGAAAGATGTACAGAAAAGGTGTGTTCGTAAACCAGTACATATTTTCCTTCTTTCATGAAGAGTAGCTGCGCCTTTCATGAGACATATTTCATATTGTATCTTCTTTATCTTATGTAGAATATTTATTGCTCCAAGAACGTTCTACAGGCTTTTTTATGGTGTGGGGGGTCACATCATGGTAGGCCAGCGATTTGTTTTTTTTGTTTTTTTTTTTTGAGTCCACTATATCAGAAGAATGAAATATTTCACTTCTTTCATGACAAGTAGCTGGCACCTTAAATGTGCCGTATTGTAGTATTTTTTGTACCGTTTCAAGCCAATTGCATAAGTATATTTTGAATATCTGAAAATGGCTAGCCAGCTATAATTATGTTGGTCCTTACTTATCTTTATTAGGACAATGAAACCTTCTTTTTATTTTTGACCGGTAACGGGCACCATCTAATTGCCAGCAAATGTTGCCTTTTTCTGTCGTGTATTTTACAAGATTTCGTCCCTTATTTTCTGTGATAAGCTAATCAGCTCCTTTTACATTTTAAATAGAATAAATTTAAGTTTTTTTTTCCCGTTTTCTGATGCCGAGTAACTGATCTCTCTTGTGTGTGGAAAAGTACCCGTTCTATACTTTTGAACAAGTGTATGTACATAAGATTTTTGATCTGGAATGAGGGAATTTAATGCATCTCCGTGATGCTTTGTATCAAGTAAGTCATTATATAACTATGGATCCATAAAAACTATTTTGTCTTAATGGTGCGGTACACTGTGCCGTTGACATGCAGAAAATTGACCCATAGCAAAAAGTTTCGACCTAGGTCAGCCGGCGCGAACTTCGCAGGCTGACCTGGGTCGATACTCTTTGCTGATGCATTAAACCCCATTTTAACAGAGCATGGCTCATGTTCTTATGCATATTATAAAAACAGTCCTCCTTTTACTTTGTGCGTTCAGATATACGATCGGTACCTCTGACGATGAGTTACGGAAATTTTCTGAGACCTTGGTGGACAAACTATCTTGACTACGCACCCAAAGCACAGGCATTCGTTTTGTGACGAACTTTGCCATCTATACAATGTAATATATAAGACTTATATATTACATTATATAGATGGCAAAGTTCGTCACAAAGCGAACGCCTGTGACCCAAAGGAATAAATGAAACTCGTTTTAATTACCGGATAGATATTTTGCATGGCTCATGTTCTTATGCATATTATAAAAACAGTCCTCCTTTCACTTTGTGCGTTCAGATTGATATCTAACTGGCAAAATCTGACACTCTTCGCGACCTCCTGTCGGCATGTTTCGTATAGGACCGTTACCTCTGACGATGAGTTACGGAAATTTTTCTGAAACCTTGGTTGACAAACTATCTTGACTAGGCACCCAAAAGAATACATGAAACTCGTTTTGATTACCGGAGAGATATTTTGCACCAATGACAAGGCAATAAAATTCAGTTCAGTGCTGGAGCACATTCGTACAACTTGGGTTTACCTATCAAAAAATGTTGTATCACTTTTTTGTTACGGTGATTTTTTGGCATTTTATAAGTTTATATAATATTTTGGCACAGAATTCGTTTTATTGGCATCGTTTAGCTCTTGTTTTCTGGTTTCAATCCTTTCCCTAATGTCTTTAGAAAGTTATTGGGATTTTTTTGCGTTTGTACCAAGCGTCTATACATGGCAACAGCGATATATTTGGACGCTGGAATATTTCCAATGTATTTAAAAAGTTGACCGATCAAATGACAGAATTAACATCACAAAGTGCAAGCAGAGATACAGAACTTAATTTGTCAAACTAGTCGCATGAACTTAATGTCTAAATATGGACATTAAACAGGAAGTACAATTCAATACTGATGTCGTTGATTTACAATATGTTGACACTGCTGCGTCAGGATAAAAATAGTTCGTTTTGATTGGGTGCTGAGTACATGATTTAAATACGCAACTGCAGTCGGCGAATAAGGTTCGGGCACAGGTTGATACTTAGCCTTTGGCTGTACAGCGAGTTTCTGCACGGTGAGAAGTGGTCCTGCGTGGCTCAGTGGTAAAGTGTAGAACTCGTGACCTTGAGGCCCGGGGTTCTAGTCTCACTGGATCCACTGGGTTTTTCATGGGAGTGGCCTTGGGCAAGACACTTCAGAGCCTTAGCATTGTACTGGTGGAACCCATGAAATACATGAATATGTGAGCTGTAGACGTGATATCACTGAAATAATGTTGAAAGCGGCGTAAAACACCATTCAATCAAAGCACGGTGAGATGAATGCCTTATAACCAATGGTTGTGACAAATACAGGGCTGAAAATTCAAAACACTACTAAAGCATCTAGCTTAGGGCCTGTATACAGAAAGTTAGAAAATAAAGTTCTTATGAATTCTGAGCTGGAAATTGCAATCCTTCGAAATTTAGATAAAAGAAATAGAAAAATAAAAACACTTAGAATAAAAAATTAACCCTTATCCTGCTAATTAAAAGAAATACAACTTTCAAGTCGATAGTTAAAACCCAAATGTTCATAGCTGAAAGGTATTTTTGGAGGAAAGATATCTCCATACCGGAGAGTGTAGATCCAAGATCAGACTGCACGTTTTGTGCAGTCTGATCTTGATCTACGCTGTCCAGAAAAGGTCAGTGAGTCGCGCTTAGCAGCCTAAGGGCTAACGTTGCTGAAAACGGCCCCTCATGGTATCCGACATTTCATCAGAAATGCTTCAACTCAGACTCATTTACCTCTTAACCTTTCGGCTTCTACGCGTGACCCTGCACAAAACGTGCAGTCTAATCTTTGATCTACACTGTCCGGTACGGTATTTTTTCCGCTGAAATCAACTTTAAAAAATCGTTATACACGTGATTTTACTATTGGGTGGAAGTTTTCGTTTAATCTATTTAGCAGTTTAACCCTTTACTACCCAATCCCGAGTTATAACGACCCTGAAGAAGAAAACTTTTGAAAACATTGTGGGAAAAGGAGAAAATGATGGTAACAAGCATTTTCTCCTTTTTCCACGATGTTTTTTACCTTAGGAAATGCAGAAATGATGATTTTAACTACAACCAAGTTATCGTCTGCAAATGCTTTCAATTTGGCCCAGTCCAAAAATTTGTCGTTTGGTAAGAAGTTAAGAATAAGTACTCTTAAACTTCAATTTTAAATGCCGACCAAATACAATGACAAAACATGCAGTCTACATTGTCCGATACGGTATTTTCTTTCTGGTGAAATCAATTTTTAATGGCGTGCAACACACAAAAAGGAGCCCTCGGACATGTGCGTAAAAGTGTGTCGTGCTACATCAGCCTGTGTAGTCTGTGACTAATCCGAGACGGCACTTCCCCTTTTTGCGCGATTTTCTGTTTCGCGAAAGTCTACTGTATGAAAAAATCTTATGTAGTCGTAAAGTGCTGCCCCGGATTAGCCTGCGCGGACTGCGCAGGTTAATCCGGGACAACACTTTACGCAATTGTCCGAAGGCCCTTTTTAGTGTGTTGCACGCCAAATATCGTAATATTTGGGATTTTACTATAGGGTTGCAGTTTCCGTTTAATTTATTCAGCAGTGTAAAGATTAATACAACACTTTGATTTTAATACCGGCCAGACACAACGATAAAGCCTGGCTAGAGCTTTGATTATAACAGACCAAGGCATCCGATATGTCAAAAATTTTAACCGTAAACTTATAACTCGTATGTTGAAGTAAGAAAACAGCCAGTAGCTTCGGAAGAATAATGTGGATAGTACTGGTGAAAGAAACCCCCAGGAAAGCATGGGTATGTAAACTGATCGCCGGGAAATAACTGAAATAACGTTTAAAACGGTGTTAAACACCATACAAATATGACAAAAATAACGGTTTGTTATCTGCTAACTGAATTACCCCTTCACCAAACAATCCCACCTTTAAAAGACCCTGAGAAGGAAAGCTTCAGAAAACGTTGAGGGAAAAGGAGAAAATGATGGTAACCAGCATTTTCTCCTTTTCCCTCAATGTTTTCTACCCTGTCAAATGCAAATTTTAATTTTTGAATCAAATTGATTTTGTCGTCAGCATATGCTTTCAGTTTGCACCAGTGTAAAATTTTGTCGTTTGGTAATGAGTTAAAAGAAAATCTTAAAGTGGGAAGTAAATTTTACCACAAGTTTTGAACTTCAAGACGGTTTTTATTTTTAACATTTTCCCACAAAATACTGACCCTGAAGAAGAAACCCTTTGAAGAGCTTTGAAGACATTGTGGAAAAAAAAAGATAAAATGCTGGTAGCCAGTATTTTATCCGTTTTCCACAATGCTTTCTACCCTTTCAAAGATTTAAATCGTCACTTGGGCCACATTCAATTGGTAATCTGCATATGCTTTTAATTTGGACGACTCTAAAATTTTGTCGTTTGGTAAAGGGTTAAAAACTCACCATAGTGGACAGTGTCCATTCAAAATCAGACAACAAATCCAATCCAGGAAGTCTTGGAAGCAGTTAAGCAAATGATTAACTGCGCTACAGAAAAAACAAGGATGTGGCCAAGACAAATACGCACTGCAGGGTTAACTAAGATTGTGGACAAAAAGCGTATTCGGGAACCAAATATTACGAGCTTATCATAATATCATCACATTACTGAAGTACCGTATATGAGCCACGCTTTTTGACCGACTTTTCCTTTTTTTTTTTTTTTCAATTGATATCCTCAAGACCCATGAGGTATATAAATAATATGTAATACAATATAGTGCTAATATGGCGAACTTAATATTATACTATAAGAATTGATATAGTTATAATTCCCAGTCTTTCCACTAGTGTCAACCTTGTTCGAAACGAAAAAACAAGATAGACAAATGAACTGATGAGGGATAAATCCTACTAAAAATTTCTACATACTATATTGCAAAACTCTTAACATTGTCAATTCAAATACTTTTCGCAGTAGTGTACAACATATTTACAACATTAAAGTAGAACTATCAACATTTTACCTAGGTAAACATGACTTGCTAGTGAACATTTTGTAAAACATACATTGAAAATGAATTCTGAATTCATTACAATGCATTTTACAGTGATCGAAAACATAAAAGTTAAATAACGAAAATAGCGAAAAGTGCGAAGCAAGATCAGAATGTGCATACGTGCAAACACATATCAAATGCCGTAAACAGCGAGAAGTGTGGAACAAGATCTGACTGCACCTGTGTGCTGGCGACCTTCGTCCACACTTTCCCTAAAAGCGGCCTGCATTCGGGTGCCGCTGCAGATGTACTCTAACCCCTTACCAAACAATAGAATTTAAGACTTGCCCAAATTGAAAGCTTTGCAGACGACAATTACAATATATATTTTACAGCGATCGAAAACATAAAAGTTAAATAGCGAAAATAGCGAAAATAACGAAAATTATTATAAATATTACATGTATTATTATTTGTTTTAATTTGTTTACATTTTTTTTCTACAAATTTACAAATTTATCATTTATGTACGTTCATGTTTACAAGAAAGGCTAGGAGGCTGAAGTGGTTTGTCATAAATCAAGAAGGGTGATTCAATACCTACCAGCCGACTTACTTTGTTTCGGTTGAGAAGTTTTCATTTACTTCCCGAACAAAACCCCGACAACTAGTCAGTCTTCACCTAGTTTATGGATGAAAACCAGCTTTTCGTATCACGTCATATATCATAAGTTAACCACAAATTTTGCAAAGAATTGAGTGGATACGAAATTTCTGTAATTGAAAGACGTCAAATAACATACCAAGCAAAGGAACTGCCGACCATGTTAAGAAAGTTGGTGGGATGCAGAGAAAAAAAATCTGTTTACTCGCTGCATATGGTACAGATTCTTCTACAAAAACTCATTAGGAATGAACAGACTGATCTTTGATCTACACTTTTAGCTAAATTGCCAAATATTCAGGCGAAGCGGCCTTTAAAGCGAAACTTTGTTTCGGATATTTCGCATTATACATTTGTAATGATTCATCTATCATTAGAATTTCCAATTTACGCTGATCTTAGTAGGAAATGCACAAATGCATAACGAAGTTCTCATATAATATATAAAACAGATTAAAATTCTTAAGTAATATGAATTTACACATAAACTATGCTAAAAAAAAATAGAAGGTACCCGGCCAGGTCCGGGCATTATAAACCATTGTGGAAAAAACAATGCTGATAAACAGCTTTTACAGCCACATTTAATTAGTCTTCTGCAAATGTTTTCAATTTCGTCTAGTCTAAATTTCTGTCGTCAGGTAAAGAATTAAAGTGCAATAATATCGTTAACTTTATACAAAACTTCTGTAATTTTTCATGTCAATTCACAGGTAGTAATCTTTCTTGAAAAACGTCCAACCCCGGTGGATATAAAATCAGATTTGTGATCTTAGAAAAATGTATATTCGTTTAATTTTTCGTAGCAATACTCGGTCCGCTATCAATCAGAAGTTGGTTCCCTATTCCCATCTATTCATTTATATATTAAATGATACTGCTACTGTTACGTCGTTGGAAAAGGACAAAATGCCGATTAACAGTGTTTTCCGCTCTTTCCGTTATGTTTCAAAGTTTTTTTCCTCACATTGGTAAACTGAAGGACAGTGCGGTAGGGGGGTTGAAACTTCGAGTAGTATTCCTTTCGTTTTTCACCAAAACCATTCTGATAAATACCAACGATATAGATTTTAGTACAGATATAACAATTTCAAAATATGATAACTCAGAGCCTACGGGTTCTGATTCTGTCTGAATCGGGTTTAACAGTCCTGATAAATCAACTTTGAAGCTTAGTGACATTATGAAAATCTGGATAACCACTTCAAAGGCGGTGGTAAGGTAATAAACTCTTTACGAAACGACGACATTTTAGAATTGTTCAAATAAAAACATTTGCAGAAGATAATTTAAATGTAGCTCAAGTAACTGGATTTATATGTAAAGGAGAAAATGATGGTGACCAGCAATTTCTCCTTTTCACACATTTCTAATTGCACATCGACTCAGGGCGGTTAAAACATGACACTGTTTGGTAAACAGTCGAGTAATTTCTTGAAATAATAAATAAACACTGTAAACGGGTTGGAATAGGTCAATGTTACAAGATTCCGAAAATACAGAGCCTATATTAGCTATACAAAATCCTGTACATCAATGACGAAATATTGTCAATGAGTATGGCACTGAAAATAATTAAAAAAGCATGATAATGCAAACATTGTACAAAACATGGGAACTTGACAACAATGTGAAAATGGTGAGAGGAATTTAATGTATTCCAATGACCGTCTTTTAATTCTTTTTTTAAAATTCATTCGCCAAAATAATCGTTTAAACAATTGATAGAAAGGGAATATACAATAATAATAATAATAATAAACATCGTCATCAACAACGACAAATCTATAAAAACAAAAATTAATTTTGACTCTTTTAATTGACATCATACAAATGATTATCGTACATGTAAGTAATTCATTTAAACTTGACATTTTAGATAGTTCCAAGTTAAACACATTGCAAATTTGTTCTGGCTCAAATGATGAAATCGTGCTTGAAAAGGTACACAGACACTGTCAGAAAAAGGTGAAAATGTCATTTACCACTGTTTTGCGTACTTCAAGGTTGTTAACTAAAAGATAATTTGGAACAGGATTGAAAAGAGAAAAAATCTCTGGTTTTTACTAAAACTGCGTTATGGGTACTTACTAGATTTTTCTTTTATCGAGACAGTTCTGATAAATACCAACAAGATTGGAGTACAAAAATAACAATTTCAAAATTTGATAGCTTACATCGGAACCTACGGGATCTGATTCTGTCTGAAGTGGATTTAACAGTCCTGAGATATGTTTAAGTACATTTTACCGTACTATCCTGCGAGTCACGTCCTTGAAGAAGTAGAAGGCTTTGAAAACATTGTTGGAAAATGAGTCATTGCCTGC
This sequence comes from Tridacna gigas, assembly GCA_945859785.2. Classification (NCBI taxonomy): domain Eukaryota; kingdom Metazoa; phylum Mollusca; class Bivalvia; order Cardiida; family Cardiidae; genus Tridacna; species Tridacna gigas. The sequence goes on from OX244028.2 coordinate 16,246,892, forward strand.
GACCAGCATTTTTTCCTTTTCCCACTATGTTTTCTACACTTTAAAAAACCAACTAATAACATTTGAGCCACATTTAAACTGTTATCTACTAATACTTTGAATTTAGAAAGGTCTCAAATTATGTCATTTGTAAAGAGGTAAACAACCAGCTTTCGCCTTCATTACATGAGGTTAAATGATGAATCTAATTTAAAACTTAATCACATCTGAAAAGTCCCATTTAAAGGGGGCAGTTTAATAATTACCGCTTTACCGAACAAGGACATTTTCGAATTGTTCAAATAGAAAGCATTTGAAGACGATAATTTAAATGTAACTGAAGCTATGGAATTTGTCTTTGAAAGCATAGATAACAACTTGAAAGAAGATGAAAATGGCCAGCATTTTCTCCTCTCATAATGTTTTCAAACGCCCCTTTTTCGCAGGGTCGTTAAAACAAGGTATTATTTGTTGAAGTATTTCTTTAAGTAGTGAATCAAGATGAATGTACAGTGCCTACATTAGGAATACAAAAACCTGTACATCAATGACGAAATGGCGATAATGAGTATGGCACTTACAACGGTAAGAAAACATGATATCTGCAGAAATTATAGAAAACACCAGGATATGATTAACACTTCAAAAATGGTGTAAAGAATATATTTGTATCCGAACGACCGTTTTTTTTAAACCTTTTTAAAGATCTGTGCGCAAAAATGATTTTTTTTCAACAACTTGTAAAAGAAAGTATTGAAAAATAAAATTGATGCAAGAGAGAGTGGATAATAATAATTATAAAAGTAATAATAATAATAATAATAATTCATAAGGTGAGTGAATAGACTGTGATAGAGAATCAAGTTTTGATTGATAACAAATCGAATATTGCTGCGAAAATCAACAAACATACATCTTTCTGAGAAGACAAACTTGGTTTTACATGAAAAGAAATTTAAAGGGGCTTATTTAGTTTTTATGCTGAAAATCTAAATTTCTCGAAAAATACCGAACAATACAACTATATATATTTTAGAAAGGGAACATTTACTACTAATAATAATTGTTTTGTTTTGCAGTTTTATTTTGTTTTAACAGCTTAGGTCATAATATTTTGCGATCAGTGCACCTATGAATGTGTTTTTCGGCTTTTTTACGCCAGTACAAACACAACTTTTTCCTACAAGCCAGTTACTACTTTTCTAACATGCTTCAGAGGTGAGAGGCGAAAAATCGCCGGAAAGAAAGTTTGCCGCAACCAGGTATCGAACTCACTACCACCAGGTCACGAATCAAATACACTAAATTCTGACAGTAGTAATGCAGGACAGTAGTAATGATAATTATGATTAGTCGAAGTACCTGTAGTTTCTCCATCTCCATTACTATTTTAGCCACAATTATCCTGTCGTCTGGAATTCTACAATGTTGCCAATTATCAATCAATCATGCTGTGTGAAAGGGAGTCTATTGCATCTGCAAAAAGTATCGACCTAGTTCAGTCTGTGGAGTCCTCACAGGCCGACCTTGGTCGAAACTCTTTGCTAATAGTCAACGGACCCCTGTAGCTCAACGGAACGGTTTACCCCATGATTCAGTTAATTGTTAGACAAATGGATTTTACAGATGAAGAATTACATGTATGTGATGTCTTGCTTGGTATAATGCATCATTGAAATACATTAACCCCTTTCGCAATAGCATGGTTCAGATGAATTTCTAACATGCATGACAAATATTGTATGGTACTGAACAGAGTTAAGTTTGTTAATGTATGTTAACTTGTTGTTGTTGTTGTTGTTGTTGTTGTTGTTTACAGACCATTTAAAGTGCATTCTTTACCTTATTCTGAATTGAGAAAGTAAGGTAATGTCTGATTCGTTAAACCATTACATTACTTTAATATTATTCTTTTAGAATAGAATGCCCTCTAGAACATTTTGTCAGATCTTGATTCCAAACCCTCCAATATGTTGTGGGGTACTCTGGCCAAACAGCCTGGAATCGATATTCTTGCATTATGCACCCGTAAAGCGAAAAGGTACCAACTGACAATTTTGTCAAGAACGACTTTCAGCAAAATTTGTCTTGTTGTATTGCAATATTTAATTTCTAAAATTATCTAGGCTAATAAATGTAAATTGCCAACAAAATAGGGTCATGTACACAGGTACAATGAAGGAACCAGGTTTTTGGTTTTGTTAAAAGGTACCACCTGACAAAACTGGTTTCGCGAAAAGTTACCCTAATGGTAACACAGTACCTTTCAGCATAATGAAACATAGATGATTCAATAGTTTTATAGTACTTTGGTCACTTGGTACAAACTAGATACACAAAGACTATTAAATGTCTTTCTGTCAAAAAGTCTTTCAGTCAGTTGCAAAAAGAAGAAGGACGTGAGGAAAAGTCAAAAGAAAAAGAAATATCAAAAGTTAATGAGAGTCTATACGTTGCAACTTTTGATTTACGGGCTGTCTTTTCAACACGATGCACTTTTGTGAGTGAACTCTTTTTAAATTTCAGAAAACTATACTGGTACAACTTGATTCTCAGTCACAAATTTCTGGTATCTGGTCATTCTCAGATGGGGTATGATTCAGCTCATTTCACAATTGAAGGGACCAACAGAATAACACCTGTCTATGTTACCTTACAATGTACTTTAATTTCTCTGCCCAGAAAAAAATCCTAGCCTTACTTTGCTGTCATAGTGAATTACGTTTAAAAAACACTGCCCAAAACTAAAGACAAAAATGACTGGAAAATGAGTAAACTGGCTACATGTTCAATGGTTTTAGTTCGAAAGGAATATGCAACATCAGTATTTGTAAACGACAGTTTTAAAGTAAACCAATTCAAGGAAATAGATGTACAGAAAGGGCTTATGAGGCACAAATGGAAGCAAGCTACCTGGAAAGAAAGTCAATCGGATTTAAAAATATGTCACAATTCAGAGCACCCAGTGTTTGTCCAAAATAAAAATGACATGATTGTTTTTTGTAGAAAGCAAATTATATATATATATATATATATATATATTAAAGAAATAACATTCATAAGATGGGTTTCAGAAGAAAAATATGATGTGCAAGATTGTTTGTCTGCCATACTGTCCTTAGAGTTTGGGAAAAACAAACAAACAACGTTCACACATACAAGTTAAAGAAAATTATACCATAGATGGAGATGTTAAGTGGAAGCTTGTTGCACAGAATTCGTTAATTGTGCCCTACTGTAAATGACTTTTGAGAAAGACTTCATATAACAAAAAAACAAAACAAAAAACAAAAAACAAAAAAAACTCTCATACACCGAGTCTTAAGGGAAAAGTTTGATGCTCAAAATTTGTTCTTTGTGCCGCACTGTAGGTTAATTTCTAGAAATGTCTATTAAGGAAGTTCCTTTGCATGTAGAATGTGAAAAGGAAACAAAATTTACATGGTACTATGAAAATAGTTATATGAAACATAAGATTTGTTTATTGCAAAAGTTACTGTATTATCATATGATACCCATTTGAGGGAGGCATACACACAAAAGCGTAAAATTTGTTCTCTGAAAAAAGGAACCAATTTGTATGATCAATTAAATATTGCACACTGATGACGGGATTTGCTTGTCAATCTTGTTGTATAAAGTCGCTGGCCATATCTATCAACTTGGCTAGTTAGAAAGTTGCAAAGCAAAAACTTGATTTGATGTCACTTGCTAAATCCTTAAACTTGATTCTCTGAAAACTTTAAAACTGCAACTTGGTACATGTTCCTTCTTTGCTTTAAGGAAGTGAAGTAAAAACCCATGTGCATGCCTTTCAACGCAGCTCTTTCCATGCATTAACAACTGAATAATTTTCTTTGCAAGTCCGATGGAATTATCTCTCTTCGTGCACTCTGGTACATACATTGTACATGTATTTGGTAAAAAATTAAAGAAGTTTCGTTAGACAGCGCGATATTATCAGGACACACACAATACACAGCGCCTGTAACGTCAAAACGTTCAACCCCAGGTTCAACAGAGTGGGGGTTGGCGATGAGGGTTGGCGCGCTACAGAAGAGGTTACATCTAGTTTCCTTCGTCTTCACGATTTTCTGCTCTTGTCGTAGATTCTTTTATCTCGAGACCGATCCACTCCTCGATGTTACCCTCCTAATGTTTCTTTTGTCTACCCTGAGAAAGAGGCCTCTTGACAGCATTGCTACCAAGCAGATTTTCTTCCTTTTTCCCGCAACGTTTACTACCCTTCTAAATAATTTTAATTTATGAGTCACATTTATTTTGTTGTCTGCATATGCTTTCAATTCGGACTAGTTTAAAATTTGGTCGCTTTAATATTAGTTGAGCAAATGAATTATGTTCGTTTAGTGAGATAAAAAAGTGGATCCTTTGCAATTATACGGCTTATTTTCTAACGGCTGTCTGAGAAAAAGACAAACTGGAACTGTCGCAAAGCAGACAAATACCCCAATCAGCAGCTTGTCACTGAAGCAGCACAATCAGAGAACGGAGATTTTCAAAACAAATATCACCAGTAACCTTCACTTTTGACTGAAAAACAATAGTGCACCTCCATGGGTCATGAGCAACAGTTGTATAAAGTTTCAGGGTCCTAGATTAAACGGCTATAAAGTTAGAGCACGGACACGATTTTCAAACGAAGTTCGCCTGTGACCCAAAAGCAATAGGGCACCTCCTTTGGTTACGAGCAACATTTGTATAAAGTTTCAGGATCAGAGGTCAAACGGCTTTTGAGTTAGAGCACGGAAACGAAATCAAGACGGACGGACAGACAGGCATGATGAAACCAATATAACCCCCTCTACTCCGTAGGTCGGGGGTATAATGAGACAAACAAGGCTAATATGTCGAAGTTTTGAAACTAGGTAAAAAGTTGCCAAGTCGCTCTATCTTTTGGTTACTTCTGCCAGCGACTTACACTTGGACCGATCGTGTAATAACAGATTGTCATCTTCACAATCATTTCTACACGTTTACATTTTAATGCATTTTTACACCTGCACTGTTTGCCTTTGGTCGAATCTGGACCTTTCATCGACTAAAGTCGCTGTACGAAAAACACGATTACATGACTAAATGCCAATTTGGATTTTAAAGAAACAAAAGTACAGTAGACTGCATCTTTATACTTCATTCTATAAAAGGGAAAGTTTTAAGCGCGGGCAAGAAATTATACACTGTCTTTCTTGATTATGAGAAAAGTTTTGACAAATTAGAACGCGCGTCACTGTGGCAAAAATTGTTATCTCAAAGCCCTAAAATGTTTTAAATGCCGTAAAAGCTATGTATTTTACTGTACAAGCCGACGTCAAGTTACATGTAAATGTTTATGGTTCGTCCAGCATTTAACCTTATTTCGACGTGCAGCAAGGAGATCCTAACTCAAGTTTACTTTCTTTATGTTTATCAAGAATTAAATAGAAAATATCAATGTTGAAATTGACGGTATTTTTAAAACTGATGAATTCGGATCATGCTTCGTTTTCTACAACACCAAAAGATCTTTGAAGTCAATGCTAACAAATATTGAAACATATTGCAACAAATGACAGATGCAAAAAAAAAATACTGCAAAGTCTAAAGTTATGATCTTTGAGAAAAGTAGAACTCACACTACGTATGACTTTTTCCTATACGGACATAAACTCGAAATATAGTCTCCAGTTTGAAATATGTAGGTGTATGACTGTTTAAAAATGGTTTATGGCTATGATATCGGAAAAAAAATATGAAAACGCATCTAAGCCGCTTCACAATTTATTTACTATGTTTAACAAATTTGAGTTTAAAGTTTAAAAGAAATGTGACATATTTGATTCTCTAGTTCTACCTGTAATGTATAATACTTCCGAAATTTATTTGGTCATATAGCCCTGGAACGGAAGTTGAAAGTATCCATAATAAATTTTGTAGAAAAATTCTCTCTGTAAGAAAGTTATCAAATTTATCAAGCGTCTACGGAGAACCCGGACGAGTCCCTTTGAGTATTGTTAGAAAGTGTAACATTATACGTTATTGGTTAAAGATCTTGAAGTTGCCACAAAATACTGTTGTAAGACTCGTCTACAATGTGTTATAAAAGACACGGATTCTACTCTTACGTACAATAAACTTAACTTGGCCTATCATGTGAAGTAACCTCTTCAGTCACTCGGATTAAATAACTTATGGATAAGCCAAGCAAATGAATTAGTTAGCTTGCATTATGTTAAACAACGTACGCGACAAAAATAAATACTCGTATATTACCAGTATTATCAATCTTGGTACTCAAATATAAACAACTCCCCCCGTCTTTTCTACAGTATTTTAAACACTCGTTTACGCAAGCACCCTACCTTAACTTCATCTCTAAAAAAATACAGTTTGAAATTTTGATGTCTTCTACAAATAAAAAAGTGGTGTAAAACACCTAGCAAGATATATAATACATGCTAGGGCAAGATTGCATTCTCATAACGAGAAAAGTCGCATTGTTTTTAAAAGATTTGATCCCAAGAAGCATAAAAGATATTAACAGCTGGATGGATAATCTTCTTTTGTCACAATGTTTTGAAAAGCTTTCCTCTAATGGAGCATATAAAGTCACAGTGTCTTCTTTTAAAGGTGCATGACAAATTGAAATGTTTTCAAAAGCTTAAAAGATATTAACCTTTGGATTTTATGACACCTTTTGCCACAATGTTTTCAATAGCTTTCCGCTAAATGAGCATGAAAATCACTATGTTTTCGTCAGCTTTACTTTACAGGAGCAAAACGGACTGATGTTACATTTTTATGTCAACCTTTAGATAAAGTGTTATCTTCTTTTAATATAAGAGTTTCAAATCTCAATTACAGTGTTAGGGTTATAAATGGGTTTCTGTATAGTTTGTGTAATTCAGTACAATCTACTTAAAAAAGCAAATATTTTAACAGCAATGGTATATATAAGATTACTAGTTTGCATGTTTCTTTGTTAAACTTTTCATGTATTTTATCTTTTGTCACAATGATTTTAAAAGGTTTAAGATGAACATTGTTTGGTATTGTGTATATGGAAAGAAGCCAGTATCTTCGAAAGAATACTGTGGAACTTTCCAAAACACAATATGTTCTCCCCTCCACAAGACGAATCCCTTAATTTGAACCACATCTATTTGTCGTCTGTAAATTGCTTTCAATATGGCCCAGTCTAAAATCATCTCGTTTGGTAAAAGGTTAATGTATTAATTTTTGGTGACCCAAAATATGCTTTTGTACATAACAATGTTTTTTTATATCTTTTCCGAACAACACGTGTCACACTTCGGCCGATTCCGTACCTACATCTTACCTCGTCAGTATCAAGGGGGTTTCCATTTTCAAATACTGCCACTCACATGATCTTAAACATGGCGGCGCCCTGTAAATCGATTAGCAACGGCAACAACAGCCACGGTTGTAAGCAACCTATCGCTGAAAAATGCCAACGTAATTGGTAGACCGAGTTTGAAAATAAATGTACAAACTGTTTGTCGTTGTTTGTCATCGGAAATGTATTTAGAAAGATTCCCACGGAAAATTGTAACGAGTGTTTGGTTTCTAAGTGGAGTTTTACGATTTTAAGAACGGTAGAGCGGTATACTTTTGGCAAAAAAAAAATGTACCATGTAGGTGCATATCAAGCGACGTGATACAGCCGAGAAGTTTATCAACGGATCATCCGAGGTTTGCCGAACATTTCCAACGAGTGCCTTTTATTGGAAAGAAGCCATTGATTGAAAAAGGCACGCAGTCTTTTGTCCGCAATGTTTTAAAACTTGAACTACTGACAGAACATAGAAATATGTTTTTTTTTTTTTTTTTTTCAATGGACTTATGTTTGGAAACCACAGGCCTATTTTGTTTATAAAAAACGAGGGTTGTTCTGAAAGTTTATATACAAGTCCGATTGTATCCAGAATTTGGATAAAAGCACTTCACTTCAAGGTATAGTTTTGTCGCCTGAAATGAATCTATATGTCTTCGTCACATTCCTATGTTTGAACAATGTTTTATCATTGCTTGAAGTTCGTTTTTCGACGTTAACGTCGGTGATTTTGTCACCATTTTAAATCATCCGTTTGTGTGTGTGTGTGTGTGTGTGTGTTTTCGAGTTTGCGTAACCGTTTCTCGTTCTATGATGTCTATATTTTGCACGCAGATTATAAAAACATTCAATAAACATTCATTTTTTGACGTTGCTGAATTTATTAGCAGTATTTGGCACCATCTTTGTTTCTTAGAGAAGGATTTACGAAAATTAAATATTTAAAAAAAAAAAACCGTCATATTTCAAAGTGCTCCGTGACGCTCAAGCTGTGTTTCCTTAGTGACATGTGCTACATTAATACTCTTAATTTGATAGAAATTATTTGCACAAACACTCGGGAGACGTGCTTCTTCTTGTTGGTATGAATATCATTACCATGTGACCTATAGTTCAGAAGTTACAAACACAGCCTCAAAACGTTCAGAACACTCCTCGTACTTTTCTTATATTTCCCCCACCGTCTTTCTTCCAATTAAAAGGATCGGGACGGTTTCCTGTCACTCTTTACCAAATAACATAAGTTTAATTTTGTCTAAATTGAAAGCATTAGCAGACGACAAATTAAATGTGACTCAAAAACTAAAACTTCTCTTTGGAAATGTAGAAAATAGTGTGGGAAAAAGGAGAAAATGCTGGTTACCACCTTGTTCTCCTTTTCCCACAATATTTTCTAAAGCTTTCCTTCTTAGGGTCGTGTAAACTCGGGTTTGTGTGGTAAAGGGATTTACTGTTGCTGATAAACCAGAATAATGAACTAAAGTTCCTTTTTGGCCTATAAAATTGGTTTACATTTCCCCTTTTCCGGTGAAACTTTTTCGCAGATTTTTTTTTATTCACTCGTAATAATTCTAATTTCTGCGTAACTGAAATGTGCTAAACAAAACATCCTTTTGAATCCACTTGTCTACTTTAACCATTTACCAGCTGACAAAATTTTAGACATGTACACTTGTTGGTTCGTTCGCTGGTTCGTTCGTTGGTTTGTTCGTTCGTTCACGTTCTCTTGTGGAATTCTCTTCATCAGTGTCGTTTTAACATGGAAATGTTTGACCAGGGGTTAAATGGGTGTAGAAAAGCTTAGGTATTTAACAACATTCGATGTCAAAGACTGTAGACCAGGATCAGACTGCAGAGATTAATTTGACGGAAAAATGCATACGTACCACTGATTAATCGGTTGTGAGACTCATATGCAAGGTTTTGAATTTTGACCGACATACTGAATTATTTTTAACATAATCCCCTTCGGTATCTACACAGTTCTGGCCAGTGATATTTATGGGCCTCAAACCCACTTTTGAAGAACTCGTTTTCTTGAACGTTCAGAAAGTTCCCCACAGAATGTATGACGTCATCATCTGACCGAAAAATGGTACCGGAAATGGCATTTTTTTCGATTCTAGAAACAAATGAAAATCTAATGGAGTCCAATCAGGCGAACAAGGCGGATGCTCAATCATTCAAAGCATCTGTCATTAATGGCAGTCATGGCAATGACAGAATTGTGGGGCACGGCCCTGGTGCGCTTGAGTTTAATATTTTCTCTTTACTGTCCAAGAAGTAATGCATAATATGTGTCATCAATTGCTTGTCCCTTTTGCAAATAATCTACCATCAGCATCCCAGAAAACCAAGGCCATAACCTTTCCAGCTGATTGAATAGTTTTGCCTTCTTTGGCGGGTTGCGCCAGGGTGCTTCCGTTGTTTAGACTGTTGTTTGGCCTCTTTGTCTCAAAAAGTTTTAGATTAGCACGCCAAAAAGTCCGCCTGGTGATTTTGACCAACTGTTAGAAGTCTTTATAGCCAACAGGCCGATAGCTTTCTCGTTGTTAGATCTTCCGTAAGACAGGGGTGTACTCCTTCCTGTGAAATCTCAACTGTACCGGCTTTATATCTTTCCTTAACTCGCCTCTCAGCTATGATTCAATATCTTGGACTTTATTGGTCCTTTCTGGGGTTGCAATAATGACAAGGCTTCCGGGACAGGCGTCATCCTCAATGCTCTGCCTGCAAAGCTGAAATTCTGCCACCCAGTGTAGCAGATGACGAGCATCATTTCCTTGTGTTACTGCCATATCTGCCTAGGTGCTACACCTTTCTCATGCAGATGTATAGAGCCCTTTCATGGATTTTGTTCATTTTACAAAAGTGACTTGCCTTGTTTACATTAGAAACTACCTCTTCAATATAACTGAACGAATGACACCAGTGTTCGGGTACACAGTTTTAAATAGGTGGGGAATAGTAGGGCTAAAAAAGTACTACCCTGCTTAGCTCCTTCAGTACATGCCTCACAACTTTTCAACCAGCCCTTTTAAGATAGATAGATTAGAGGGAAACGTAACATTCCTTGAATTAATCTAATTGAGTCTTTACCAGGAAATGAAATTTGGGACAAAATATATGGGGATAATTATGCATGCATGGTTAATTAGCTGACTAATTTTCTGAGGGTGCTCAATTTCTTGGTACCTTCTTCCCTTTTTTTATCATAAAGGAGCAAAGACTTTAAGTTCACATTCATCACGAACAAGGTTAGTCGCTATAAGAGAAAGGAAAGAATAGTATGAAAACATGTTGTCAATCTGTGTAATTTGGCCTTGTATTCTGTTTCTGATATTTTTCATGCCTCATACAACATGAATTTAGATTTTGTATATGGTATGGTTGTATTGGAGTTTAACGCCATTTTAACAGCTTAGGTCATATCAAGGCGGTCAGTGCACCTACGCATGTTGCCCGGTTTTCCTATACCAGTACTGACACAACTTTGTTTCTACATCATTTACTACTTTTCTTACATGCATAAGAGGTGAAAGGCGAAAAATCGCCAGAGAGAATGTTTGTCTCAATCGGGTATCGAACCCGCAACCACCAGGCTACGTGTCTGATACGCTTATGACTGAGCAACCCGGTCAGTCTCTATGTCATTAGTAGTAAGAGAGGGCGAAAAAGGGGTTGAAGGCCTTTGTTCACATTTTTTTCTTTCGTTTTTATGAAAATGTGTTTAAACTAGCCTCTACATGTATCAACAGAATAAACGGGCAAAGACATGCTGTTAACCTTAGGCAGCTAAGCCTGACTCAATGAGCTTTTGCAGACAGTGTAGATCAAGATCAGAGTGTACAAAACGTGCAGTCTGAACTTGGTTATACACTGTCCGATAAAGGGATATTTTTGTCAAAAAAATAAGTTTGAAATAGCAACATTAGGATTTTTACTATCTGCTTGAAAGTTTCATTTTACTTATTTTAGCAGGTTAAGGGTTAATATGTGGTCAAAATAAGAAACTGGTCGAACTCTACAACTTCCTATTGTGTCAAAACAAGTGCAATACATATATATTGATTTTGAAAAATGTTCCGCCAATAAATTTTGGCTGACAAACCTGTCCGGCAAAATCGTCCACTGGCCAAGTTGTCCGTGCACCACATTATTTTTATAAAGCTTATTAGTGTCAAATGCTAATTTCAGTCCATTTTTTAATCAATTACCCCATTACCGCATAAACACTACCGCCAACATTTTCGCTTGAATCACGCTTTTGACCATTTTCCATCGAAACATTTAAAGTAAAGGATACTATTTCACTTAAGAAGTATAGAAAACATCGAGGAAAAGGAATTAAAGGCTTGCACTTCTAGTATTTGTGTACTCCAGGACAGCAAACAGCTTGTAGCATTACAAGTGCAGTTTCACAAAACAGAAGCAGTTGTCCAGCTCTCTTTTTTAAAAGAAGTTTGGGTTTTAGAGTAATCTTTTTCTTTCTTTGGTATCTCTACATTTGAAAAAAAGTGTTATTTACTTGCGGGTTTTTTTTATGTCTGTTTTTTTCTATGACATTCATGTAAAGCCGGATATATTATTTATGTATGAGTGATATTCAAAGCTTAATTATAATATGTTGCTTATCCTTTATCTTCAGATCTATTGCAGAAGACTGTCAAAAAAGTAATTTTATCCATTCCTTTTTAATACCTAATTGTAAGAGGCATTTTTCCTAGGAAAAAGAGGGAGATTTCCTGCGTGGCCCAGTGGTACGTTTTAGGATTCGAACTAGGAGGTCCCGAATTCGACCCTCACTGGAAGTACTGGGTTTTCGTGGTAGTGCCCGGGGCAAGACGCTTCAAAGCCATTGCCTAGTTCTAGAGAAATTCATGAATACATAAATAAGTAAGTTGTCGTTATATTGAAGAAAACACCATTCAACCAACCAATCAACCAATCACTCAAATTATTATTAAAACCAAACCTTTTTTCCAGATAGTCCTTCGCAAGAATACCCATATCAGACAATATGACATGGGCTTCTTGTTTCGTTTATACAACCACCATTAATTGGGTGATTTTCAAGACAATTGGTTATTCAACGTCTACCGATCACAATGCTGACAGCACTTGATTTAACTTAATAAACTTCATAAACTTATCGCTGCACCCGATGCAAGGAGCAAAACACATTATAACAATTTCAAGAGTTTAAATCGCATGTTACCACGATGTTGGTTGCAGTTCTTTAACATTCACCATCCGCTATTTGGCATGCTCTGAACGTAACTCACATGTCCTTTGTCACGATGTAAGCCTGTAAGTCCATATCTCACAGCGGTTTACTCTTCCGACAGGCCATATCTCTACCGCCGTATGCAGAGTTCCAACTTATCATATACAAGATAAAACCTCGTCTTGCGTCGCAATCTATAAAGTAACGTAATTCATGCCACGGATGTTTTGTATTTTCAGGTTCCTAGTTCAATGTACCTTGTGAACTCCAACAGTCTTATATGAGCTATGTTCTGTGAAAAGGGGGCTTATTGCATCTGCAAAAAGTACTGGCCTATGTCAGCCTGCGCAGTTCGCGCAGGCTGATATGGGTCGAAACTTCTAGCTCTTTGTGAATTTAATGCATGTTCAAGTACCACACTACATCATGATTCAATAGGATGCTGGAAAAAATAAGTTTTATGGATCCCTAATCATGTGATGACTTGCTTGGTATAATGCACCACGGAGATGCATTAAACCCCTTTTGCCAGAGCATGGCTCATATAAAAGACCAGTTGAAAGCAACACCACATCCTCAAAGGCTCCAGATCTAGATGCTTCACTTGATGGTCTTAGCTCTAGGCCTTCACATTCTGGCAGCACCATCATCGTCCTTTTTTTTTTTTTTTTTTTTTTTTTTTCTCTCTCTCTCTTTTTTTATCTCCGGCGAGAGAATACAACCCATTTTTCATAAAGTTCCTCTTTACTAATATCTCCACGATGGCAGCTGTAAATATCTTTTTGAATACATCTGTCTATAATTTCACGTGCCCTCCTTTTCTTTTTTTGAGTTACTTTTAACCATTTGGAGAAATCCTCTTCCGGTACGTCAATGACGTCACGCAAAAATTCAGTCCAATCAGGATCGTCATCGAAAATTTTCAAAACAACTTTTTCCCTAACTAAATTTAGAAGACCATCCATGTTAATACTCTCGTAAGTCCCATAAAATGAACTAGATCTTATCGTGATTCTAAGATTTTTTTGTAACAATTTAAGGTCATTTTTTAATTGTATCAACTTATCGCTGCATTCGTTGCAAGGAGAAAAACTCAATACCATTTCAAGAGTATAAGTCACACTCTGTTGCAGTTCTAGACGTCTTACATCCTCAATCATCCGCTCTTCAGCATGCTCATTGGAAAGCCGATAGATCCTTTGCCACGGAGTAGGCCTGTCCGCCCCTATTAAACGGTAGAACAAAATAGTATCATCAGGCCACTCTCCGCGCACACCATACCTACCGCCGTGTGCAAAAAATTTCTTGAAATCCGGTAAAGATAAAATGTCTTGCACCGCCATCTGTGAGGTAGGTCTAAAACAAGTTGTGTCCTAGAGGCTTTTGGGACAGGATGTTGCTTTCATCTTATTCAAAGCCCTTTTCTTCTTCTTCCTCTAGATTCTTCACATTCTGCCAAAATATACCTGTGAATAAAGAAAATATGTCTATAATCCCTTCTTATTTATTTAAGGCGTTCTCCGAACTCTTGTGGCTCAGGAAAGATGTACAGAAAAGGTGTGCTCGTAAACCAGTACATATTTTCCTTCTTTCATGAAGAGTAGCTGCGCCTTTCATGAGACATATTTCATTTTGTATCTTCTTTATCTTATGTAGAATATTTATTGCTCGAAGAATGTTCTACAGGCTTTTTTATGGTGTGGGAGATCACATCTTGGTAGGCCAGCGACTAGCGATTTGTGCTTTTTGAGTCCACTATACATGAAGAATGAAATATTTCACTTCTTTCATGACAAGTAGCTGGCACCTTAAATGTGCCGTATTGTAGTCTTTTTATACCGTTCCAAGCCAATTGCTTAAGGAAAGAGGAGATTTTTTTTTTCATGAAGGTATGAAAAAAAAAAAAAAAAAAACTAATCACATTTTTTAATGAAACCGCTTCGCGCGGTTTCATACAAAAGTGTGATTAGGTTTTTTTTTAATACCTCCATGAAAAAAAATTCTCTTCATTCCTTACAATTTAATATTACAGACAACATACACCCACGGAAATAATTCAAACTGCATTCATTTTCTTTATTTTTAAATATAACGTTGGAGTTTCTAAAGCCCCTTCCACTCATATTTGTATGGCGCAAGAATACAATAAGGAAGCAGTTTCCAGATCCCCAATACTAACGTGTCCTGAAAATCAACCAATAAAACGAAAGTAAATAAACACGGCAGTGTGTAGGACCCGCAACGTGTAACTTTCACTCTGAGTAGAAACATGGTGAATATTGCAGTGGGAATTCATGGTGGATTATTGAAGCTCGTAACTTTTATTGTTGAATTGTTATATTATTTTTTTCTTCATAAAATGATATTCAGGACAAAAAAAAGCTAACTAATAAACTTGGGACTCTGTATAAAATTCTTTAAAAAACTGTGGAATATTGTATACATGTTTGTTTAAATTAGTTTTAGAGCTAAAGTAGTTCCGGCACGACGTGATTTTTTTTCATGGAGCTATAAAAAAATTTTTTTCAGCCAATTAGAATTCGCCAATATTGATGAAAACAACTGATATATAATTACTTAAGGAATGAAGATAATTTTTTTTTTTTTTTTTTTTTTTTCCATAGAGGTATGAAAAAAAGCCTAACCGCTAAGCGGTTTCATACAAAAGTGTAATTAGGTTTTTCTTTTTTCATACCTCCATGAGAAAAAAAAAAATATTTTCATTCCTTATAATTAAATATTACAGACAACATACACCCATTCATTTTCTTTATTTTTAAATATAACGTTGGAGTTTCTAAAGCCCCTTCCACTCATATTTGTATGGCGCAAGAATACAATAAGGAAGCAGCTTTCAGATCCCCAATACTAATGTGTCCTGAAAATCAACCAATAAAACGAAAGTAACTTAACACGGCAGTGTGTAGGACCCGCAATATGTAACCTTCACTCTGAGTAGAAGCATGGTGAATATTGCAGTAGGAATTCATGATGAGAATTTTTTTCTCTCGTAACTTTTATTGTTGAATTGTTATTTTTTTTATTCTTTTTTTTTTTTTTTTTTTCCCTCATAAAATGATATTCAGGGCAAAAAAACCCAGCTTACTTATAAACTTGGGACTCTGTATAAAATTCTTTTAAAAAATGTGGAATATTGTATACATGCTTGTTTACATTAGTTTGACAGTAGTTCCGGCACAATATGAATTTTTTTTTTTTTTTTTTTTTTTTTTTCATGGAGCAATAAAAAAAAATGTCAGCCAATCAGAACTCACCAAAGTATTATAGCGGTCGGTTTGCTTGTAAACAAAGATGACGTAATCGACGGCCATCTTGACCTACTTTCGGCCATCGTGTTACTATTTTTAGTAACTCATTTGCATATAAGGAGTTCTTGGTGTGTCATGGGTATTCGCGGCGGGTATGGGGAGTCCGCCATTTTGGATGACCTAATTTTTATTATTGACATTTTTTTTTTTTTTTTTTTTTTTTTTTTAGACGACCATTTATTTAAATGTGCTTTTTGGCACAATATTGATTTATTTTTTTTTTTTTTTTTTTATAAAATTTGGAGAGAAATAGCTTTAAAGATGAGTCGTATAAGCGAGTACCCTAAGAGTATACAGAGCTGACTTGTATACTCTATCTAGTAATGATCGCGGGCATTGAGGGTCAGGCCCTTTAACGATACGGAGATTTTCCCACTTAGATTCATCTTTAACGCTACACCAAGTCAAAGAGCCGATTCCTAACCGTACTACGACCCTCGGTCAAGCCTATAAGGTTAAATCGGTCTAACGACACATCCATGCTCTTTGAAGTTTCTCACAAAGAATTACAAAAATACGGTAGAAAAGAAAACGGTACCTTCGATGTTGTTTCTTCAACGCCCTGAACTCAAATGACAAAGGAGTATTTCCGATATGACTCGTGCGCATGCGTCAATCCACATACGTGTCTGAACACATGTTATAGGCTATTGTTAATGTCGACACACTGTCTGGTTTTGTTTATCCAGTACAGGAAATACGAACAATGCCCTATTCAACTGTAAAACATAATCCCTGTTAATGTCGCCACAATGTCTGGTTTTGTTTATTTAGGGGCGGAAGTTCGGACGATGGCCTATTCAACTGTCAAAATTAAGCCCCTAACAAAGGACTATGTGGCAGAACAATGGTCTTTTGTTACAGTCGTCACACTGGCTGGTTTTGTTTATTTAGAGACGGAAGTACGGACAATGGCCTATTGAGATATCAAAGTTAATCCCCTAACAAAGGACCAAGTGATACAGAGCTGACTTGTATACCCAATCGAAGACGTAGTCACGGACATTGAGAGTCAGGTCCTCGATCCTCGATGGAAAGAAAAGGGTAACTATTTTTAATGATAAAAAGGCGAAAAATGAAAAGAAAATAGTCTTCGGGTAAATGTAAAAAGTACAAACAATGGAATAAGCAGAAAAAAAAATAGTCTACAGTGAAAAAGAAGAATTAGGTCCAGTACCCATTTATATGTTTATCATTGATTATGACGTAAAAGTGAAAAATCAAGTCGATCCCCTTTAAAGCAAAAGATTAAATGACTCCCACCCCTTTAAGGTCCAGTACCCATCTATGTGTATATCATTGATTATGATGGAAAAGCGGAAAAATCAAGTCATCCACCTCTAAAGCAATAGATTAAATGACTCTAACAAGATTGGACAAGGCCCCCCCAGCCCTTTAAGGTCCAGTACCCATTCATCAAATTTGACATAACCTTATCATATTCTAGGGAAACACTTACTTGACCAAACGTGCTGGTCCCAATACCAGAAAATATAACGAAATCCACTGCATCCTGAACTTCAACAATTACATTTATCATTAGAGCAATCGAAAACGTCGAAAAGAAATTAATGATATCCATCAAAGTGAAAAATCCAAGTCGCCCCCCTTTAAAGCAAGAGATTAAATTACTCTAACAAGATTTGACAAAACCCCACTCCTTTAAGGTCCAGGACCCATTTATATGTATAGCATTGATTTCGATGCAAAAGTGAAAAATCAAGTCGTCCCCTTTAAAGCGAGAGATAAAAATAACTCTAACAAGACTGGACAAGACTCCACTCCTTTAAGGTCCAGTACCCATGTATATCATTGATTACAATGTAAAAAAAGAAAAATCAAGTCGTCCCCCTTTAAAGCAAAAGATAAAATGACTCTTACAAGATTGGACAAGACCTTCCACCCATTTAAGGTCCAATAGCCATTTAAATGTATATCATTGATTCTGATGTAAAAGTGAAAAGTCAAATAGCCCCCCTTTTAAGCAAGAAATTAATTTATTCTAACAAGATTTGACAAGACCGCGACTCCTTTAAGGTCCAGTACCCATTTGTATGTATATCATTGATTATGATGTAAAAGTGAAAAATCAAGTCGTCTCCCTTTAAAGCAAAAGATTAAATGACTCTTACAAGATTCGACAAGACTCCCACCCCTTTGGAGTCCATTACCCATTTATATGTCAATATTTTTTGACTTGAGATTGCATTAAGATAGCTCATAAAGGGACCTGGCTAATGTTTACATAAATATTTATAATAACCCTAGTAACGGATTAAATATTGCAAAAATTTAAGATTTTAGTCGAAAGTTATAGGAGTTGTTACCTTTAGTAATGAAATGATTTTTTTCTTTAACATTCTAACCTCCTGACAAGTAAAGCCGTGTACTGATAAGCCTAATTCTAGAAAATGTAAGCAATGACACCAAATTCTAGGACAACCAAGCAAAGAAACCGATTTTCGTCTTTTTCTTTCATGTTGTGACAGTTGCTATTCATGAAATTTGAGATAACCCTACCAAATGATACATGACACTTTACTCTTTCACTTTGACTCCCCAATTATCGATTCAGTTTTCAGCCGTTTCAGGCCCAATACTCCTTTTCTTAAAAAATATCGACTTTTTTATTTGCAGTCAGTTCGAATCAATATAGGTATCATTGGAATGGTCTTTTCACACTTATGAAGAAAATGTATAGTTTTGTAGGTGTCACTTCAATGATAACGGAGATACAAGGATTAAAATTTTGAGAGCTACACACTTTTGGCATCCACTGGTACCAAAATGGATCAAATCTTTATTTATTGACCGATTTTTACGTTCTTGGTGTCTATCCACGATAATTTTTCCCTGGGAATTCAAATTTGAAATCGAAATTGACCTAGAGATCATATTGAGATCGTAATGCCAGAAAGATTTCAGATACGTTATCATTAAAGATTTCAGATACGTTATTAATGCACTAACTTTAACAAAAATGGCTAAAATCGTTGTTTATGAACCGATTTTCGTGATCTTGGTGTCTAAGTGTATTAATTTTTTCTCAAGATTCCTTTTAAGACGGTTTCAATTAAGATAGAAACCGGAAATGACGTAATTTTTTTCATTTTTTCCTCTAAATCGCAATAAAAATGGGACAAAAATAGTTTAGCGCGTGTCCTTACACGTTTTTTATTTCATCGGCTAATTTTAAAAGCCCTTTCATTGGATAATACATTATGACGTCATTGATAAGTTCATATTTAAAAGACAATTTTGGGACAATCATTTATTTCGTTTTAAACTCCATCATGAAACTTGGGTTTACACTTTCGACCCATGCCGTCGAAAAGCACTTGGATGCATATAATTTGAGTGCCTCTGTGTTTTTTAGTGAGCGGGTTATGTACAGTGCTGCACAACAGTGTTTAAATAATCCCAACACCTAGAATCGGAATGGTAAACGTGGGAGGACTGTTTGCTCAATATATTAATACATTTTTGAAATTTAAACAAGAAGCAAGCGGTCCTCCCGATTGGATTAAATGTTACGATGATATGAATAAGTACATTGCACAATATATAGAAAAAGAAAGAGTTTTGTTGGATCGAGAAAATATTGAAAAGAACCGAGGGCTTAGAGCTTTGGCCAAACTGTGTCTTGATAGCTTTTGGGGGAAGTTGGTCAGAGACTTAATATGCGACAAACGGATTTTTTTTCCACGAAAGTCAGGCTAACATGTTTTTTTCAATTTTTTTCCGATCCATTGAAACAGCCCATCGATTTTCATATATTGTCTAATGATACGATACAAGTCGGATGGCAGTATAAGGACGATTGTCAACCCGAAGATAACAAAACTAACATATATTTGGCAACATTCACTACATGTTGAGCCCGACTTTACAGTGTACTCGAGGCATTAAACAGAAGAGTCTTGTATTACGATAAGGACAGTGTGATATACGTGAGTCACCCTGATGAGTATGATCCTCCTCTAGGTGATTACTTAGGTGAACTGACGGATGAACTCCAAAATGGAGAATACTTTGTGGAGTTTGTGTCGGGGGGGGGGCAAAAATTATGCTTACAAAACGAATAAAAACAATGAAACTAGTAAAGTGGGGGGGTTACCCTAAATTATAAAAACAGTCAACTCATTAATTTTGATAGCGTAAAAGATATAGTCACAGACTCTCAAAGTAGTTCAAATATCACTGTGACCAATCCTAGTAAAATATGTAGGGACAAAAGAAAAAGAAAAATGTATAATAGAGAAGAACAGAAAAGTTATCAAATGGTTTATACAAAAAGACGAAAAGTAGACCAGTTTGATGCAGAACCATATGGGTTTCGATAGTCGTCCTTATACTCTGTCAATATTATGATATCTATGTATAAAACTGTTAGATATTTCTTCATTGTCACTCATGTTTTCAAAAAGTGTCACACAATTTTTTAAAAAGTGTTACACAAATATCAAAAAGTGTTCACAAATTTAAAAAAAAAAAGTGTCACATAAATATCAAAAAGTGTTCACCAATTTTAAAAAAAGTGTCACACAAATATCAAAAAGTGTTCACCAATTTTCAAAAAGTGTCACTCATTTTTCAAAAAATGTCACACATTTTCTTAAAATTGTCACTCATTTTTCAAAAAGTGTAACTCATTTTCTTAAAAGTGTTACTCATTTTCTTTAAAGTGTCATTGCCTTTTACGTTTTTGTACTTTTACATGTAAATTCCCATATGGTCTGTTTCAAAAAGTGTTCACCAATTTTCAAAAAGTGCCACACAAATAAAAGTGTTCACCAATTTTGAAAAAGTGTCACTCATTTTTCAAACGCTAAACTGCCTGTTCTTTTTTCTTTTAATTGTTTGCTCGTGTTTGACGCTATTTCACAGGGAACGCCACCACCACCACCAGTATAGATTATTGTCTGGTGGCGGCGCTCCCAGTGACATAGCGTCAAACACGAGCCAACAATTAAAAAAAAGAACAGGCAGTTTAGCGTCTCTATATAATGGTCAACTGAGATCAGCCTGACATGTCGGTCTCTTGTACATAGTATTCATAGCATTTCAAATAAAGTAATGACGAGTCACAAGCTCTGTTAGTTATGCTAGAGTAAGTATGGAACCTGTAAACACCACTGATAATGACAGAGGTGGCTTCCTTTCCTGAACGGAATGTTCCTTGTAAGAGACTCTTTGCTCATTTCTCCCTCATCATCCATGAGCTGGCTAGGTTTCTATTGACATTGCAAAAGGCTCTATGCCCAATTTCTGTTTGTCCAATGAGACAGACAGACAGACAATTATTGTCTGCAGCATTATCACACTGATTCTACTACTGCATGATTATGTCGTCTGCTTCTCGTCACTAGCAAATATACATACCTTGATCATCAGTGATTAAGGCATTGAATTTGTAATCTGAAAATTTAATTCGATCTCCACTGACTGCTGAACTGATCACGTGGAAGTGTCCTTATGCAAGGCACTGTGGAACCCTAGGTCAGCATATGAAGGATTGGGCGATCAGAATATGATGACTGAATCAGTTTGAATGTTGTGTAAAACTCATTTTACACAAGATTTTCTGATAAAAGAGAGAGAGAAACATAGACAGACAGACAAATGAGGTATAGAGAGAAAAGAATGGGGAGAAAGACGTGGAGAGATCTCGAGAGTGACTGATTGACTGTTTCGTTGATTATTTTCAAGGCTGTCTTCAACGTTATTTTAGGTATATCGAGGCGCCAGTGTACCTTTCCATGCTTTCCTGGAGTTTCTGTTACCAGTTCTTCGTGCAATAGTTCTTCCCAAGCCAATGCCTGCCTTCCCACATAACTATCGTCAAAACAACGATCAACGGTGAGAGCGGAATGAATCCTATCGCAATGACGATCATCAATCCTCGGAAAGAAATTGGCCAGGTTGGATATTCAACCAGTGATTCCCTTTTTCTCAAGTCCTGTACACTACCGATTTCGCTACCGGGGCTCTGTTCGAAAGAGAGAGAGAGGGCGAGTTTCTCGGCTATGGTAGCTCACACTTGTAGGAGAAAATAACTGTCTGCTTGCCAGTCCAGCATAGAGTAGGACTTTTCCCACCATGTAAAAATGTCGTCTGTATGTACTCCTATTGGAGTATAGATTATCGTCTGCTTCCCAAATACAATTTTCCACAATTTTTTTTTTTTCATACAGATCGAACTACCGTAGAATTCGTCTGCTCGAGACACGATAGGTATTTACCTACACGACACATTGTTGAACTCCATGGCTAAAAATAGATTTTGTAAAATTTTCCTTCTCCCGTCTGTGATCGCTCACACTTGCAGGAAAAACATTTGATTGCTTGCCCGTCCAACAGAGAGTTGGACTTTTCCCACCTTGTATTTGAAGTCGTCTGTATACTATCGAACCTGTTGAAGAATAAATTATCTTCTACACGCCATTTTCTTTTTTCCTCAATGTTTTTATCACAGAAAATCCAATTTTACCGTCATAGAATATTGTCGTCTGCTTGAGACACGATAATTTACTCATGTCACGCGTTCCTGAACCTCGCAGCTAAAATAGATTTCAAAACTTGACCTTCTCCCGAAAATTATCGCTCGCACTTGTAGGAAAGATATTTGATTGCTTGCCCGTATAACATAGAGTGGGACTGTTTTTGAAGTCGTCTGTACTATCGACCCTGTTGAAGAATAAATTATCATCTGCTCACCCATTTTTTTTTTTTCAGCAATGTCATTTCACAACGGATCCAATCTTATTGTCATAGACTATTTTCGTCTGCTACAGCCCTATAATTGGAAGGGTTACATCATTTTATTAGACCGAATAGTAGGACATGTTTAGACCAGCATTCTATTCAGTCCATAATATCATTGTCACTGTGTGACCTATGAGAGAGAGAGAGAGAGAGATTTGCCCATTTTTTATTATGGGATTTTACGTATTAAAGTTCAGAAACGTAAAAATGAGTGACACTTTTAAGAAAATGAGTGACACTTTTAAGAAAATGAGAAACACTTTTTGAAAAATGAGTGACACTTTTAAGAAAATGAGTGACGCTTTTTGAAAAATGAGTGACACTTTTTGAAACGGACCCTATGGTTTTTTACGTGTTAAAGTACAAAAACGTAAAAATGACTGACACTTTTAAGAAAATGATTGACACTTTTTGGAAAAAGAGTGACACTTTTTGAAAATTGGTGAACACTTTTTGAAAGAGACCCTATGGGAATTTACGTGTAAAAGTAAAAAAACGTAAAAAGCAATGACACTTTTAAGAAAATGAGTAACACTTTTTGAAAAATGAGTGACACTTTTAAGAAAATATGTGACATTTTTTTAAAAATGAGTGACACTTTTTGAAAATTGGTGAACACTTTTTCATATTTGTGTGACACTTTTTGAAAATTGGTGAACACTTTTTGATATTTGTGTGACACTTTTTGAAAATTGGTGAACACTTTTTGAAACAGACCCTATGGGAATTTACATGTAAAAGTACAAAAACGTAAAAATGAGTGACACTTTTTGAAAATTGGTGAACACTTTTTCATATTTGTGTGACACTTTTTGAAAATTGGTGAACACTTTTTGATATTTGTGTGACACTTTTTGAAAATTGGTGAACACTTTTTGAAACAGACCCTATGTGAATTTACATGTAAAAGTACAAAAACGTAAAAAGCAATGACACTTTTAAGAAAATAAGTTACACTTTTTGAAAAATGAGTGTCAATTTTAAGAACATGTGTGACATTTTTTGAAAAATGAGTGACACTTTTTGAAAATTGGTGAACACTTTTTGATATTTGTGTGACACTTTTTTTTTAAATTGCTGAACACTTTTTGATGTTTGTGTAACAATTTTTTAAAATTCTGTGACACTTTTTGAAAAAATGAATGACAATGAACAAATATCTAACAGTTTTATACATAGATATCATAATATTGTTGAAGCAAATTTGACAGAGTATAAGGACGACTATCAAAACACGTATGGTTCTGTATCAAATTGGTCTACTTTTCGTCTTTTTGTATAAACCATTTTATAACTTTTCTGTTCTTCTCTATTATACAATATTCTTTTTCTTTTGTCCCTACAAATTTTACTAGGATTGGTCACAGTGATATTTAAACTTCTTTGAGGGTCTGTGACTATATCTTTCATGCTATCAAAATTAATGAGTTGACTGTTTTTATAATTTAGGGTAAATCCCCTCACTTTACAGGTTTCATTGTTTTTATTCGTTTTGTAAGCATAATTTTTGGCCCCCCAGACACAAACTCCACAATGTACTCTCCATTTTGAAGTTAATCCGTCAGTTCACCTAAGTAATCACCTAGAGGAGGATCATACCCATCAGGGTGACTCACGTATATCACACTGTCCATATCGTAATACAAGACTCTTCTGTTTAATGCCTCGAATACACTGTAAAGTCGGACCCAACATGTAGTGAATGTTGCCAAATATATGTTAGTTTTGTTATCCTTATACAGCCATTCGACTTGTATCGTATCATTAGACAATATATGAAAATCGATGGGCTGTTTCAATGGATCGGAAAAAAGTTGAAAAAACATGTTAGCCTGACTTTCGTGGAAAAAAAATCCGTTTGTCGCATATTAAGTCTCTGACCAAACTTCCCCCAAAAGCTATCAAGACACAGTTTGGCCAAAGCTCTAAGCCCTCGGTTCTTTTCAATATTTCCTCGATCCAACAAAACTCCTTCTTTTTCCATTTATTGTGCAATGTACTTATTCATATCATCGTAACATTTAATTCAATCGGGAGGACCGCTTGCTTCTTGTTTAAATTTCAAAAATGTATTAATATATTGAGCAAACAGTCCTCCCACGTTTACCATTCCGATTCTAGGTGTTGGAATTATTTAAGCACTGTTGTGCAGCACTGTACATAACCCGCCCACTGAAATACACAGAGGCACTCAAATTATATGCATCCAAGTGCTTTTCGACGGCATGGATCGAAAGTGTAAACGCAAATGAAAGGGCTTTTAAAATTAACCGATGAAATAAAAAACGTGTAAGGACACGCGCTAAACTATTTTTGTCCCGTCTTTATTGCAATTTAGAGAAAAAAAAATGAAAAAAATGACGTCATTTCCGGTTCCTATCTTGATTGAAACCCTCTTAAAAGGAACCCTGAGAAAAAATTAATACACTTAGACACCAAGATCATGAAAATCGGTTCATAAACAACGATTTTAGCCATTTTTGTTAAAGTTAGTGCATTAATAACGTATCTGAAGTCTTTAATAATAACATATCTGAAATCTTTCTGGCATTACGATCTCAATATAATCTCCAGGTAAATATTGATTTCAAATTTGAATTCCCGGGGAAAAATTATCGTGGAGCGACACCAAGAACGTAAAAGTCGGTCAATAAATAAAGATTTGAGCCATTTTGGTACGAGTGGATGCCAAAAGCGTGTATCTCTCAAATTTTTAATCCTTGTATCTCCGTTATCATTGAAGTGACACCTACAAAAATATAAATTTTCTTGATCAGTGTGAGAAGACCATTCCAATGATACCTATATTGATTCGATCTGACTGCAAATAAAAAAAGTCGATATTTTTTAAGAGAAGGAGTATTGGGCCTGAAACGGCTGAAAACTTAATCGATAATGGGGGAGTCAAAGTGAAAGAGTAAAGTGTCATGTATCATTTGGTAGGGTTATCTCAAATTTCATGAATAGCAACTGTCACAAAATGAAAGAAAAAGACGAAAATCGGTTTCTTTGCTTGGTTGTCCTAGAATTTGGTGTCATGGCTTACATTTCCTAGAATTAGGCTTATCAGTACACGGCTTTACTTGTCAGAAGGTTAGAATGTTAAAAAAAATCATGAATGTTAAAGAAAAAAATCATTTCATTACTAAAGGTAACAACTCCTATAACTTTCGACTAAAATCTTAATTTTTTGCAATATTTAATCCATTACCAGGGTTATTATAAATATTTATGTAAACATTAGCCAGGTCCCTTTATGAGATATCTTAATCCAATCTCAAGTCAAAAAATATTGACATATAAATGGGTAATGGACTCTAAAGGGGTCGGAGTCTTGTCCAATCTTGTAAGAGTCATTTAATCTTTTGCTTTAAAGGGAGACGACTTGATTTTTCACTTTTACATCATAATCAATGATATACAAATAAATGGGTACTGGACCTTAAAGGAGTCGGGGTCTTGTCAAATCTTGTTAGAATAAATTAATTTCTTGCTTTAAAGGGGGGGCTACTTGACTTTTCACTTTTACATCATAATCAATGAAATACATATAAATGGCTACTGGAGCTTAAAGGGGTGGGGGGTCTTGTCCAATCTTGTTAGAGTCATTTAATCTTTTGCTTTAAAGGGAGACGACTTGATTTTTCTTTTTTACATCGTAATCAATGATATACATGGGTACTGGACCTTAAAGGAGTGGGGTCTTGTCCAGTCTTGTTAGAGTCATTTAATCTTTTGCTTTAAAGGGGGCGACTTGGATTTTTCACTTTGATGGATAATCAATGATATACATGGGTACTGGACCTTAAAGGAGTGGGGTCTTGTCCAGTCTTGTTAGAGTCATTTAATCTCTTGCTTTAAAGGGGACGACTTGATTTTTCACTTTTGCATCGAAATCAGTGCTATACATATAAATGGGTACTGGACCTTAAAGGAGTGGGGTCTTGTCAAATCTTGTTAGAGTCATTTAATCTTTTGCTTTAAAGGGGGCGACTTGGATTTTTCACTTTGATGGATATCATTAATTTCTTTTCGACGTTTTCGATTGCTCCAATGATAAATGTAATTGTTGAAGTTCAGGATGCAGTGGATTTCGTTATATTTTCTGGTATTGGGACCAGCACGTTTGGTCAAGTAAGTGTTTCCCTAGAATATGATAGGGTTATGTCAAATTTCATGAATAGAAACTGTTAAAAAAATGAAAGAAAAAGACGAATATCGGTTTCATTGCTTAGTTGTCCTGGAATTTGGTGCCATTGCTTAAATTTCCTAGAATTAGCCTTATCAGTACACGGCTTTACTTGTCAGAAGGTTGGAATGTTAAGAAAAAAATCATTTCATTGCTGAAGGTAACAACTCCTATAACTGTCATCTAAAATCTTACATTTTTGCAAAATTTAATCCGTTACTAAGGTTACTGTAATATTTATGTAAACATTAGTTAGCTCCGGTTATGCGCTGTCTTAATCCAATCTCAAGTAAAAAAACATTGACATATACATGGGTACTGGACCTAAAGGGGCGAGGGCCTTGTCCAATCTTGTGAGAATCATTTAATCTCTTGCTTTAAAGGGGGCGACTTGATTTTTCACTTCTACATCGTAATCAATGCTATACATATAAATGGGTACTGGACCTTAAAGGGATGGGGGTTTATGTCCAATCTTGTTAGACTCATTTAATTTCCTGCTTTAAAGGGGGACGATTTGATTTTTTCGCTTTAACATCATAATCAATTATAAATGGGTGCTTAACCTGAAAGGGGTGGGAGGGTCTTGTCCAATCTTGTTAGAGTCATTTAACTTTTTGTTTTAAAGGGGGACGACTTGATTTTTCTGCTTTTACATCGTAATCAATGATATACATATAAATGGGCTGGGGGCCTTGTCCAATCTTGTTAGAGTCATTTAATCTATTGCTTTAGAGGTGGATGACTTGATTTTTCCGCTTTTCCATCATAATCAATGACATACACATAGATGGGTACTGGACCTTAAAGGGGTGGGAGTCATTTAATCTTTTGCTTTAAAGGGATCCGACTTGATTTTTCACTTTTACATCATAATCAATGATAAACACATAAATGGGTACTGGACCTAATTCTTCTTTTTCAATGTAGACTTTTTTTTTTTTTTTTTTTCTGCATATTCCATTGTTTGTGCTTTTTACATTTACCCGAAGACTATTTTCTTTTCATTTTTCGCCTTTATATCATTAAAAATAGTTACCCTTTTCTTTCCATCGAGGACCGAGGACCTGACTCTCAATGTCCGTGACTACGTCTTCAATTGGGTATACAAGTCAGCTCTGTATCACTTGGTCCTTTATTAGGGGATTAACTTTGATATCTCTATAGGCCATTGTCCGTACTTCCGTCTCTAAATAAACAAAACCAGCCAGTGTGACGACTGTAACAAAAGACCATTGTTCTGCCACTTAGTCCTTTGTTAGGGGATTAATTTTGACAGTTGAATAGGCCATCGTCCGAACTTCCGCCCCTATATAGACAAAACCAGACATTGTGGCGACATTAACAGGGATTACGTTTTACAGCTGAATAGGGCATTGTTCGTATTTCCTGTACTGGATAAACAAAACCACACAGTGTGTCGACATCAAGAATAGCCTATAAAATGTGTTCAGACACGTATGTGGATTGATGCATATCGGAAATACTCCTTTGTCATTTGAGTTCAGGACGTTGAAGAGACAACATCGAAGGTACCGTTTTTTTTTTTTTTTTGTTTTTTTTTTTCTACCGTATTTTTGTAATTCTCTGTGAGAAACTTCAAAGAGCATGGATGTGTCGTTAGACCGACTTAACCTTAAAGACTTGACCGAGGGTCGTAGTACGGTTAGGAGTCGGCTCTTTGACTTGGTGTGGCGTTAAAGATGAGTCTAAGTGGGAAAATCTCCGTTTCGTAAAAAGGCCTGACCCTCAATGCCCGCCATCATTACTAGACAGAGTATACAAGTCAACTCTGTATACTGTTAGGGTACTCGCTTATACGACTCATTTTTAAAGCTATTTCTATCCAAATTTACAACCAAAAAAAATCAATATTGTGCCAAAAAGCACATTTAAATAAATGGTCGTCTTAAAAAAAAAAAAAAAAAAACAGGTCATCCAAAATGGCTGCTGTCTAAAAATAAAAATTAGGTCATCCAAAATGGCAGACTCCCCATACCTGGCGCGAATACCCATGACACACCAACAACTCCTTATATGCAAATGAGTTACAAAAAATAGTAACACGATGGCCGAAAGTAGGTCAAGACGGCCGCCGATTACGTCATCTTTGTTTACAAGCAAACCGACCCCTATACTTCTCGCCAATATTCATGAAAACAATTGATATTAAATTATATAAGTATTTTTTGAATATCTGAAAATGGCTCGCCAGCTATGATTATGTTGATCCTTACATATCTTCATTAGGACAACGAAACCTTATTTTTTTCATGACCGGTAACGGGCACCATCTGATTGCCAGCAAATGTTGTCTTTTTCTGTCGTGTATTATACAAGATTTCGTCTCTTATTTTCTGAGATAAGCTTATCAGCTGCTTTTACATTTTAGAGTAAATTTAAGTTTTTTCCCGTTTTCTGATGCCGAGTAACTGATCTCTCGTGTGTGGAGAATTATCCGTTCTATACTTTTGAACAAGTGTATGTACATAAGACTTGTGATCTGAAAAAAGGGAATTTAATGTATCTCCGTGATGCTTTGTATCAAGCAAGTCATCATATAACTATGGATCCATAAAAACTATTTTGTCTTAATGGTGCGGTACACTGTGCCTTTGACATGCAGAAAATTGACCGATAGCAAAAAGTTTCGACCTAGGTCAGCCTGCTTGGACTCCACGGGCTGACCTTGGTCGAGATACTCTTTGCTGATGCATTTAAACCCCATTATAACAGAGTATGGCTCATGTTCTTATGCATATTATAAAAAACAGTCTTCCTTTTACTTTCTGTGTTCAGATATGCGACCGTTACCTCTGACGATGAGTTACGGAAATTTTCTGAGACCTTCGTGGACAAACTATCTTGACTAGGCACCCAAAGCACAGGCGTTCGTTTTGTGACGAACTTTGCCATCTATGTAATGTAATATATAAAACTTATATATTACATTATATAGATGGCAAAGTTCGTCACAAAACGAACGCCTATTTTGCACCAATGGCAAGGCAATAAAATTCACGTCAGTTTTTATATTCAGTTCAGTGCTGCGAGCAAGTTCGTAAAACTTAGGTTTACCAATCAAAAAATATTATATCACTATTTTGTTACCTGATTTTTGGCATTTGTAAGTTTATATAGTACTTTTGCACGGAATTCGTGTTATTGGTATAGTTTAGCTCTTGCATTCTTGTTTCAACACTTTCCTTTATTACTGTAGAAAGTTATTGGGGTTTTTATTGCGTTTGTACCAACCGTCTATTTATGACAACAGTGATATTTCCGGACGCTTGAATATTTACTTTGTATCGAAATAGTTGACCAATCAAATGAAAGAATTAAAATCACGAACGGCAAACAGAGATACAGAACTTAATTTATCAACTTAGTCGCATGAAATTAATGTCTAAATATAGATATAAAACAGGAAGTATAATTAAATACTGATGTCGCATTTGGCATACCTCGGGTGATTCGGTGGTCAAATCAGACAGATTCAGGTACGGAATCGGCCGAGTTGTGACGAGTGACTGATGTCGTTGATATGTTGAGACTGCTGCGTCATGGTAAAGATAGTACGTTTTGATTTGGTGCCAAGTACATAATTTAAATGCGCAATTGCGGTCGGCGTATAAGGTACGGGCAGAGGTTTATACTTAGACTTTGGCTTTATGGCGAGTTTTCTCACGGTGAGAAGGGGTCCTGCGTGGCTCAGTGGTAAAGCGTAGGACTCGTGACATGAAGGCCCGGGATTCTAGCCTCAATGGATCCACTGGGTTTTTCCTGGGAGTGTCATTGGGCAAGACACTTCAGAGCTCTAGTCTAGTACTTGTGGAACCCAGAAAATACATGAATATGTGAGCTGTAGCCATGATATAACTGAAATAATGTTAAAAGCGGCGTAAAAAACCATTCAATCAAAGCACGGTGGGGAAAATGCCTTATGACCAAAGGTTGTGACAAATGCAGGGCTGAAAATTCAAAACACTACTAAAGCATCTAACTGAAGGTCTGAATGCAGAAAGTTAGAAAATAAAATTCTTACTAATTCCGAGTCAGAAATTGCAATCCTCCGAAATTTAGAAATAAAATTTACAAAAAAAAAAAAAAAAAAACACTTAAAATGAAAAATTAACCCTTATCCTACTAAATAAAAGAAATGAAACTTTCAAGTCGATAGTTAAAACCCAAATGTTCATAGTTCAAAGGTATTTTCGGAGAAAAGATATCTCCTTATCGGACAGTGTAGATCCAAGATCAGACTGCGCGTTCTGTGCAATCTGATATTGATCTAGGCTATCCGCAAACGGTCAGTGAGTCGCGCTTAGCAGCCTAAGGATTAAAGATAAAATAAAGTTTCTGAAAACGGCCCTTCATGGCATCCGACATTTCCACAGAAATGCTTCAACTCATACTCATATTTACTTCTTAACCTTTTGGCTTCTATGCGCGACCTGGTGCGCTTTTGCGGACAGTGTAGATCAAGAATAGACTGCACAAAACGTGGTTTTTAATCATTGATCTACACTGTCCGGTACGGTATTTTTCCGCTGAAATCAACTTTAAAAAATCGTTATACACGTGATTTTACTATTGGGTGGAAATTTTCGTTTAATCTATTTAGCAGTTTAACCCTTTACCACCCAATCCCGAGTTATAACGACCCTGAAGAAGAAAAGTTTTGAAAGCATTGTAGGAAAAAGAGAAAATGATGGTAACAAGCATTTTCTCCTTCTTCCACAATGTTTTTACCTTAGGAAATGCAGAAATGATGATTTTAACTACAACCAAGTTATCGTCTGCAAATGCTCTCAATTTGACCCAGTCCAACATTTTGTCGTTTGGTAAGAAGTTAAGAGTTAGTATTCTTAAAATTCAATTTTAAATACCGGCCAAATGCAATGACAAAACGTGCAGTCTACATTGTCCGATACGGTATTTTCTTTCTGGTGAAATTGACTTTAAATGGCGTGCAACACACGAAAATGGGCCCTCGGACATGTGCGTAAAAGTGTGTTGTGCTAGATCAGCCTTGTCTGTGACTAATCCGAGACGACACTTCCCCTTTTAGTGCGATTTTCTGTTTCACGAAAGTCTACTGTATGAAAAAATCTTATGTAGTCGTAAAGTGCTGTCCCGGATTAGCCTGCGCGGACTGCGCAGGCTAATCTGGGAAAACACTTTAAGCAATTGTCCGAAGGGCATTTTTCTTGTGTTGCACGCCAAATATCGTAATATTTGGGGTTTTACTGTAGGGTTGCAGTTTCCGTTTAATTTATTCAGCAGTGTAAAGATTAGTACAACACTTTGAATTTAAATACCAGCCAAACACAACGATAAAGCCTGGCTAGAGCTCTGATTATAACAGACCAAGGCATCCGATAGGTCAAAAAATTTAAACGTAAACTTATATCTTTCGTATGTTAAAGTAAGAAAACAGCCAGTAGCTTCGGAAGAATAATGTGGGAAGTACTGGTGAAAGAAACCCCCAGAAAAGCATGGGTATGCAAACTGATCGCCGAGAAATAACTGAAATGACGTTTAAAACGGTGTTAAACACCATACAAATAAGACAAAACTGTTTGTTATCTGCTAAGTGAATTACCACTTCACCAAACAATCCCACCTTTAAAAGACCCTGAGAAGGAAAGATTTAGAAAACATTGAGGGAAAAGGAGAAAATGCTGGTAATCAGCATTTTCTCCTTTTCCCTCAATGTTTTCTACCCTGTCAAATGCAAATTTTAATTTTTTAATCAAATTGATTTTGTCGTCAGCATATGCTTTCAGTTTGGACTAGTGTAAAATTTTGTCGTTTGGTAATGAGTTAAAAGAAAATCTTAAAGTGGGAAGTAAATTTTACCCCGAGTTTTGAATTTCAAAACGGTTTTTATTTTTAACCTTTTCCCACAAAATACCCTGAAGAAGAAACCCTTTGAAGAGCTTTGAAGACATTGTGGAAAAAAAAGGTAAAATGCTGGTAACCAGTATTTTATCCATTTTCCACAATGTTTTCTACCCTTTTAAAGATTTAAATCGTCACTTGAGCCACATTCAATTGGTAATCTGCAAATGCTTTCAGTTTGGATAACTCTAAAATTTTGTCGTTTGGTAAAGGGTTAAAAAAAACTCACCATAGTGAGACAGCGTGCATTCAAAATCAGACAACAAATCCAATCCAGGAAGCAGATTAACAAATGATTAACTGCGCTACAGAAAAACAGGGATGTGACCAACACAAATACGCATTGCAGGGTTAACTAGGATTGTGGACAAAAAGCGTATTCGGGAACCAAATATTACGAGCTTATCATAATATCAGCACATTACTGAAGTATATGAGCCACGCTTTTTGACCGACTTGACCTTTTTTTTTTTCAATTGATATCATCAAGACCCATGAGGTATATAAATACTGTGTAATACAATATAGTGCTAATATGGCGAACTTAATATTATACTATAAGAATTGATATAGTTATAATTCCCAGTCTTTTCACTAGTGTCAACCTTGTTCGAAACGAAAAAACAAGATAGACAAATGAACTGATGAGGGATAAATCCTACTAAAAATTCTACATACTATATTGCAAAACTCTTAACATTGTCAATTCAAATACTTTTCGCAGTAGTGTACAACATATTTACAACATTAAAGTAACACTATCAACATTTTACCTAGGTAAACATGACTTGCTAGTGAACATTTTGTAAAACATACATTGAAAATGAATTCTGAATTCATTACAATGCATTTTACAGTGATCGAAAACATAAAAGTTAAATAACGAAAATAGCGAAAAGTGCGAAGCAAGATCAGAATGTGCATACGTGCAAACACATATCAAATGCCGTAAACAGGGAGAAGTGTGGAACAAGATCTGACTGCACCCGTGTGCAGGCGACCTTCGTCCACACTTTCCCTAAGATTCTTCTACAGAAACTCACTAGGAATGAACAGACTGATCTTTGATCTATACTTTTAGCTAAGTTGCCAAATATTCAGGCGAAGCGGCTTTTATAGCGAAACTTTCTGTCGGATATTTCGCATTATACATTTGTAATGATTCATCTATCATTAGAATTTCCAATTTACGCTGATCTTAGTAGGAAATGCATAAATGTATAACGAAGTTCACATATAATATATAAAACAGATGAAAATTCTTAAGTAATATGAATTTACACATAAACTATGCTAAAAAAAATAGAAGGTACCCGGCCAGTTCCGGGCATTATGAACTATTGTGGAAAAAAAAATGCTGATAAACAGCTTTTACAGCCACATTTAATTAGTCTTCTGCAAATGTTTTCAATTTCGTCGAGTCAAAATTATGTCGTCAGGTAAAGAGTTATAGTGCAATAACATCATTAACTTTGTACAAAACCTCTGTAATTTTTCATGTCTTATTCACAGGTAGTAATCTCTCTTGAACCCCTGTGGATATAAAATCAGATTTGTCTTCTTAGAAAAATTTATATTCGTTTAATTTTTTTGTAGAAATATTCGGTCCGGTATCAATCAGAAGTTTCTTCCCTATTCCCATCTATTAATTTATATTTTAAATGATACTACTACTGCTACTGTTACTATTACTAAAAATAATAATGAAGATGGTGAAACTACAAGTACTTCTACTAATCATAATTATCATTACTACTGTCCTGCATTACTACTGTCAGAAGTTAATGTAATTAATTCGTGACCTAGTGGTAGTGAGTTCGACACCTGGTTGCGGCGAACTTTCTTTCCGGCGATTTTTCGCCTCTCACCTCTGAAGCATGTTAGAAAAGTAGTAACTGGCTTGTAGGAAAAAGTTGTGCTTGTACTGGCGTAAGAAAGCCGGGAAACAAATGCATAGGTGCACTGATCGCAAAATATGACCTAAGCTGTTAAAACGAAATAAAACTTCAAAACAAAACAATTATTATTATTATTATTATTAAATGTTCCCTTTCTAAAATACATATAGTTGTATTTTTCGGTATCTTGACAGAAATTTATATTTACAGCATAAAAACTAAATAAGCCCCTTTAAATTCCTTTTCATGTAAAACCAAGTTTGTCTTCTCAGAAAGATGCATGTTTGTTAAGTTTCGCAGCAATATTCGACTTGCTATCAATCAAAACTTGATTCTCTATCACAGTCTATTCACTTATCTTATTATTATTATTATTATTACTTTTATAATTACTATTATCCACTTTCTCTTGCATCAATTTTATTTTTCAATACTTTCTTTTACAATTGTTGAAAATAAAATCATTTTTGCACACACATTTTTAAAAAGGTTTAAAAAACGGTCATTCGGATGCAAATATATTCTTTACACCATTTTTGAAGTGTTTATCATATCCTGTTTTTTTCTATAATGTCTGCAGATATCATGTTTTCTTACCGTTGTAAGTGCCATTCTCACTGTCGCCATTTCGTCATTCTTTTTGTTCTCATTGTCGCCATTTCGTCATTAATGTACAGGTTTTTGTATTCCTAATGTAGGCACTGTATATTCATGTTGATTAATTACTTGAAGAAATAATTCAACAAATAATACTTAATTTAAACATATTTTATTCCACAGAAGTACAATATACATAAACAATGCAATACAACAGGTTTACAAATATGATTCTGCAGAAATGGATTGGAACGAAAGCAGAGCTTATAAAGTTCCTCTCCAATTTCCGGTTATTGCATGTATAAAGCACAATATACAGAAGAAGTCTAAGAAGGCACATAGAAAAAAAAGATTTAGAGAAAAATAAAGGGGAACAGATGGGTGTGGAGTGAGGGATCTACTGGTGGAGATGTCACCTTAGAAGAAACCATATATAGAGACAATAAAAACTTACAACCTGACCGTCAGTACTACATAAATGTTTGCTAGTGCAGCTTATAAAAATGAAGCTAGTAATGTTTGTTAAGAATGATTGGATAAGTAATATACTAGATAAAAATATTTAGGTATTATGCAATAGATCAATATCAACCATATTACATTCAAAAGAAAGAGTGAGAACGCTGAATCTTTTCATCTAGTTTCTCCCGGAGAATACTGTATTGTCACTGAGAAGACAAAAGGATCAATACGCTAAGGAGTAAATCTTCCGCTTGCCCGGATATAAGTATGCACTGCAGCAAATATTCTTTCATTATGATGCAGGCTAAGACTTTCATCTCCATAAAGGATGATTCGAAGCGAGACTCTTGCAATATCGTTTATACTTGAGAATAAAATATTTCTTAAGTGATTATAAGTTGAACATTTTAGAAAGAAATGTTCAGTTGATTCAACTGAGCCACATCTACACAGTGGCGATTGCACTAAATTTTTCAAGTATAAGTGATGATTAAGAGAACTACATCTGTTGTGCAACCTAGCATGAACTATCTGAATTTTTCTTTCACTGAAGAAATAAAGTTGTCTTGGAGTGGGTTTGGAAAGGTTCAAATGATGCTTAAAAGATGCCAGTGATTCTGCTTTCTTAATCTCATCCGGTAGGGAATTCCAATCATTAATTACAGACGGCAGAAACGAATTATTATACAAGCTAGTTCTGCAAGCAATGGTTCGCAAATTATTTGGTCTACGCAGATTATAAGTTGATGAATTACCAACCGTTTGGGGGACAAGAACATTAAGGTAATTTGGAGAAAGTCCATTTACCATTTTGTAGAATTGAATCAGCTTATGTTTTCTCCTTCTTTCACTTAAAGTTTCCCAACCAGTTTCCTGATTTAGGTCAGCAATAGCTACAAGTTTAGTACAACCTGTAACTATGCGTGCAGCTTCATTTTGAACTTTGTCCAATTGATCCTTTAAACCCTGAGAAAGATTATCCCATATAACATCACCATACTCCAAAATTGGTCTTATAAATGAAAAGTAAATGGTTTGAAGTGACAATCGATTGAGCCGAATTTTCAGATGGCGCATAACTCCAATTCTTTTCCATGCTTTTTCAATTGATTTATTTATATGGATATCCCAAGATCCGTCATCAGAAAGAAAAATACCTAAATGCTTGTGATTTGTAACTGACGGAATTTCAGTATTTGACATGTAAAGATTCGGGTGATTAGGCTTAAGACGTTTCCGGGATATAACCAGCGATTCAGACTTTGCAGGGTTGAACTTGACCAACCACTTCTGTGCCCAATTCGTAATTTTATCAATATCACATTGTAAAATACTTCCTACACCAGCTGGATCATCTACAATCATTGATAAACTTGTGTCATCTGCGAAAAGCTTTACATTTGCCTGAGTATCTTCGACGATATCATTGATATAAACTAAAAATAAAAGAGGTCCTAGAATAGATCCTTGAGGGACACCGGCTTGCACATGACACAAAGATGAAACTCCCCCCGGTAAAATAACTCTTTGAAAACGGTTTGAAAGATAATTAGAAAACCAAGATAATAGTTTACCACGGATCCTGGCCCTGTTCAACTTGAAAAGTAAACCTTTATGCCAAACTTTGTCAAAGGCTTTACTTATGTCAAAATATACAGCTCTGAATTCAAGCCCATCGTCTAGGGCTTTGCATATATCATTATAGAGACTAGTTACTTGATTAACTGTGGAATCGCCAGGCATGAAACCGGACTGTAAGGGTGTGAAAAAATTGATATCTTTCAGGTGGTTATAAACGTACTTGAATATGATGCGTTCTAATACTTTTTCAATGCTATTCAATAAGGAAACTGGCCTGTAGTTGGATGGAAGAGAACGGTCACCGGATTTTAATATTGGACATACATTGGATATTTTCCATGAAGACGGGGCTGTGTAGGTATTTAATGAGTGATTAAACAAATCACATAAATGAGGTGCAATCTGTCCAGCTACTTCAATTAGAATCCTATTATTAATACCGTCAGGCCCCGAAGCTTTTCCAAGTCTCAGTGATTTTAAAACATCCAGTACTTCAAACGGCCTGATATCAATTGTATCTAAAGAAGATTGTGTCAACGGGTAATTTGCATCTGGAAGAATACTTAAAGAATCATCTATACTTGATTGATTTGCAAAATAAGAGTTCAATACATTAGCTTTCTCGACTTCGTCAATTACCATTGAATCGCTGGAATGATCAAAGAGGAAATAATAATAATACTTGTTTTAAAGACTCTGCGAAAAAGGGGCGTTTGAAAACATTATGAGAGGAGAAAATGCTGGCCATTTTCTTCTTCTTTCAATTTGTTATCTATGCTTTCAAAGACAAATCCCATAACTTCAGTTACATTTAAATTACCGTCTTCAAATGCTTTCTATTTGAACAATTCTAAAACGTTGTTGTTCGGTAAAGAGTTAATTATTAAACTGCCCCCTTTAAATGGGACTTTTCAGATGTGACTAAGTTTTCAATTAGATTCATCATTTAACCTCATGTAATGAAGGCGAAAGCTGGTTGTTTAACTCTTTACCAAATGACATAATTTGAGACCTTCCTAAATTCAAAGTACTTGTAGATAACAGTTTAATGGTGGCTCAAATGTTATTAGTTGTATTTTAAAGTGTAGAAAACATTGTGGTAAAAGGAAAAGATGCTGGTCGCAAGCACCGACTCATTTTCCAACAATGTTTTCAAAGCCTTCTACTTCTTCATGGTCGTTACTCGCAGGATAGTATGGTAAAATGTACTTAAACATATCTCAGGACTGTTAAATCCACTTCAGACAGAATCAGAACCCGTAGGTTCCGATGTGAGCTATCAATTTTTGAAATTGTTATTTTTGTACTCCAATCTTGTTGGTATTTATCAGAATTGTCTCGATAAAAGAAAAATCTAGTAAGTACCCATAACGCAGTTTTAGTAAAAACCAAAAAGATTTTTCTCTTTTCAAATTATCATTTAGTTAACAACCTTGAAGACGTAACAGAAAGTAGGGAAAACAGTGGTAAATAACATTTTCACCTTTTTCTGACAGTGTCTGTGTACCTTTTCAAGCACGATTCCATCATTTAAAAAAGAATTAAAAGACGGTCATTGGAATACATTAAATTCTTTACACCATTTTCACATTTTTGTCAAGTTCTCATGTTTTGTATCATGTTTGCATTATCATGCTTTTTTCATTTTTTTCAGTACCATACTCACTGACAATATTTCGTCATCGATGTACACGATTTTGTATAGCTAATATAGGCTCTGTATTTTCGGAATCTTGTAACATTGACCTATTCCAACCCGTTTACAATGTTTATTTATTAAGAAATTACTCGACTGTTTACCAAACAATGTCATGTTTTAACCGCCCTGAGGCGATGTGCAATTAAAAACATGTGAAAAGGAGAAAATGCTGGTCACCATCATTTTCTCCTTTACATACAAATCCCGTTACTTGAGCTACATTTAAATTATCTTCTTCAAATGCTTTTATTTGAACAATTCTAAAATGTCGTAGTTTCGTAAGAGTTTATTACTCTACCACCGCCTTTAAAGTAGTTATCCCGATTTTCATAATGTCACTAAGCTTCAAAGTTGATTTATCAGGAATGTAAAATCCGATTCAGACAGAATCAGAACCCTTAGGCTCTGAGTTATCATATTTTGAAATTGTTATATCTATACTAGTAGATGTCAAAAGGGGGGCCCTGGCAAAAAATGTACTTTTAACATTTCGTTAACAAGTCGTTTTTCTTTGTCTTAAATTTTAAGGCTTAATTTGATGCCCCTTGAAAATTTTTGCGCTTAATGACCCCAAATTTAAAGCTCATCACCAAAAGTGCACTCGGCCAACCTATCCGCAAAAAAAAAAAAAAAAAATTCAAGAGGTTCGCTGGCCCCTAACTTTGCAGCATAATAAAAATATCTAACCCCGGCAAAAGGTTAGATATTTCTTTCTCGGGAAAAATATTTTTACGGAAAAACTAAAAAAATTTAAAGTTAGGAGCGTTTTCGTTGAACTTGATGACTCTTAGTCTAAAATGTTTTTTTCTGTCAAACGACGGAAGAACTTTATAGTTCTAGCGAACTCTCGTTGATCGCTAAAAATCTCGGGCTAAAAAGAGCTTTTAAATTTAAAACCTTAAAAGGCTATAAATTTATGCGATCGTATAATGTCCTAAAGGAAGAGTATTTATTTTCTCTTCTAAAATTAACCGTTTATCGTCGTCAGAACTTAGAGCTATCTTGTTTACCTCTTCCGTAGTTATTTCGTGTCCTCAACTTCTAAACACGCTCATATTTTTTAGCAGTCTTTTTCCGTAAGCAAGCAATCTTTATAGTCGTCAAAGCCTATCTCGTTTATTACCACAGACTTTTTGAGACCTTTGCATTTTTTTTTTTTTTTTTTCCCTCTCCTTCTAGAGTTTTATAAGCGTATAATTTTGCTCTTAAACCCACAAATTCCGTCATAATTTTACCGTTTAGCTCGTCTTTAAACATCCCTATTACTTTTTTTATTTACTCCCGTCGGTATTCCGGAAGGATGATCTCGAGAATAACTACTCGTGTCGAATTTATCGGAAACATCGGGGGAAAACGTCTTTATAAGAGTCCTCGGTTTCTATCTCGAGCACAAAACTGTCGGTATCGGTGTGAAGCAACGAAACTTTTTCTCTCCATTTCTTTTTAAGGTAGTCGTAAAAAAAGTCGTACATCAAGGTCTTGCTAATGTCTAAAATACACATCCCCAAGTAAACGGGTTTGTCGTATTTTACGGATGTTTTTTTCATGTGGATCGCGCATAGGCACTCGTCAAAGATGGTAGTGTGCTCGTAATTAGGCTTTGCCGCGAGTTTTTTAGCTCGCTTTCGGTCATGAACGAGTTCCACATTGACCCTTTTTCTAACGTTTTCCATAGTTTTACCAAAGAAGGAGTTGTTCATGAGCTTAAAAAAATTCTTCCTCAAACTCGTTGACGGTCTCCGATCTGAGTTTTATGTTTAGATCGATGTAAATTTTAAGCCAAGCGCTTTCCTTAAACTTAATCCCTCGGTGAATTTTTACTAGCTTTAATCCCGAGTTTAGGCATCGTTTGAGAGCGCTATAGTAAACAACGTAATTTTTTTTCGAACTCAAGTTGGGAATAAGTTTCTCCACCTTGTTTACCTTCAAACGCTCTGGGGCGAACGGATAGTCTTTGTGTAGATCGTGCAGCTCTATAGGATAATCTAGGTCTACCTCTAAAATACAGGGGCGATCTTGCCAATTTTCCAGCTTCTTGTCCGTCATCCATTTAAATCCATGAGTAGGAAGCGGTTGACTCATTGCCCAAGCATAAAGACTATTAGCGCCTAAGTACTGTAAATATTTCGCAGGCTCGCTCCCATCGTAGTGATCTCCCATATAAGGATTATTAGCTTTTCCGTGCCTTTTAGTACAAACGCTAATTCCACCTCTCACACCAGCTTCAACCATAAGCAAGATGTCAGGGTCTGATGGCAACTCCAGATTAATCTCGTCGTTTTTAGAGCCGCGTCCCAAGCTAGACCCGGAGCGGTATAATACCAAGCGAAATCCAAATTGTAGTGCTTGCAGCAGACGTCTCTAAAGTTCTCAAAGACGTCCGCTAAAAGTAGCACGTCTACTTTGTTGTAAAGCTCGAGGTAATCTTTTAACATTTTCATGCCGAAAGCCTTCCAAACTTTTTTAGCGTGGATAATCCTCCTCGCTAATGTCTTCTTTGTTCAATCTAGAGTAGAAAGCTTTTTTAGGAGGCACCGAGTTTTTCCATCGAGTTTAAATATTCGTAGGGAAAAACTCCTTTTTTTCTAACTAACGAAAATTCCTTTTCTGTCGGAAAAAACTTTCGCTAAATTTTTAAGCTGATCCTCTTCCAAGTTGCTCGAGAGTTTGTCCAAGCTCGAGGCCATAACCATAAACTATCCAAAAACCTAATTTTGTGGGATAGGTTTTTTCCTAGCGGGACATGTTTGTTAAAGCTAATATATTTTTCCTCATTGTTAGGAATGCAGTCGATCGCGCCCTTGTTCTTACCTAGGACTTTAACGAATAGATGCAAGTCATAACCACTGAGATTATGGAAAAACACAGGCGTAAAATCAGGAATTTTAGCCTTTAGGTTGCAATCGTAGTGAGCCGCACCTCTAAACTTGCCCATATGGTGACAATGATCTTTAACCTTAAAAATATTGGTGGTTAACTCGCCACCACAGATCCAACAATTAGTTTCTCTTTCGTACTTTATTTCATCTCGCCCGGCAAAAATTATAAGCTTTTTTTCTCGACTACATTTCCAATAGATTTTCTTTATGTCGCTCCTTAAGCGTTCTACAAAGACTTCCGCAGCGTCTTTTGCGACGTAACTTTTTTATCGGCGCGCAGACCTCATTGTCGAAGCATTTTTTGATGTAGTAAAGGCTGACGGCTCGTGTTTTTGGTAAGCCGCGGTATACCTTTTTTCCGGATTTGGTTGACAAGTGTCTACGTCTTTTAAAACGCTCTCAAAGTCGGTGTACACGACGTAAGGAACCCGAAGTTTTTTAACGTAGTTTCCAATTCTAACGTTGAGCCTTCCTCCGGCATCTCTAGTCTGACGGCTTCTTGAACGCCGCAGTAAATTTTATGCTTTTCCAAGACTTTTTCTGACCCAAAATGGTTTAGACAACGCCGGCAGAATTCCTTTTTTTCCCGATGCTTTGAGACTTGCGAGCCCATCAACTTGTTAAAGTTTTTTATGAGACAATAATGTTGTTTATTTTCTTTTTCCAACTCCGTAATAAACAGAAGATCGATGTGATATTTTTTTTGTTTTTCAGCGACTCTGATAAGGTAAAACTTTTCATCATTGGTATAGGCGTAAACGTTAACGTTAATCTCGGGGTCTAGGACCTCAAACTTGTCTAACGCCCCCACGCTTACTGGATATTTTATTGCAGACATTTTAAGCTTTTTTTCTCTCATTATAAGACTGCCGTCTATTTGCTCGGAGTTATTATTTTTTAGGGTGAAGAGCTCTTAAAAGGCACCATAAAAACATTGTTCATCCTTATTTTTCATGTTAATAACCGC
Organism: Tridacna gigas; assembly: GCA_945859785.2. NCBI lineage: Eukaryota > Metazoa > Mollusca > Bivalvia > Cardiida > Cardiidae > Tridacna > Tridacna gigas. The sequence goes on from OX244028.2 coordinate 16,289,719, forward strand.
TTTTTCATCCGCTATCCACTTTGGTAATTTTATCCAGCCCTCAGCACGCAAAGGATCGTAAACCGCGGTGTGTAGTTCTAACTGCGTTATGCTTACGAGAACCCAACCGCTGCCTTCTCGCTGAAAACTATCCAGGTTTTCGAGAATTCTTCTAACCATTTCGATGTACAACTGGTCTTCGTTGGTCGCCCCCAAGTTTGTTAGTCTCTATATAAGAGTGAAAGGCGCGTTCGCCCTCAGAGTCGGCATGTTTTTGTAGTCTGCACCTGAGTATTAGTTTTATCTTCGTTTGACTGTTATTTCTGAGAACCCTCGTTATTGCAGGCCTCACGAATGAGAAAAAATCTTGAGGATTTTGTCTCTCTCTGCCGCGTATAACGTATTGTTCCGCAAAATTCGGCAGTGAAGACCTGTCCAAGTCGGCATGGTATGTTTCTCTAGGAGGCGTCACCTCTCTCCTAAGGTGTTCTCTAAGGTCGTCTAGAACCTCATTCATACGAGCGGGTTCGACTGTTCCAGCGAGCCAATCCGCAAATCTATCTACGCTCTCTTTTATAGGAGCGGGCAAAAGTCTTCTTGCGCCCGAAACGATATTTGAAGCCGCGCCTCTTGCTCCTGAAGCGGGGGCATTATTAATATTTTGTAAAAATCTTGCTTCCATTTTTACATTAAAGAATATTTTTTTAAGCCACTCAAACAAAAGATATTATACGCTCTCTCGTATAATATTTATCTCTGTATGAAGACTTTGTACTTATTTTCCCACACCTTTCCATCCCTAACGAACAAGGCAGAAGAGGCAACGTCTACGAATTACGCCACTCTGTATGTAGAGGGAAAACTATGCTCCTTATTAGTCTCCACGTCCGTGAGAATAGTTTGCTTAGGGTTTTTTCTTATCGTTTTTATAAAATCTCGAGGTTTTTTTTTTTTTTTTTTTTTTTTTTTTAGGAGGCTTAGGAGGTTCCGGCTCTACTAGCCCATTTTTCTACTAAAACGTAGAGGAGGCGTTTTTTATCGTAGTGCGAACGCCCCGGCATTTTATTATCGCGCAAAGTTTTCTTTAACTCTTTGAGAGTCACCATCTTTTTCTCTGTAAGGAAAGAAACATAAAGCCTTTTACATTTTGTTTGTCTAGTAAACTAAACTCATCTTGTTTCCATCGCTCTAAAACTTAAGCTCTTTGTCGCTTATAACAATGGCAAACGCTGCCGTGTTTGCCGGCACGTTTTGTCTAAAAGTGGCTTTAACTAGTATGTCGGTGGTGGCATATTTTAACCTCGCGCTTTGTTTGCTAACGTCAAAGACGAACAGCGGGTATAGAGTTCTATAATCGGAAGGGGTAATGTTTGGGTTTGATATTAATTCGTTCATCCTGTAAAACTTGTGTCTAAACTCTGCCGCATCATCATAAGCGCGCGAAAACTGTTGGTCCCCAAAAGTAAGATTATAGTCAACCTCGGGATATCTTCTAGAGTTAAGAGTGACGTAAATCTTTTTAAAGTTAACGTCATCGAATATCGCTGGATTTGCCTCTTGGTTGTTTCCTTTTTCCGTTTGGAAGCCCACGATAATAAATCGAGGAACGTCGGGCGAGGATTGAACGGCCAGCCTCCAATCGAAATTAGTTGCTAACGCTTTCGCACTGCCGCGATCTAAAAAGGACTGGTAAAGAAACTTTGGATTCTATCGTCTTATATAGCTGGAGTTTTTCCGCGTCTGCGGGAATTACGTGAGGTATAAACCAGTAAATTTTATTAATGGTAACTTTACCGGCGTCGGCGCCGCGGCTCTAAAAATAATGTCATCGTCGAACTTTCTTGTAAGAGTGAGAGTCTGCTTCATGCCGTAAATAATTTTATTATAATCTTCGCAAAACCCAAAAATGTGTTTAAGCAGTACCACAAAGCTAAAAGTTCCGACTGTATTCGGACTTCTAGTTACGTAGGCTTTTCTAATACCAAAACCCGTGTTATTTCCGGCATTTGCTTCGACAGAAGTGTCTTTGTACCACAACTGGTTTAATCCCTTTGACTTGGAAAAGTCATCGGGATATTTCAACAACCCGAGCATCGTGGTCGCTTGACCGGCGTTGTTTAAACTTTCCAACTCTTGTCCAGAAAGCTCGTACTTGATGTTGCTGAAAAGGTACATAATCCGTATCGTCGGCCTTTGTTAAACGCCCCTCGATTTGCAAATAACTTTCGCTCGGGTGGGTGAAAATATCCTGCGCTTGAACGTCGATTCTTATCGGACCCGCCCTGTTGTTAAGGTTTGGGCCCTCAATTGGTTCGTATCCGAAAAACTCGTACTTTTCTATAGTTTCGTCTATCAGCGGATTTTCGGTCCAGTTTGAAATATCCATTTTTTAATAGCGAAAAAAATTTTTTATGCCAACTTAAGTCCGGAACCGGCGTTTACGTATTTAACCAAGTCTTGTATCACGATTGCATTTTCTGTTCCGCTTCCCTCTATTTATGCGTTAATATTTTGGTCTCCGGCGTATTTACTTATTATTCTATCGGTGGGATAACTCGAAGTTTTAGGAGCTTTTTTTCTAAGATTTCGTTATGATCTTTTTACCCGCGTCTACCGCTGCGCTTTTTCCAGCCTCCAAAGCTTTTTTAGCTCCCTCCTTAGCGACGCTTTTACCAACATCGAGGGTTGAGGAAGCGAGTTACTGGTAAATAACTTAGGAAAAAAGCTGGCAATGCTGTCAAAGATCCCCGACCCACCATAGGCGTATTTTAAGTTAAAACCTTTATGGCGTGGTATAAACATCCGTTTCTGTAATAGCGACATTAGTTTTTTTATATTCCTTTGAACTTAAGCGGTTTTGTCTCTTTAGTTCGTCGCATATCGCGACAATTCTGTTTCTCAAGCCGGTGTTGCCGGCCGTTTTACCATCCAATAACAAATCTAGTTCTTTTTCCAACGCTTCCAGATCGCACGGAATTACGACGGGGTTAACGCTTTTACCAGTAGTAAAAAATTCTGAGGGCTGACTCTTTTTTAAAATAGGTTTAATTATATTATTTAGCTTATACGTGTCTCCAGTCTTTTTTAGTTCCCTTTTCTTTGTAAGTAGAGCGCCGATTTGGGACATCAACTCGCCGTAGCTGTTGAAGTCTTTCCTAGTAAAATATTTAGGTTCTTTTTTAACAATGAGTTCCCACAGACCTCTGGTTCCCTCATATTCTCTATCGTCTACAATAATGTTGTTGTCTAAAATGATAATGTCTTTACGGCCTTTTTTATTGCCGTATCTATCTAGACCCCAAGTTTTATCGACCTCATTGGCGTTAGCACGACGCAAATCCAGGTAACTTTTAGCTAGTGGCGCTATAAACTCCGTGTCTTTTTCGTCTTCTTTTTTGTCTTCTTTCTCTTTTAGCGACGGTAATATAATAGGTTGGGGAGCGCTTTCCTTAATTTCTTTCGCGAGTCTTTCAGTGTTTTTTTTTTTTTTTTTTTTTTTGCGTATCCGTTATGAGTTTATAAAAAGTGCTGAGGTCCTTTTGCAGCGTTTGGTCTCCGATTCGCTCTTTTAGCAAATCATCCCGAATTTTTCTTCTAGTCTCAACAAGCTCTTTTACTAGCTCATCCCTTTTTTTAGGGTCGGTAATCAGTAAAAAAGACATCTTTTTAAAAAAGGCATATATTTTAAAACCTATTTTATAAACCCGTTTTAAACTCTATTTTGAAACCTATTTTTGGTTTAATCTTTATGCTTCTCAACCAGGTTATGAAAGGACTCTCGAGCTTCTTGTCTCCCCCTCTCGATCAGGGACTCACGTTGATCCTTGCCGAGGATATTTTTTTTCCCTCACTTCTTTCATGGTTCTATATTTTTCCAGCTCCTCTAGTATAAGCTGAAACTCTTCATCGCTAACCTTATTATCCGCGAAAGCTTTGGAAATGTGCGAGGAGATGGTGTTTAGCTTTGAGAGGACTAGCGTTTTTATCTTTTCGTGCTTTTCCGTTTTTACCGCGCACTTTTTAGTCACGTATTTGCCCGCGATACTTAGAGCTCCAGTGCCTATCGCGATTCCCTCCATTACGACAACAATCGGGGCCGCCACTATCGTTGACAAAAGGCCTACGCCTCCCACGCCGAGCGCCATTGTGGCTCCGATAAGAGCAAAATCAACGTTGTCTATTATCTTTACAGCTCTGTGGTATTTTTTACTGAGAGCCCCTCTCTTTTCCTTTTCCGTCTCTAGAATGCGCTGTATCTCGCTGATTTTTTGCAGCCTATATTCCTGCCCTCCATCTTCCGGAGGAGCGGAAGGTAGTGTTGGGTAAACCTTGTTGATATCCATTTTTTATAGAGAGAATTTTTAAATAAGATATTTTATGAAGCAGAGAACCTCGCCTTTTTTATAGTTAAACTTTCTTTAGAATTGGTAACGATCGTAAGAAAAATATCTTCAACGTCTTCGGACACAGTTTCGTTTTGCACGCTAAGCTCTTTTATTTTTAGAGCTTGCGTTAACGAAACTGAAACGACGCCTTTAAGCAGCCGAAGCCCGAACCTTAAACTAATAGTCCGACTTTCTCCAGACTTTATGGTTATACTATCTTGCGCGAAAATTTTCCACGTTGTCGGGTTGACTTTTTGCGAAGGACAACCGATGCCCATCATCGGTATCCAATAGATCGTTTTTGGCTGTTCTCGCAAAGGTCATTTTAAACCCAATTTATGCATTTTTTTAAGAGCGCGTAAAAATTTATAGTATAGCGCCTAAAATAGGAATGTTATCAAATGGACTGTTTGGTCCTAAAAGAATCCCCTTTCCGTCGTAAAATTTTCCCCCTTTCTTTAGAAAAAGACCATCTCGAAAGACTCTAGTTCTGTGCCGTGCTAGCTTAACCGGAAAGAGCTCCAACTCCTAATGCCGGAAGCACCGGGCAGCGCTGCGAAGGCCAATCCGGCCAACATCCCGAGAAAACTGCCCTTAACATTCACGTTATGTTTAAGTTGGGCGGCGCTCATATTAAGCGTTACGCCGACGTCGTTTTTGTAAGCTTTAGCGATTTTTTTTTTTTTTTTTTTTTTTTTATTTTGCGTATTGGTAAGGGCTAGAATATGTTCTCCGCTAAGGTCTTCGTGTCCTAGATGGATACTCGAGAAAAGATTTATCTTTAATAGCCTTCCGCTAAGGTCTTCGTGTCCTAGATGGATACTCGAGAAAAGATTTATCTTTAATAGCCTTTTTTAGTTTAGTTTTCTGCCCTTCTGAGATGTTGACTTTTACGTTAGTGTAATGCGTCATTTTATTTAGTAAATATTTATCCTTATAAGGATAAATATTTTTTGATGCCTCTCTAATGTGAAATCTAATTGTAAGGTTTTCCCCACTTAAGTTAAGCAAAATCCCATCCTGGTTCGTAAGGGTTACATTAAGGGATCTTATCTCATCACTTATTATAGGAAGGTAAACGAGGTTAACCGGCGTCTCTACTTTCTTATATCCCGGGGAGACGTTTGGAAAAAAAAAAATATATCGTATTTTCTATCGAGCTGTTAACGTAACTTCCGTCGATATTATCTATGTTATCCAGGATGCTATAAATATCGATGATATTTACCAAGTTTTCGGACTTGTGAAATCCCTGAACGTACTTTCCGTGGTTAAAACCTAACACTTTGAAATGGAGCTAGGGTGATTAAAATCTACTTGGTAATTATTTTCCAAGATGAGAACGGCCTTTAAGGTGTTTGTATTCGCGGAAATGGTGATGAAGTGCCCCTCGTTAAAGGGGTCGTAATGTCTGTTTCTTCTCATCTCGCGACAAATTGCGTCGTTAATGTCAACGATGTCGTAACTTCCCTCTGGAATCTCTATTTAAACCACGAGTTTACCCCGTCGGGAGAATAAGTAAAGATACTGTTGCCTTTAGTAATGTTTGGTAAAGATCATTAAGTTTTTCTTAGCGGGATTTAATTCTCTAGGATAAGGAACGTCGTTACCGTTTTCGTAAAAAGCGCACTCTATCTCGGATTTTTCTTTTAAGTCCTTCGCGCATTCTTCGAGAAAGGCGGAAGGAGACACGTTGGCCTCTGCAAGCGTGTCGCGTAGTTCAAACACTCGCATAATAGCTTCTTTAGGCAGTTTTTCCTCAAAAGCCTTTTTAAGCATGCGGTATTCCGGTTGAAAAAGGCTTTTTCCGAAAACGCAAAGTTTTTCGTAATCTAGCCAACCATCTCTCAGTAAAAGATTAAGCATGAGAGTAGTTTTCCCGCAGCCAGATTTTCCCACGATTATTCCCCTTATACTTTTTGGCAACATCGGGTGATTTTTCCTGCGTATCAAAGCTTCGTTCCAAGACAGATTTTGGATATCCATTTTAAATATATCGGGTATATTTAAAATGCTTTATTGCGCCAAGTGTAAAAAACGTACACAAACGTTAAACGAGAGCCCCGCCGTTTCTAAAAACGGAAAAAAAAACATGGTAAGAGGGACGTGCGCCGTTTGCGGAATTACAAAGATCCAGTTTGTAAAAAAAAGGAGGCTCTTTGCTAAACAAACTAATTAATAACATGCCCGGCGAGATGCATCTTCCGGGACATAATTTTACGGGACGGAGCACGAATCTTAAAAAAGACTAAACCCGGATAAAACTCCTAAAGATTGGAGCACACCCGTAAACCGCATTGACAAAGTGGCGCACCACCACGATTTTTGCTATCAAAAGCATAATGACACCAAAACCAGAAACGCGGTATGCGATAAAAACATGCAAAGCCCTTTTAAGTTCGAAGGAGGAAGATATTTTGCGGATAGAGATATAAGTATGAACAATCCCAGGTTGGAAACTCTCCCCAATCCCATAAACCCCCACGAAGCCGCCGCTAGAAAATTACGTGGATAACGTCGAAAAAACTTTTCAATACACGGGTAGAGAATTTCTAGCTACTCGTTCCATAAATATGGGCAATCGCAGGTTGGGTGGGGTCGGCACTCCTCTAGAAGACCAGCAGGTGGTGAATAAAATTTACGTGAACTCGATTGCAGACGCAACTAGAGCCTACGTAGACGATAATAAAGTAATGGCGCCGAACTTTATTGGGCCTAAGCCCATTATAACCGTCTATGCGGAAGAAAAAGGAGTTTTGGGATACGGCAACTACGAGTTTTCTTTCGGAAATGGAAGCTCGGGAGTGGAGCACACATTGGGCGGCTACTGCATGACGGTTTCGGGAAGAATCATAAGAGGGTCATTAATGGCCGTCAGCGACGTCGGGGTTCTAAAAGAAAGGGCGAAAGTTAATATAGTCGTAAACGGGGTCGAAAGGTTGACTACTCGATAACAAAAGAGAGTGGGGAGGGCTGTAGTTGCGTAATTTTCCCCCGCCCTCTAGAAATAAAACAATGCGACGTTATAAACTTTATAAGTAGGTCGGTTTACCCCAACGCAACAAACGCTTATGTGTCGATACTGATAGAGTTGGAATTGTAAAATTTATAACCTTAGTTGGGTTATAAATTTTAAAAAATATTTCTACGCGAGAATGTTTTTTTTTTTAATTAATTCTGTTGCTAGACTTTTTCCTAAAAACAGGAAAACCTTTTTTCCTGTAGGTTTTTTGGCACTCTTTGCAAATACAAAGGTGTCCGCAGTTGCCATAAATTACAGTAGGAACAGAAAATAAACAAACAACGCATTTCTCAGCGTCATAAACTTTGTCGGTTTTAATGGACTCGTCCTTAGCCTAACTATCATAATCGGCAGGATCATAATTGGCAGGATCATAATCAACAGGATCAGAATCGTCAAAAGGCATAGCTTGTATTGTTATATATTCTAGTTTTATTTCTTGTATTACAGAAGGATCATCCCCGTTTTCGTTAAGAAAATCGCGGATACTCTTAATAATAATTTTTCCAAATTCCTTTACAAATTTATCTACGTCATCTTTTCCGTAAGCAAGACTTAAAAAACTTGCTTTTTTAAAGAAATTATAGTAATCAGTTGTTGCTTTATAATGTGCTGCAGCAAACAGGCCGCCTTCTAGGTTATTTTCTGCAAAAAAACGTTTTAATAAGAGGATTTGCTAATATAAAAAAGTCTAAAATATCGGGGCTTTCTCCGATATTATCTTTAACTGATATTGAGGTTGCCAAATCCGTTTTTTTTTTTTAAATAATATTTCTGGAGCGATCTCTCTACAGCGCCTAAGGCTTAAGGTGTTTAAGCAACCTCGGGAAATCGTCTAGTTTCTTCTCCAAGCTTTCCATTTTAAAATATTAATCTAAAAAAATTTTAACTTTTTAGAGTTATGAATTTAGTCTTCTTTCTCAAAGTCTGAAATGTCGTCTTTGTCGCCATCATCAGAGTCTAAACCTAGATTGATGTTTAAAAGCGCGCTTCGTCTATTAATTTTCTCAACAACTGCGGCTTCTTTAAGACGAATCTGTACTGACTCTAGGGAGGCATTCATAAAAACGCCTTCTATTCTTATAAGCGCTATAACGTTATTTTTTTCTTTAATATAACGTTTCGCGGAAGTTTCCACTAAATCATTCGGAGGAATTCCCTCTCCCGAAGCAATCTCTGAACGCGTGGCTCTCCGGTAAAATTTCGTAGTTATTTTTTTATTTACATCGGTGTAAAGCTTCGCGTAAATCGTACAAGTATTTAGTTCCTCATTGTATTTAAACATATTTAGATTTTTTGCGTCAATAGGCTTTTTTTCTCCCCCCCCCTTTCTTTTTTTTACTAGTATTTTCTGCGCATTTGCTTCTAATAAATTCTGTAATCTTTTCTATCACGCTTTTAAATTTCTTTTCGTTTTCTGAGGCAGCTTCCTCATCGTGGCTAACTAAAGGTAGAGAATATCCAGTAACTTCTTTACTAATAGGATCTTTATTCTCTGAAACTCCGTAAGAAAATAGTCCCGGCGTACAAACTACAAGAGGGTTTATTCCGGTATCATATTCGTAAGCAATAAGAAGCTTTTGGTGAGGCACGGTTGTGGTAAAAGCTTCTAGTTCGCCTAACCTAATTTTAGTTTCGTCAAAGTTTTCTACATTAAGAAACGCCATTATTTTTAGTTTTTTTATAGTATTTTTTTTTTTTTTTTTAAGTCGATTTTTAATTTTTTCCGTGAAAATTTAAACTATTACTAGTTTTAAAATTGCGCTAAATTTATAACCTTTTAATGTTATAAATTTAAAAAGTTTTTCTACGCGAGATCTTGGGTTTAAGATTAATTATTTAATGATTTGGGGTCATTAAGCGCAAAATTATTCAAGGGGTATCAAATTAAGCCTTAAAATTTAAGATAAAGAAAAAATACTTTGAAATGTTAAAAGTACATTTTTTGCCAGGGTCCCGCTTTTGACATCTACTTATACTAAAATCTATATCGTTGGTATTTATCAGAATTGTCTTGATAAAAAAAATTGCAGGTACCTATAAGGCAGGTTTTGGTGAAAAACGAAAGAAATACTACTCGAACTTTCAAACCCCCTACCGCACTGTCCTTCAGTTTACCAATATGAGGAAAAAAACTTTGAAACATAACGGAAAGAGCGGAAAACACTGGTAATCGGCATTTTGTCCTTTTCCAACGGCGCCTCTTTACATTTTCAGGCACAAATCTCAATATGTTAGCAACAACTATCCTGTCGTCTGGAATGCTGTTAATTTGGACCAATCTACAATATTGCCAATTATCAATGAATCATGTTGTGTCTATTGCATCTGCAAAAAGTATCGACCTAGTTCAGTCTGTGGAGTCCTCACAGGTCGATCTGGGTCGAAACTCTTTGCTAATAGTCAACGGACCCCTGTAGCTCAACGGACCGGTTTACCCCATGATTCAGTTGATTGTTAGACAAATGGATTTTACAGATGACGAATTACATGTATTTGATGTCTTGCTTGGTATAATGCATTGATCATTGAAATGCCCTAGCATGGTTCACATGAATTTATAACATGCATGACAAAAACTGTATGATACTGAATAGAGTTAAGTTTGTTAATGTATGTTCGGATGTACTTGTTGCTGTTGTTGTTGTTGTTGTTGTTAACAGACCATTTAAATTGCATTCTTTACCTTATCCTGAATTGAGAAAGTAAGGCAATGTCTGATTGGTTAAACCATTGCATTACTTTAATATTATTCTTTTAGAATAGAATGCCTTCTAGAACATTTTTTTCAGATCTTGATTCCAAACCCTCTAATATGTTGTGGGGTACTCTGACCAAACAGCCTGGAATCGATATTCTTGCATTATGCACCCGTAAAGCGAAAAGGTACCAACTGACAATTTTGTCAAGAACGACTTTCAGCAAAATTTGTCTTGTTGTATTGCAATATTTAATTTCTAAAATTATCTAGGCTAATAGATGTAAATTGCAAACAAAATAGGGTCATGCACACAGGTACAATGAAGGAACAAGGCTTTTGGTTTTGTAAAAAGGTACCGTCTGACAAACTGGTTTCGTAAAATGGTACCCTAATGGTTACACAGTACCTTTCAGCATAATAAAACATAGATGATTCAACAGTTTTATACGTACTTTGGTCACTTGGTACAAACTAGATTCACAAAGACTATTAAATGTCTTTCTGTCAAACAGTCTTTTAGTCAATTGCAAAAAGAAGAAGGACGTGAGGAAAAGTCAAAAGAAAAATAAATATCACTTTGATTTACGGGCTGTCCTTACAAAACGATGCTCTCTTGTGAGTGAACTCGTTTTAATTCCATCGATGCGCCATAAAACACCATACATTCAGTCATCCTTTTTGATTCCAGAAAACTATACTGGTACAACGTGATTGTCAGTCACAAATTTCTGGTATCTGGTCATTCCCAGATGGGTTATGATTCAGCTCAATTCACAATTGAAGGGACCAACTGAATAACACCAGTCTATGTTACCTTACAATGTACTTCAATTTCTCTGCACAATCCTAGCCTTACTTTGCTGTCAGAGTGAAACTCAGTTATTTCACTGATTTCAAATACGTTTAAAAAACACTGCCCAAAACTAAGGACAAAAATGACTGGAAAAGGAGTAAACTGGCCAAATGTTCAATAGTTTCAGTTCGAAAGGACTATGCAACATCAGTATTTGTAAACGACAGTTTTAAAGTAAACCAATCCAAGGAAATAGATGTACAGAAAGGGCTTATGAGGAACAAATGGAGACAAGCCAACTGGAAAAAAATAAATCGGATTTAAAAAATATGTCACAATTCAAAGCATGCAGTGTTTGTCCAAAATAAAAATGACATGACTGTTTTTTGTAGAAAGCAAATAACATAAGAAGAATACGTATCACCAATTTTATTTATTTCTACTAACAAGCAAAACAGAAAAAAATGTCCCTCTCGAATCAGATGAAGATGATGCCGTCTTTGATTAGAAACTTATTACATTAAAGAAATAACATAGGATGGGTTTCAGGAGAAAAATATGATGTGAAAGATTGTTTGTCTGCCATACTGTCCTTAGAGTTTGGGAAAAACAAACAAACAACGTTCCCATATACAGGTTAAAGAAAATTATACCATAGATGGAGATGTTAAGTGAAAGCTTGTTGCACAGAATTCGTTAATTGTGCCCTACTGTAAATGACTTTCGAGAAAGACTTTATATAACAAAGAAAAAACTCCTATACACCGAGTCTTAAGGGAAAAGTTTGATGCTCAAAATTTGCTCTTTGTGCCGCACTGTAAGTTATTTTCTAGAAAAGTCTATTTAGGAAGTTCCTTTGCATGTAGAATGTGAAAAGGAAACAAAATTAACATGGTACTATGAAAATAGTTATATGAAACATGCGCTTTGTTTATTGCAAAAGTTACTGTATTATCATATGATACCCTTTTGAGGGAGGCATACACACAAAAGCGTAAAATTTGTTCTCTGGAAAAAGGAACCAATTTGTATGATAAACTAAATATTGGATACTGATGACGGGATTTGCTTGTCAATCTTGTTGTATAAAGTCGCTGGCCATATCTATCAACATGCCTAGTTAGAAAGTTGCAAAGCGAAAACTTGATTTGATGTCACTTGTTAAATCCTTAAACTTGATTCTCTGAAAACTTTAAAACTGTGACTTGGTACATGTACCTTCTTTGCTTTAAGGAAGTGAAATAAAAACCCATGTACATGCCTTTCAACGGAGCTCTTTCCGTGCATTAACAACTGAATAATTTTCTTTGCAAGTCCGATGGAATTATCTCTCTTTGTGCACTCTGGTACATACATTGTACATGTGTTTGGTAAGAAATTAAAGAAGTTTCGCGAGACACCGCGATATTATCAGGACACGCACAATACACAGCGCATGTAACGTCAAAATGTTCAACCCAAAGTTCAACAGAGTGGGGGTTGGCGATGAGGGTTGGCGCGCTACAGAAGAGGTTACATCTAGTTTCCTCCGTCTTCACGACTCTCTGCTCTTGTCGTAGATTCGTTTATCTCGAGACCGATCCACTCAATGTTGCCCTCCCAATGTTTCTTTTGTCTACCCTGAGAAAGAGGCCTCTTGACAGCATTTCTACCAACCAGATTTTTCCCTTTGCCCGCAACGTTTACTACCCTTCTAAATAATTTTATTTTATGAGTCACATTTATTTTGTTGTCTGCATATGTTTTCAATTCGGACTAGTCTAAAATTTGGTCGCTTAAAAATTAGTTGAGCAAATGAATTGTGTTCGTTCAGTGAGATGAAAAGGTGGATCCGTTGCAATTATACGGCTTATTTTCCAACGGCTGTCTGAGAAAAAGACAAATTGGAACTGTCGCAAAGCAGACAAATACCCCAATCAGTACCTTGTCACTGAAGCAGCACAATCAGAGAACGGAAAAGATTTTCAAAACAAACGGCTATTGAGTTAGAGCACAGAAACGATTTTCAAACAAAGTTCGCCTGTGACTTTGACCTTTGACCTATGTGACCCAAAAGCAATAGGGCTCCTCCTTTGGTTATTAGCAACATTTGTATAAAGTTTCAGGATCAGAGGTCAAACGGCTTTTGAGTTAGAGCACGGAAACGAAAACAAGACGGAGGGACGGACAGACAGGCATGATTAAACCAATATAACCGCCTCTACTCCGTAGGACGGGGGTATAATGAGACAAACAAGGCTAATACGTCGAAGTTTTGAAACTAGGTAAAAAGTTGCAAAGTCGCTCTATCTGTTGGTTACTTCTGCCAGCGACTTACACTTGGACCGACCGTGTAATAACAGATTGTCATCTTCACAATCATTTTAACACGTTTACATTTGAATGCATTTTTACACCTGCACTGTTTGCCTTTGCTCGAAACTGGACCTTCAATCGACTAAAGTCGCGGTACGAAAAATACGATTACATGACTAAATGCCAATTTGGATTTTAAAGAACAAAAGTACAGTAGACTGCATCTTTATACTTCATTCTATAAAAGGGAAAGTTTTAAGCGCGGGTAAGAAATTATACACTGTCTTTCTTGAATATGAGAAATGTTTTGACAAATAAAAACGCGTGTCACTGTGTCAAAAAATTGTTATCTCAAAGCCCTAACATGGTTTAAATACCGTAAAAGCTATGTATTTTACTGTACAAGCTGACGTCAAGTTAAATGTTTATGGTTCGTCTAGCATTTAACCTTATTTCGACGTGAAGCAAGGAGATCCTTACTAAAGGTTACTTTTTATTATGTTCATTAAGGATTAAATAGAAAATATCAATGTTGAAATTGACGGTATTTTTACAACTGATGAATTCAGATTACACAACTGTTTGCTAACGACCATACTTTGTTTTCTACAACATCAAAAGGTCTTTGAAGTCAATGCTAACAAATATTGAAACATATTGCAACAAATGACAGATGCAAATAAATACTGCAAAGTCAAAGTTATGATCTTTGAGAAAAGTAGAACTCACACTACGTATGATTTTTTCCCTATACGGACATAAACTCGAAATATAGTCTCCAGTTTGAAATATGCAGGTGTATACCTGATTAAAAAATGGTTTATGGCTATGATATCGAAAAATATATATATATATATGAAAACGCATCTAAGCCGCTTCACAATTTATTTACTATGTTTAACAAATTTGAGTTTAAAGTTAAAAAGAAATGTGACATATTTGATTCTCTAGTTCTACCTGTAATGTATCATGCTTCCGAAATTTATTTGGTCATATAGCCCAGGAACGGACATTGAAAGTATCCATAATAAATTTTGTAGCAAAATTCTCTCTGTAAGAAAGTTATCAAATTTATCAAGCGTCTACAGAGAACCCGGAAGGGTCCCTTTGAGTATTGTTAGAAAGTGTGACATGATACGTTATTGGTTAAAGATCTTGAAGTTGCCACAAAATACTATTGTTAGACCCGTCTACAACGTGTTATTAAAGACGCTGATTCTACTCTTACGTACAATAAACTTAATTGGGCCTATCATGTGAAGTAACTTCTTCAGCCAGTCAGATTCAATACCTTATGGATAAGCAAAGCAAATGAATTAGTTAGCTTACAGCATGTTAAACAACGTACACGACAAAAAATACTCGTATATTACCAGTATTATCAATCTTGGTACTCAAATATAAACAACTCCCCCCGTCTTTTCTACTACAGTATTTTTAAACACTCGTTTACGCAAGCACCTTACCTTTCTTCATCTCTAAAAAAATGTAGTTTGAAAGTTTGATGTCTTCTACAAATATAAATGTGGTGTAAAATCTAGCAAGATATATTAATCATGCTAGGGCAGATTGCACTCTCATAACGAGAAAAGTCGCAATGTTTTCAAAAGATTTGATCCCAAGAAGCATAAAAGATATTAACAGCTGGATGGTTAATCTTCTTTTGTCACAATGTTTAGAAAAGCTTTCCTCTAATGGAGCATATAAAGTCACAATGTCCTCATTTAAAGGTGCATGACAAATTGCAATGTTTTCGAAAGCTTAAAAGATATTAAACTTTGGATTTTATGACACCTTTTGCCACAATGGTTTCAATAGCTTTCCACTAAAGGAGCATGAAAATCACAATGTTTTCGTCAGCTTTACTTTACAGGAGCAAAAAGGACTGATGTTACATTTTTATGTCAGCCTTTAGATAAAGTATTATCTTCTTTGTTACAATGTTTTTTTTTTTTTTTTTGTACATAAGTGTTTCAAATCTTAATTACAGTGTTAGGTTTATAAATGGGTTTCTGTATAGTTTGTGTTATTCAGTACAAACTACATAAAAAAGTAAATATTTTAACAGCAATGGTATATATAAGATTACTAGTTTGCATGTTTCTTTGTTAAACTTTTCATGTATTTTATCTAGGGATGGCAACGGTTAACCGGTTAACCAGTTAACCGATCGAATGACCGATTAACCGGTTAGGAAATCGGAAACCGGTTAACCAGAAATATAAATTACCAAAAATGTACCAAAATAGTGAAGAAAAACGTCTACAAAATTAACTTTGCCGGTTCTGAAAACCATAACTGCACTATACGCGCATCTATGTCGCCAAGACGCGGCGAAGGTGTGATACACAGTTTGACATGTCTGTGCTATAAACATTGTTAATCCGCTAATTGGTCTCCTGTCTCCGATAATAAACAGTCAAAAACAGGTGTCCTCCTCTAATCAAAGGCACTCGCTTCTACAGTTTATTGATTTGATTTGTTTGGATTATTTCATTAAGTGCCCGCCCCCATTCAAATATGTGCATTGATTGACCAATCAGCGTAAGACGGATTAAAATTAACAAGTTAATCGACCTCCGGTCAAAAACGCACAGCGATTACTCTTCGTTCATTATCAGTTTGATAAGTATCCTTGATAATCGAAATATACCTTTAGACGTTAATCTTAAGCACAAATCTCGAAAACAAACAACATGCCTCCACCTACATCAGCCGTTTGGAAGTATTTCAAGCGAAACAACGACGGGAACACTGTAAAATGCACTTTGTGCAGTCAAGAATTGAAGATGACAGGTGGTACGTCAAACATGCGCAACCACTTGAAGGGGAAGCACCCATCTCATGAAACAGGACAGAGAGAAAAGGAAAACCAGTCCTCTATGACACTCTTTGTCAATACACCAAAGAAAACATTGTAAAAAATGGAAGAAATGCTCGTTACGAGCGTTTGATCCCTTTCTCACAATGCTTTCGAAAGCTTTTCATTCAAGGTCGCAAAAATCGGGGTTTATCGGTAAAGGGCAAATCAGTGACTGCTTGAAATGAATTTTTCCTGTAAGTTTCGAATATTATTATTTATGTTCAGTCTCCATATATAGACTATAAGTTTAAATAAAAAAAAAAATAATAATAATAATAATTAAAATCAAAATAATAAGGGTTATGTTTGTGTTGTTGGTAATTTATTTAGCAGTTTTCGTCCATATACCAGTTATCTTAACCCTTTCCCAGACTATCCCTTGTTCTCACGACCTTGAGGTTGAAAATCTATGAAAACATTGCGACAAAAGGAGAAATTGCTCATAACGAGTAATTTCTTCTTTTCCCACAATGTTTTCTACCTTTTTAAAGAAGTAAGAATCATTTGTATCAATAACAAATAAAACTGTTTTCGACAGAGGCTTCGAATTTGGAAGGGTCTAAAACTAATATTTGTCGTTTGGGAGAAGGTTAACACCCGATTCACTTAGCGATGGCCTTTTCGTTTGACGATAACCATAGCGTCATCTGCATGATCCAGTTAATTGATTATGAGAAGTTGTGAATAGCCTGATAATTTCTAGTACTCTGAAGAAAACATTATGGAAAATTGATTATATTGCCGTGAGGGAGATCGTCGATAGATTGGCCGCCTTCTGCGCCAAAGTACAGAAAAAGTAAACGTTACGGGTATGCATTTCTTATGCACCGGTTATCAATGTTGACATCTCGAGCAAATATGGCAGGTACCTTCATCTTAATTTTTTTTTACATGGTCGTTCGGTTAACCGGTTAACCGATCGAAAGATTGTACGGTTAACCGGTTAGTAATTTTACTAACCGTTGCCGTCCCTAATTTTATCTTTTGTCACAATGATTTTAAAAGGTTTAAGATGAACGTTGTTTGGTATTGTGTATATGGAAAGCAGCCAGTATCTTCGAAAGAATATTGTGCAACTTTCCAAAACACAATATTTTCTCCCCTCCACAAGACGAATCCCTTCATTTGAACCACATCTATTTGTCGTCTGTAAATTGCTTTCAATATGGCCCAATCTAAAATCATCTCGTTTGGTGAAAGGTTAATGTATTAAGTTTTGGTGACCCAATATATGGTTTTGTACATAAGAACATTTTTTGATATCTTTTTCCAACATCACTTGTCACACTTCGGCCGATTCCGTACCTACATCTGACCTCGTCAGTATCAATGGGGGTTTCATTTTCAAATACTGCCAGTCACATGATCTTAAACATGGCGGCGCCCTGTAAATCGATTAGCAACGACAACAACAGCCACGGTTGTAAGCAACATATCGCTGAAAAATGCCAACGTAATTGGTGGACAGTTCGAAAATAAATGTACAAACTGTTTGTCGTTGTTTGTCATCGGAAATGTATTTAGAAAGATTCCCACGGAAAATTGTGACGAGTGTTTGGTTTCTAAGTGGAGTTTTACGATTTTAAGAACGGTAAAGCGGTGTACTTGTACTTCTGGCAAAAAAAATGTACCATGTAGGTGCATATCAAGCGACGTGATACAGCCGAGAGACTTCATCAACGGATCATCCGAGGTTTGCCGAACGTTTCCAACGTGTGCCTTTCATTGGAAAGAAGCCATTGATTGAAAAAGGCACGCGGTCCTTTGTCCGCAATGTTTGTGTGATTTCGAGTTTGCGTAGCCGTTTCTCGTTCTATGATGTCTATATTTTGCACGTAGATTATAAAAACATTCAATAAACATTCATTTTTTGACGTTGCTGAATTTATTAGCAGCATTTGGCACCATTGTTTGTTTCTTACAGAAGGATTCACGAAAATAAAATATTTAAAAAAACCGTCATATTTCAAAGTGCTCCGTGACGCTCAAGCTGTGTTTCCTTAGTGATGTGCTACATTAATACTCTTAATTTGATAGAAATTATTTGCACAAACACTCAGGAGACGTGCTGCTTCCTGTTGCTATGAATATCATTACCATGTGACTTATAGTTCAGAAGATACAAACGCAGCCTCAAAACGTTCAGAACACTCCTCGTACTTTTAATTTAAACATGTTTCATTTGCATATTCTTATGAAATGTACATTACATAATCATTTATAGATAATTCAACATTTTTTCTGCAAAATGGATCAGAACGAAAGCAGAGCTTATAGTGTTCTTCTCCAAATTGGTGGCTTGAACGAGTACAAGTCATTTGAGCTAATACTAAACATTGATAGAAAGAATAATAATTGATTAGGTATAAAGGAGAGATGTGTTTTAACGGGAAAACGTAAAGAGTTATATTGAGAAGTACAGAAGGAGAAGGTGGAAGAGATAGGTAATACAAGAAACAAAGTAAAGGAGTGTTCTTAAAAACTCTTATACGGTCCTAACATGAATCTGTTTCATTTTACAATAAGCTTCATTATTTTTGCTAAGATTGTATAAAAATAGAAACAAAACTGTCATTCTAGAAATCAATTGCTATCCCTAACAAAGTTTTGAACCTCAAGAAAAAATTTCTCATTATCACGATATAGATTACTTTTCCCAAAAAGTAACATCTCAAGATCAATATTACCAAATGTAGATATTGTATTTAATAGTCTAGTCCTAATAGCATCATAATTATTGGATTCGAAAAAGAAATGTTCGCTGGTCTCAACCCCACCACAAATACAGAGAGGGGAATCAACAATATTTTTCATAAATAAATGGTGATTGAGATTACTACATTTATTTCTGATTCGTGTAATTATGACCTGAAGCTTCCTTTCTCCAACAAAGTAGAACTTGTTGGGCCTGGGTTTGTTACGATTCAGATAGTTTTTAAAACACGATAATGAGTCTTCATTCCGTATTTCAGTTGTAATTCATTCCAGTCCTCAATGACTGCGGGAAGGAAAGACTTTTTGTAAAGTTCAGTTCTACATTGTGGAATTCGGTGATTTTGAGAACCACGGAGGCTATATGAGGATATGCTACTGACACTTTGAGGTACTAATGAGCTCAAACTATTAGGACTTAGTCCTTTCACCATTTTGAAATATAATATCAGTATATGCTTGCGTCTTCTGTCATGCAGGGATTCCCATCCTGCCTCCTTTGTTAAATCATCGAGGGATACTAATTTTGTACAGCCAGTCACTATCCTAGCAGATTCTGTCTGAATTTTATCAAGTTGTTCTTTCAAATATTGCGGACAGTTATCCCATACTACATCTGCATATTCAATTAAGGGGCGAATACAGGAAAAATAGTTTGAAGC
Organism: Tridacna gigas; assembly: GCA_945859785.2. Classification (NCBI taxonomy): domain Eukaryota; kingdom Metazoa; phylum Mollusca; class Bivalvia; order Cardiida; family Cardiidae; genus Tridacna; species Tridacna gigas. The sequence goes on from OX244028.2 coordinate 16,309,131, forward strand.
GAGTTCCTATCTAAACGACGTTTAAGAGTACGCATGATATTTATTCTACTCCAAGCCTTATCCACTAAATTTTTTATTTCGCAATCCCATGTGCCGTCGTCAGATATAAATATACCTAAATGCTTATGACTCTGGACGTTTGGTATTTTTGTATTTAACATAAATAAGTCAGGGTGTATAGGCTTGTTATTTTTACGTGTAATAACTAACGATTCAGATTTTAGAGGGTTGAACTTGACAATCCATTTTTGCGCCCAGTCATCAATCTTATTTATAGCAGACTGCAGTTTAGTTCCACAAGAATTAGGTTTATCAATTTCTAGTGATAAGCTAGTGTCATCTGCAAAGAGGTTTAATATATATATTAGTCTCCAGGTTGGCAACTATGTCGTTAATATAAACTAGAAATAATAATTAACCTAATATAGACCCCTGAGGGACACCCGCTTTTAAAATACATAAATCAGAGTAGCTTCCATTAAGAACAACCCTTTGATATCTATTTGAAAGATAATTAGTAAACCATTGTAAAAGTCCACCTTGTACCCCAGCGTGGTGTAACTTAAACAAAAGACTTTTATGCCAGACTTTATCAAATGCTTTACTAATATCGAAAAAAATCACAGGAAACCCATGTCCATTTTCCAACGCTTTACAAATATTATGATATAGTGACAGTGTCTGATTAACAGTAGAATCACCGGGCAAAAAACCAGATTGGAACGGGGTAAAAAAATTAGATTATGATAGATATGAAAAGACATGATTATAAACGTTTTTTTTTTTTTTTTTTTTTCTAAAACCTTTTCAATAGTATTCAAAAGAGAAACTGGTCTATAATTAGATGGAATAGATGGATCACCACTCTTAAAAATGGGACAGACATTTGACATTTTCCATGCTGAAGGCACAACACATGAATTAAGAAAAGGTCACAGAGAGGGTAGGCAAGTTGCGAGGCACCTTCATTAGAACTCGGTTGTTTATTCCACCTGGGCCAGAAGCTTTCCCTACATTTAAGTTTTTCAAAAGTTTGTACACTTCATCCGGAGTGACCTCAATAAAGTCTAGTGTAACATAGGGAGCCGGGTAATACACGGATGGTAAAGATTTAGAAGAGTCATCGACACTTGATTGACTTGTAAAGAATTCATTTAGCAAGTTAGCCTTTTCAGTTTCATCTAGCATTAAGTTATCTTTCTCTTCATCAAAAAGAGGAGGTATCTGTGTGGTTTTTGCCTGAGATCCGTGCATAAATTATTTAATAGTTTTCCACCAATCACGAGAAGTGAAAGACCCAGAATTCAGTTTGGATGCCAAACAATCAAAATTTTTCTTTTTTCTTTGACGAATAAGAGTAATAATTTTATTATGTAAAGTTTTAAATTTATTCCAGTGATATGTATAGTTTTCCACCAATCACGAGAAGTGAAAGACCTAGAATTCAGTTTGGATGCCAAACAATCAATTTTTTCTTTTTTCTTTGACGAATAAGAGTAATAATTTCATTATGTAAAGTTTTAAATTTATTCCAGTGATATGTATTATTAATTTGTCTCGCCTTCCTGTACAGTCTTTTTCGTTTTCTTATTTTCTGTTTAATTTCGTTTGTGATCCATGGAGGTTCATAGGGCCTGACGAGTACATTCTTATTGGGTATAAAGATTTTAGCTTTTTGTAAGATTGCATTTGTAATATTCTTGGCATATGTATCTATGTTATCATTTTTTAAGGCATTTCATTCAAAATTCATAAACTCTAATCGGAAATCGTCATAATTGCCCAGATCATACGTCCAAATGGTCCTTTTTGAACTACTTTTGTTTTGGTTTAATGAAATTAAATACTCCAAAATACAGGGCAATGATAGCGAACATGGTTGTCGAGACAAGGTTCTCCAACTCCTGTTACAAGGACAGAATTTTTATCCGATACTAAAAGAAGATCTATTATGGACGCAGAATGTTCTGTATAGTGAGTAGGCTCGTTGATACATTGAGACAGACTCAACTGTGAACAAAGGGAATTCACTTTGCTTAAATGAGTTGAATTCAACTGATTCCAATTAAAATCACCTGTTATTATAATGTCAGATATGTTTGTATCGATAGCAAGACCTATAGATTCCTCGATTAGAGAGTTATATGCTGATGGCGAATTTGGTGGTCTGTAAATTACACCATACAATACACTTCTGTTATTACACAATTTAACGTGCACCCAAACACATTCCAACGCGTCAGGTTCTAAGTCATGCCTTCTCACATACGATAGATTGTCTTTAATGTATACGATAACTCCTCCATAGGAGTCATTTTCACGATCTTTACGCTCTGGACAATGGAAAGATGAAAAGAAAAGTTCAGTAGATGAAAAGCTTTTGTCAAGCCACGTCTCCGAAAACGAAATAACATCAAATTGAGAGAATTCTGCGAACTATAAGTCGACTTTGTTCCTTAAACTTTGTACGTTATAGTGCACCGTCGATAAATGATACGGGTAATTTTAAAAACTATACAACTCAACGGTATATGAAGAAGTTGACCCTACACTAGAGGAAGGCCCGGGGTTTAGATGAACATCCCCCGACAGTCTAATCATTAACACGATCCATATTGCAAGGACAAGGGCAGTTTCAAAAAGTGGCATCACAGGAAATCTTAAAACAATACTTTACTTTTTGTAAATGTAACTGTAATTTCTGTTACAAAGTTTGTTTGTTCTGGCATGGGACAGATTCATATTAACACTATAATAAAAAAAATATCAACTCTCTGGGTCGCATTTGTAGCATACAAAATGATATAAGAGTTAACAGTTGCCTGAACCTGAAGTGCAGTCTGTGTTGGCACTATTACAACATTTTTTTAGTCTTTAATCCGGCCATGTTACAATAAATAACAGGAACTGAAATGTTGTATTGTCAAGTGTACAGCAGGGACCACTAGCTTCGATGTATCCGGAATGGTTTCCATTTGTAAATGATACTAACTTGAAAGAACACTCCTTTTGGTTATCCAAGTATGTAACAGAAACAATTTTATGAGTGGAATAGAGAAGAAGAATAGATGAAAAGTAAGAAAAGACAAAGAACAAAGAGACAAAAATCATAAAATGTACAATCAAATATGGAAGACTTGGCATATATGTTCAATACAACCGAGACAATGTGGTTTGACTTCGACTGTGGTTTATATCTGGCATTCAAAACATAAGAGAAAAGTAATGTTCTTAGTCGTTTGAATTACATACCTTATAGAAGTCACAAATTCTACTGAGCTATGGCAGACAGCACGGGCGAGTTCGGATGCACTTATGTGTATCCGAATCCAATCGCACCATCCGAACCAGACATTTCATAAATGAAACCTTGACATTAAAAAATGATACCTGAAATCATACTGTAAGATCCGTATATACATGCAAAACATCATCTGCATAATGCAATATCATTCATTAAAGAAACGTCCATATCTAACCCCTACTCTGATAAATAAATAGAACGAAACTCTCAAGCCGATAGTAAAAAACAGAATTTTACTATTTCAGAAGTAATCTTTGGGGAAAGATGTCTTCTCGACGGACAGTGTAGATCCAGATCAGACTGCACGTTCTGTGCAGTCTAATCATGGTCTACACTGTCGGCAAAAAGTCCTTTGGCCGTGTTAAGCAGCCAATTGGCTAAAATATTAAAAACGAAAGAAATCTTTGACATAATACAAGTTATGAAAAAAAAAACATATACATCTATACGCATACATATATTTTTTTACAGATATGTTGTAATGTAATGACTCAATGCAGATTCCAAGAAATAAAAATAAAGTTTATATATCAGGAAGGAACACTTCAAGTTCAAACTGCGAGTAAGCTCGACCACCTCTAGGGTATCGTGACGTTCTGTGCAGTCTGATCATGACCCACACAATCAGCAAATATACACACACACACACAATATATATATATAGAGAGAGAAAGAGCTGTCATTCACGACTTTAGAATGGAAATTGAAATGGGGAAGTTAAAATCTACCTCTTTTGAAGAACAAACAAGAAGATTAGATCAAGAAATGATTGATTTGATACAATCAAAATGTTCAGGACAAGCTGCAGCTTTTTTAGTAGATCTTTGGCAAAGACACGTTAAAAGAAATGAAGAAATTTCACACAAAAGATGGGAAAATAATGCAAAATGGCTTCGGGAATACGAGGAAAACTTCGTTAGAAATTACGATGGCTCAAATCCATTTTTCAAAAAAGGCAAAAATTATCTCGCACCAACCGTAAGAAAGCAGCCATATACTTATGCAGATGCAGTGAAAACCTTTCCCAGGCGTACAGAGCGAGAAGGAAAATCAAGAGATACACTGGAGTCGTTATTACATTAACTTTTAACAAGTTTGAAAACTGAGCCAAAACATCCAGAAAATGGTTATTCGAATACTAGATGGAGATACGATAACAAGAGAAGAACAGGCAATCACAATTACAGAAAGAATAACAAATTCAACCCCAGCCGACGGTGGAACAATATTTCTAACAATAATAATGACATGGAGGTGGTCGATAGGGAGTCTTCTTCTTTTCTAGAGGCAGACCACAACTTTTACAGCCAGTTATAAAGAATGAAAATCTAGCTGAAACATTTACAAAATCTACAAAAATTTACAATCTTTCTAATCGGAAATTAACAAACAATGAAAAGAATGTCTTGTTGATGGGTCTAAAATTCACACCCACACTTTTAAAAAATAATCCATGTGAACTTGAAATTGATTTAAATGATTTTTTTAGAAAACTTAGATTACAAGAATACTTTTCACAAAACGTAGAATGTAATGATAGTTTACTGAGAAACAAATCTTCTTTTAATCCTCCTTTCGGGAGAAATAAAAAATTAGATGAATATATTTCTACTACCAAGTCATTATGCTTTAATGTTTTGAATAATACCAACCCTGTAAAACATAACATATCCCTTAATCAAAGAAAGTCTATAAAATCACTAGCAGATGATTCTTCTATTATTATAAAAGAAGCTGACAAAGGAGGTGGAATAGTAATGATGAATAAATATTTTTATAAAAATAAAATCACAGAAATGCTCTCTGATATCTCCTATTATAAACCTATTCCACATGCTAATACAACACAGATATTTGACTCTATCAAAATGTGGATTTACAAAAATAACACTATCACTAAACAAGAAGCAGATTATTTATTAAAGTTTGATTACAAGACTAGTACATTTTACGGTCTTCCAAAAATTCATAAAAGCAAAATAATTCAAAATATTTGTGACATTATTAATGAAGAGTATATTGAAAGTTTAGATCCAATGGATCTTCAAATGAGACCTATTGTGGCAGGACCTAACTGTGAAACTAGTCGATTAAGTTGTTTTTTAGATAAACTTTTAAAACCTTTTGTAAGTAAGGTCCAAAGCTATCTCAAAGATGACATAGATTTTCTTAATTTTCTACCAGAAACAGTTCCTATTAACACAATTTTAGTGTCATTTGATGTTGTTAGTTTGTATACAAATATTCCACACAGCTTAGGATATGAAGCAATTTCTTATTGGATGAAAAGATATCCAGATCTTATTCATAACAGATTTGACCAAACTTTCATATTGGAAGGTTTGAAAATAGTACTAGAAAATAACAATTTTTCCTTTAATTCCGCATTTTTCAATCAGTGTAAAGGAACGGCCATGGGAACAAAAGTTGCCCCAACATATGCAACTTTAGTTTTAGGATATGTAGAAGAGATACTATATGAAAATATAAAAGAACTCAAAGACGAAAACTTTTCAGATTATATATGCAAACAATGGAAAAGATATCTTGATGATTGTTTTATTTTTTGGACAAAATCAAGTAATGATTTATCTGTCTTTAATGACATACTTAACTCGTTACATAAAGATATAAAATTTAAGATGGATATGAACTCAAATAAAATGCCTTTTCTAGACGTGTTAGTGATAAAAAATGGTTGTACAATTGTCACTGATATTTATTTCAAAATTACAGATTCTAAGCAATATTTGAATTTCAGGTCATGTCACCCAAAACATAACAAGGTCAACATTCCGTTCTCCCTAGCGCGAAGGATCTGCACAATAGTATCTGACAGAAAAATTCTACAGTTAAGATTACGTGAACTTGAAAACATTTTAATTGAAAGAAAATACCCTAAAGCAGTAATCTTAGCAGGTATAAATAAAGCTTTTAATATTCCAAGACATACTCTCTTACAGGTAAAGGTTAAACATGATGACAATATAATGGCATATGTTTCGACATTTAATCCTAAAAACAGAGAGTTATTTGGAATTATTAAGAATAATTTTGAAATTTTGGAAAATGATCGAACAATGTCACAAATACTAAGTAATACCAAATTAATTAAAGGTAAGAGACAACTTCCAAATCTTAAACAGATTTTGATTAAATCAGAATTCAAAGACAAAACTTCAAAATCTTCTGTGAAAAAATGCAAAGAGTCCCGCTGTGGACTCTGTAAACATATTATCGAAGGAAATGAATTTAAAATCAAGGATAAAACTTTTACTGTTAAAGAAGATATGGATTGTAAATTTTCTGTTTGTACCTTTTAGTATGCAATGGCTGCCAAGAGTTTTATATTGGTCAAACAGGCGATAAACTTAGAAATAGAATTACAATACATAATCAACAGATTAGGGACCCTTCAACAAGACAAATACCATTGAGTTCTCATTTAGATAGTTGTTGTAAAACAGATCCAAAATTTTCAATTTTGCCATTTTTTAAATGCAAATCACCCGACGTTTCATCTAGAGTATCAAAGGAAAAATATTTCATAAACATTTTTCGTCCAAAATTGAACTGTATTTAACCGTTGTTCTATGACGTCAAAATGACGTTAGTTACGATGTTTCATTAAAGCGTTGCCCTGATGAGCGAAAGCGAAACCGGTTGGCACGTTAAAAACTATTTGTAGTGTCATTTCTCTTTTATTATATATATATATATATATATATATATACACACACACACACATACGTACACACACACACACACACATACATACATATATATATATATATATATATATATATATATAGTTTAGGTCAGAAACGAGTCTACACAGAACGTGCGGTCTGATATTGATCCTTGCCATTCGATACATATACGAATTATTATCCATAAACTTTCTGTTTATCAAAAGATATCAGATAAATATATACCCGATAAATCTGTTTGATACATAAAGTGTTATCCCTTTTCCACACAGTCCCGACCCTCAACAATCCCGACAAAGAAGCCTCCTCGTACTTTTCTTATATTTCCCCTACCGTCTTTCTTCCAATTAAAAGAAGCGGGACGGTTTCCTTTCACTCTTTACCAACTAACATAAGCTTAGACTTGTCAAAATTAAAAGCATTAGCTGACGACAAATTAAATGTGACTCAAAAACTGAAACTTCTCTTTGGATATGTACAAAATGGTGTGGGAAAAGAAGAAAATGATGGTTATCACCTTGTTCTCCTTTTCCCACAATATTTTCAAAATCTTTCTTTCTTAGGGTCGTGTAAACTCGGGTTTGTGTGGTAAAGGGATTTAATGTTGCTGATAAACCAGAATAATGAACTAAAGTTCCTTTTTGGCCTATAAAATTGGTTTACATTTCCCCTTTTCCGGTGAAACTTTTTCGCAGATTTTTTTTTTTTTAATCCACCCGTAATAATTCTAATTTCTGCGTAACTGAAATCTGCTAAACAAAACATCCTTTTGAATCCGCTTGTCTACTTCAACCATTTACCAGCTGACAATATTTTAGACTTGTACACTTGTTGGTTCGTTCGTTGGTTTGTTCGTTCGTTCCCGTTCTCTTGCGGAATTCTCTTCATCAGTGTCGTTTAAACATGGAATTGTTTGACCAGGGGTTAAATGGGTGTAGAAAAGCTTAGGCATTTAACAACATTCGATGTCGAAGACTGTAGACCAGGATTAGACTGCACAGATTAATACGGCGGAAAAATGCATACGTACCACACCTGACTGATAGGTTGTGAGACTCATATACAAGGTTTTGAATTTTGACGGACATACTGAATTATTTTTAACATAATCCCCTTCGGTATCTACACAGTTTTGGCCAGTGATATTTATGGGCCTCAAACCCACTTTTGAAGAACTCGTTTTCTTGAACGTTCAGAAAGTACCCCATCGAATGTATGACGTCATCATCTGACTGAAAGTTGGTACTAGAAATGGCATTTTTCTCGATTCTAGAAATAGATGAAAGTCTAATGGAGTCTAATCAGGCGAACAAGGCTGATGCTCAATTCATTCAAAGCATCTGTCATTAATGGCAGTCATGGCAATGACAGACTTGTGTGGCACTGCCCTGGTGCGCTTGAGTTTAATATTTTCTCTTTACTGTCCAAACAGTAATGCATAATATGTGTCATCAATTGTTTGTCCCTTTTGCAAATAATCTACCATCAGCATCCCAGAAAACCAAAGCCATAACCTTCCCAGCTGATTGAAAAGTTTTGCCCTTTTTGGCGGGTTGAGCCAGGGTGCTTCCGTTGTTTAGACTGTCGTTTGGCCTCTTTGTCTCAAAAAGTTTTAGATTAGCACGCCATAAAGTATGCCTGGTGATTTTGACCAACTGTTAGAAGTCTTTATACCCAACGGGCCGATAGCTTTCTCATTGTTAGATCTTCCGTAAGACAAGGGTGCACTCCTTCCTGTGAAATCTCAACTGTATATCTTTCCTTAACTCGCCTCTCAGCTATAATTCAGTATCTTGGACTTTATTGATCATTTCTGGGGTTGCAATAATGACAATGCTTCCGGGACAGGCGCCATCCTCAATGCTCTGCCTGCAAAGCTGAAATTCTGCCACCCACTATAGCAGATGAAGAGCATCATTCCCTTGTGTTACTGCCATATCTGCCTGGTGCTAGACCTTTCTCATGCAAATGTATAGAGCCCTTTCAAAGATTTTGATCATTTTACAAAAGTGACTTGCCTTGTTTACATTAGAAACTACCTCTTCAATATAGCCTGAACGAATGACACCAGTGTTCGGGTACACAGCTTTAAATAGTTAGGGAATAGTAGGGCTGAAAAAGTACTTCACTGCTTAGCTCCTTCAGTACATGCGTCACAACTTTTCAGCCAGCCCTCTTAAGATAAATAGATTAGAGGGAAACGTAATGTTCCTTGAAGTAATCTAACAGAGTCTTTACCAGGAAATAAAATCTGGGACTTGTGGTTATTCATTGGGACAAAATATATGGGGATAATTATGCATGCATGGTTAATTAGCTAATTTTCTCAGGGTGCTCAATTTCTTGTTCCTGCTTCCCTTTCTTTTATCATAAAGGAGGAAAGACTTTAAGTTTACATTCATCACGAACAACGTTAGTCACTATTAGAGAAAAGGAAGAATATTATGAAAACATATTGTCGGTCTGTGTAATTTGTCCTTGTATTCTGTTTCTGATATTTTTCATGCCTCATACAACATGAATTTAAATGTTGTATATGGTTTGGTTGTATTGGAGTTTAACGCCATTTTAACAGCTTAGGTCATATCAAGGATGTCAGTGCACCTACGCATGTTGCCCGGCTTTCTCATACAAGTACCGACACAACTTTATTTCTAAATCATTTACTAATTTTCTTAAAATCGCGGGAGAGAATGTTTGTCTCATTCGGGTATCGAACCCGCAACCACCCGGCTACGTGTCTGATACGCTTACCACTGAGTAACCCGGCCAGGCTCTATGTTTATGAAACATTGTCATTAGTAGTAAGAGAGTGCGAAAAAGGGGTTGAAGGCCTTTGTTCACATTTTTTTCTTTCGTTTTTATGAAAATGTGTTTAAACTAGCCTCTACATGTATCAACAGAATAAACGAGCAAAGACATAGTGTTAACCCTTAGGCTGCTAAGCGTGACTCAATGACCTTTTGCAGACAGTGTAGATCAAGATCAGAGTGTACAAAGCGTGCAGTCTGACCTTGGATCTACACTGTCCGATAATGGGATATTTTTGTCAAAAAATACGTTTGAAATAGCAACATTAGGATTTTTACTATGTGCTTGAAAGTTTCATTTTACTTATTTAGCAGGTTAAGGGTTAATATGTGGTCAAAATAAGAAAGTGGTCGAACTCTGCAACTTCCTGTTGTGTTAAAACAAGTGCAATACACATACTAGTATATTGATTTTGAAAAATTGTTCTGCCAATAAACTTTGGCTGACAAACCTGTCCGGCAAAATCGTCCACTGGCCCAGTTGTCCGTGCACCACATTATTTTTATAAAGCTTATTAGTGTCAAATGCTAATTTCAGTCCATTTGTTAATCAATACCATCATTACCGCAAAAACACTACCTCAAACATTCTCGCTTGAATCACGCTTTTGACAATTTTCCATCGAAATATTTAAAGTAAAGGATACTATTTCACTTTAGTAGTATAGAAAACATCGAGGGAAAGGGATTGAAGGCTTGCACTTCTAGTATTTGTGTACTCCAGGACAGCAAACAGCTTGTAGCATTACAAGTGCAGTTTCACAAAACAGAAGCAGTTGGTTATTCAACGTCCACCGATCACAATGCTGACAGCACTTGATTTAACTTTATAAACTTCATAAACTTATCGCTGCACCCTATGCAAGGAGCAAAACACATTATTACAATTTCAAGAGTTTAAATCGCATGCTACCACGATGTTGGTTGCAGTTCTTTTACATGCATCATCCGCTGTTTGGCATGCTCTGAGCGTAACCTACAGGTCCTTTGTCACGATGTCAGCCTGTAAGTCCATATCACACAATGGTTTACTCTTCCGACAGGCCATATGTTTACCGCCGTATTCAGGGTTCCAACTTATCATATACAAGATAAAACCTCGTCTTGCGTCGCAATCTATAAAGTAACGTAATTCATGCCACGGATGTTTCGTATTTTCAGGTTCCTAGTTCAATGTACCTTGTGAACTCAAACAGTCTTATATGAGCTATGTTCTGTGAAAAGGGGGCTTAATACATCTGCCAAAAGTATCGACCTACGTCAGTCTGCGCAGTCCGCGCAAGCTGATATGGGTCCAAACTACTAGCTCTTCTTTCTTTTCTTCTCCTTTTTATCTCACGCGCATTCGAGGGATTACGACCCATTTCATAAAGGTCCTCTTTACTAATATCTTCACGATAGCAGCTATAAATATCTTTCAGAATACATCTGTCTATATATTCACGTGCCCTCCTTTCATCTTTTAGAATTACTGCTAACCATTCGGAGAAATGCTCTTCCGGTACGTCAATGACGTCACGCAAAAATTCAGTCCAATCAGGATCGCCATCGAAAATTTTCAAAACAACTTTTTCCCTAACTAAATTTAGAAGACCATCCATGTTAGGACGCTCGTAAGTCTTATAAAATGAACTAGTTCTTATCGTGATTCTAAGATTTTTTCCAAACGATTTAAGTTCATTTTTGAATTGTATCAACCTATCGCTGCATTCCTCGCAAGGAGAAAAATTCAGTACCATTTCAAGAGTATAAGTCACACCCTGTTGCAGTTTTAGCTGTTTTACATCCTTCATCATCTGCTCTTCGGCATGTTCATGGCGGAATCGACAGATCTTTTTCCACGAAGTATTTTCCGCTCCTATTAAACGGTAGAATAAAATAGTATCACGAGGCCACTCTCCGAGCACACCATACTCACCGCTGTGTGCAAAAACTGTCTTGAATTCCTCTAGTAAAGGTGAAATGTCGTCTTGCACCGCCATCTGTGAGGTAGGTCTAAAACAAGTTGTGCCCTGTAGGCTTTTGGGACAGGATGTTGCTTTCAACTTATTTAAAACCCCTTTCTTCTTCTTCCTCTAGATTCTTCAGATTCTGCCAAAATATACCTGTGAATAAAGAAAATATGTCTATAATCCCTTCTTATTTATTTAAGGCGTTCTCCGAATTCCTGTGACTCAGGAAAGATGCACAGAAAAAGTTTGCTCGTAAACCAGTACATATTTTCCTTCTTTCATGAAGAGAGAGTAGCTGCACCTTTCATGAGACATGTTTCATATTGTACCCTCTTTATCTTATGTTGAATATTTATTGCTCCAAGAATGTTCTACAGGCTTCTTTTATGGTGTGGGGGATCACATCTTGGTAGGCCAGCGACTAGCGATTTGTGCTTTTTGAGTCCACTATATAAGAAGAATGAAATATTTCACTTCTTTCATGACAAGTAGCTGGCACCTTAAATGTGCCGTATTGTAGTCTTTTTATACCGTTTCAAGCCAATTGCATAAGTATATTTTGAATATCTGAAAATGGCTCGCCAGCTATAATTATATAGATCCTTACTTATCTTCATTAGGACAATGAAACCTTCTTTTTTCATGACCGGTAACGGGCACCATCTAATTGCCAGCAAACGTTGTCTTTTTCTGTCGTGTATTATACAAGATTTCGTCTATTATTTTTTGAGATAAGTTTATCAGCTCCTTTTACATTTTAGATAGAATAAATTTAAGTTTTTTTCCCGTTTTCTGATGCCGAGTAACTGATCTCTCGTGTGTGGAGAAGTACCCGTTCTATACTTTTGAACAAGTGTATGTACATAAGATTTTTGATCTGGAATAAGGGAATTTAATGCATCTCCGTGATGCTTTGTATCAAGTAAGTCATCATATAACTATGGATCCATAAAAACTATTTTGTCTTAATGGTGCGGTACACTGTGCCGTTGACATGCAGAAAATTGACCGATAGCAAAAAGTTTCGACCCAGGTCAGCCTGCGCGGACTCCGCAGGCTGACCTTCCGCAGGCTGACCTGGGTCGATACTCTTTGCTGATGCATTAAACCCCATTATAACAGAGCATGGCTGATGTTCTGATGCATATTATAAAAACAGTCTCCTTTTACTTTGTGCGTTCAGAATGATATCTAACTGGCAAAATCTGACACTCTTCGCGACTTCCTGTCGGCATGTTTCGTATACAACCATTACCTCTGACGATGAGTTACGGAAATTTTCCGAGACCTTGGTGGACAAACTATCTTGACTAGGCACCCAAAGGAATACATGAAACTCATTTTGATTAACTGAGAGGTATTTTGCACCAATGGCAAGGAACTAAAACTTCACGCCAGTTTTTATATTCAATTCAGAGCTACGAGCAAGTTTGTACAACTTGGGTTTACCTATCAAAAAATGTTGTATCACTTTTTTGTTACCGTGACTTTTGGCATTTATAAGTTTATATGGTACTTTTGCACAGAATTCGTGTTATTGGTATCGTTTAGCTCTTGTTTTCTTTTTTCAACCCTTTCCTCTATGTCTGTAGAAAGTTATTGGGGTTTTTATTGCGTTTGTACTAACCGTCCATATATGGCAACAGTGATATTTCTGGACGCTTGAATATTTACTTTGTATCGAAATAGTTGACCAATGAAATGACAGAATTAAAATCACGAAGGGCGAACAGAGATACAGAACTTAATTTGTCAACTAAGTCGCATGAACTTAATGTCTAAATTTAGATATAAAACAGGAAGTATAATTAAATACTGATGTCGCATTTGGCATACCTCGGGTGATCCGGTGGTCAAATCAAATAGATGAAGGTACGGAATCGGCCGAGTTGTGACGAGTGACTGATGTCGTTGATTTACAGTATGTTAAGACTGCTGCGTCATGGTAAAAGTAGTTCGTTTTGATTGGGTGCTGAGTACATAATTTAAATACGCAATTGCTGTCGGCGTATAAGGTTCGGGCAGAGGTTGATACTTAGCCTTTGGCTGTATGGCGAGTTTCTCTCACGGTGAAAAGGGGTCCTGCGTGGCTCAGTGGTAAAGTGTAGGACTCGTGACCTGGAGGCCCGGGATTCTAGCCTCACCGGATCCACTGGGTTTTTCGTGGGAGTGTCCTTGGGCAAGACACTTCAGAGCTCTAGCCTAGTACTGGTGGGACCCAGGAAATACATGAATATGTGAGCTGTAGCCGTGATATAACTGAAATAATGTTGAAAGCGACGTAAAACACCATTCAATCAAAGCATGGTGGGGAAAATGCCTTATGACCAAAGATTGTGACAAATGCAGGGCTGAAAATTCAAAACACTACTAAAGCATCTAACTGAAAGTCTGAATGCAGAAAGTTAGAAAATAAAATTCTCATCAATTCGGAGTCAGAAATTGCAATCCTCCGAAATTTAGAAATAAAATTTACAAAAAAAAAAAAATTACTTAAAATGAAAAATTAACCCTTATCCTGCTAAATATAAGAAATGAAACTTTCAAGTCGACAGTAAAAACCCAAATTTTCATAGTTCAAAGGTATTTTTGGAGAAAAGATATCTCCTTATCGGACAGTGTAGATGCAAGATCAGACAGCGCGTTCTGTGCAATCTGATCTTGATCTAGGCTGTTTGCAAACGGTCAGTGAGTCGCGCCTGGCAGCCTAAGGATTAAAGATAAAAGGTTGCTGAAAACGGCCCTTCATGGCATCCGACATTTCATCAGAAATGCTTCAACTCAGACTCATATTTACCTCATAACCTTTCGGCTTCTACGGGCGACCTGGTGCGCTTTTGCGGACAGTGTAGATCAAAATCAGACTGCACAAAACTTGGTTTCTAATCTTCGATGTACACTGTCCGGTACGGTATTTTTTTTTTTTTCCTTTTTTTTTTCCCCGCTGAAATCAACTTTAAAAAATCGTAATACATGGGATTTTACCATTGGATGGAAATTTTCGTTTAATCTATTTAGCAGTTTAACCCTTTACCACCCAATCCCGAGTTATAACGACCCTGAAGAAGAATACTTTTGAAAACATTGTGGGAAAAGGAGAAAATGCTGGTAACCAGCATTTTCACCTTTTTCCACGATGTATTCTGCCTTTAGAAATACAGAAATAATGATTTGAGCTACATCCAATTTGTCGTCTGCAAATCCTTTCAATTTGGCCCAGTCCAAAAATTTGACATTTGGTAAGAAGTTAAGGGTTAGCACTCTTAAAGTTTAATTTTAAATGCCCGATACGGTATTTTCTTTCCGGTGAAATCAACTTTAGATATTGTAATATTTGGGGTTTTACTATTCGGTTGCAATGTCCGTTTAATTCATTCAGCAGTTTAAAGATGAATACTCTAACACTTTGATTTTAAATACCGGCCAAACACAACGATAAAGCCTGGCTGGAGCTCTGATTATAACAGACCACGGCACCCAATATGTCAAAAAATTTAACCGTAAACTTGTATCTTTCGTATGTTAAAGTAAGAAAACAGCCAGTAGCTTCGGAAGAATAATGTGGGAAGTACTGCACTCGTCACAACTCGGCCGATTCCGTACCTACATCTAACCTCGTCTGTATAAGGGAGGCTTCCATTTTGAACTACCAATCACAGGATCTTAAACATGGCGGCGCCCCTGTAGATCGCTTAGCAACGACATGAACAACCACTGTGAAGTTATTCACTTCTTTCGATCTGTCGATGAAAGCTCCTAACGGAATTGATAAACCACTCTAAAACTTGAATGTACAAACTGTTTGCCGACTGAAATACTCTTAGAAAGAAAACGATAGAAAATTTACTCATGCGTTCTTTCTAAAGAGGAGCCTTACAATTTCAATAACGGTAAAGCGGTGTGCTTCCGGAGATGTGCAAAATGTACCGTGTAGGTGCATATCAAGCTACGTGATACGGCCGAGGGATTTGATCACCGGATCACCCGAGGTATGCCGAATGGGAAGTACTGGTGAAAGAAACCCCCAGGAAAGCATGGGTATGTAAACTGATCGCC